>CM066046.1:14278778-14523341 GCA_033557465.1 Ichthyophis bannanicus | reverse complement strand
TTACATGATGAACCCACCCTGGATTCCCGCCCTCCCCTGCAAAGATGGCGCCCCGTGCTTCCGTAATCTCCCATTTCTTTCCTAAGGTTCTTGAAAAACTCAGTCTCTTCACAGCTCTCCTCTGCCCATTTGGATTCCCCACGCTTTTACTTCATCCTCGGCAATCCTGGTTGTAGGACAAGGCACAGTACCGAAACTATCATGCTTGCACTTCTTAGTGATCATCACTGCTTCACATGAATCAGGGTAATCCGACTGCTATCGCTGTGATTCTCTTCGAACCTCTCCGCTGCCTTTTCGGGTTATTTACTCATCATACCCTTCTCACCCGTTTATTCTGATGCTGGTATCTGTGGCACAGTACTTTGCTGGTTTCGCTCCTTTCTCTCCTCTCGTACTTTTTCCGTCCGCTCCGGTACCACCGACTCTGCTCCCTCTCCTCTTCTTTGTGGTGTTCCGCAGGGTTCTATTCTTGCTCCCTTCTCTTCAACCTCTTCCTTGCCCCACTTGCCCTTCTTATCCAACAGTCTGGTCTACTCCTGTTACTTTTATGATGATGATATTCTTCTTGTCCACCACACTAGCTCTGTTTCTCCAGATCTTTCCCCTCTCAATTCTTGTCTCGACCTGACTGCCTCATGGTTCTCCACTAATTTCCTCAGTGTCAACCCCTCCAAATCATCGGCGATTTGGTTTTCCTTCTCAACTTCCCCTCCCACCTTGGCTCCTTTAATGTATCCCTGCCCCATTCCTCTTGTATCCTGCCTTCGTCATCTTGGTGTAACCCTCGACACCTCCTTGTCTTTCCACTCCCACATCTCCTCCTTGGTCCGCAGCTGCTTCTTCCACCTTCGTCGTATCAGGTCCCTTCGTCCTTATCTTTCCTCTAGTTCCTCCACTACTTTAGTCCTCTCCCTTGTAATTTCTCGCCTTGATTACTGTAATTCCATTTTTGCTGGTCTCCCCTCCATTTCAGATACGCCATCTCCAACTTATCAAAAACTGCCGCCTGCCTAGTTACTTTCTTCCTCTCCCCGTGATCACATCACCCCTTGTCTCCTTTCCCTCCATTGGCTCCCTATTCGGTACCGCTTTATCTTCAAATACCTCATTACCATTCATAAAACCCTCCACTCCGGTATCCCTCAGTATCTCTCCGATCTCATTTTTCACCAGCCTGTTCCTCGCCTTCTTCGTTCCTCCCATGGTAACTGTCTCTTTCTCCCTTCCCCCTTCTCAAGCGCACCTCGAACTTACTCGCCACTCCGCTTTCTTCTTCCTTGGTCCTGCCCTGTGGAATTCCCACCCCCACCCCCGCCCAACAGTGGCCTCTTTTCCACAATTAAAGTCCCACCTTAAAACACACCACTTTACACAAGCTTTTGATATTACAGTTTATCATTGAAACTATTGGCTCCCTCATACAAACTTAATGATCCCAGTACCCTCTAATATTTCATCACCATTCATAGAACCCTTCACTCCGGTACCCTTACCTCGTTTACCCCCCTCAGTCCCCTCTCTCTGTAAGTTTTTATTTGTGTCGCTCTGCCCTTTTTACTCTCTCCTCTTTTCTCCTTTTCTTTTCTTTCCTGTCATACCATGGCGTTCTTTTCTATCTTTCCTCCCTGCAGCCCATTTATTGTACACGCTTTGATGCCTTATGGTTTAGGCGGTTTATCAAGAAACCCGATAAAGATAAAGATAAGAAAAATTCTGCACTGAATCATTTTCAAAAACATTGTTATTGTGTAGTGTGGATAAAGATCCCGTTTGTAATGGATATGAAGGCCTCTGTGGCATAAAGCTTGCCCCTATTAGGTTCTGAGCCACGGCACTGAAAGTACCAAATGGTTATCCACAATAAATATGGTCTTGCGATACTGACTGAAGTGGTGGTGGTGGTGAGGTATCACCAAAACAGTTGGCTGAGGTGAAATCAAAGGACTTGAATTTTGAAAGAGGACCCAGCCAAACTGCCAAAGACCGTGAACAGTGAGGAGGTGAATATGTAAAACACCCTTAAAAAAAAGCAGCTTAGAAAAAACAAATAAAACCCCCAACTAGGGAAAAAAAATTACAGGGGACAAAAGAAGTCACCTATGTGCAAAAACAGCGTTTTAGAAATAGATGAAAATCTGTTCATATGTCATGCTGGTCAAGCAGTTCTGAGGGCAGCCCTGTGCAGAGATACAACCATAAACCTCCAAAAGCCAGGGGAAGCTTTGACCTGCTGGACTCTGTCAGATGATATACATGTGTGAGAGTATTCTAGTCTGTATGCCCTAAGAGAAAATTTACTGGCATAACTATCTGTGCAAGTGTTGAATTAATCACTCTCCCCTTCCTTCCACCACCAGTCTAATATCCTCACTTTACCGTATGAGCCCACAGATCAAAAGGACACTGCTACTGTACAGGAGTGCAATGAACCCAAGAGCATCATTCATTCCCCCAGTTTGCATAATCTTGCCCTATTGAATTCCTTAGTTTAAGAGTAATCATCCAAACAAGTCCCAGAGGGAAAAATGGTACATTAACAGATACACCAGCATCATCTACTATCATGATGCCCTTTGTTTTACAGTGCATAAGATGGAAGCACAAAGCTTGGTTCCCACCTTTGGTCACAGCTGTAATACAGTACTTTGCTCAAGACCACAATAAAATCTTTCCTCCAGGAGAGAGGAATCAAAGCTCATGATAATGCAGTTATTTTGAAATTACTGCTGTCCAGAACCATTGCTCTCACACCAACAAAATTAACTAAAACTGTTTAAGATTTGATTTATCTCAGTTCTTCCTTACCCTTTCCCATTTGATGCATCAGACTGAGTAGCCATACAAATGCAACCTAGCTTCAACAAACTCAGAGCGCCCATAAATTACATCATGATACAGGATTTTACTGCCCCACATTTCCCTACTTGGTTCAGCTACCATATCATAATCTAGCTGCCCTCTTCTCGGACACAATATGGCTTTCACTGAATTTTAGTCACTTGGCATCCAAAACATCTGTGCTGGTTTCATGGTCTTGAGAGACTATCATGGGAGTCTGAGTGCCTACACAGCACTAGACCAAAGATAACAGTACTTTCATGAATCACAGCAGCAGCTAGCAAAGCACGAGGGAGGGAATCACATTAACTGGGCAAAGAGGCATGGATAGATGGAATGAGCAGGGGATGAAGAGAGAGCATGGGACCCATGCTCCTGTATCATGCAGACAAACACTTTGGGCCCAACTACAGGACCGCAATCACAGACTGTCTCCAAAAAGTTAAATCAGAACTTACATCACTTTCACTGACAGTGACAGGAAGTCCCCGCAGCATGATGGTCTTGCTCTCACGCTCATCATTTATATCATGCCTGTAGTCCTGATCCATGTAATCTCCATCTGAATGGTAGCCATCCTCTGATCTATCACTATTCCGTCTCTCACGGTCCCGCTAATTGTAAACACATTAACAAAGGTTACTAATTCCAAAATTTGACAGTTCATCATACCATATTCCCAATCATGTTTCTTCCAATCAGATGGTTATTATCACAAACAGCTACCACTACTAAAGAGTAGTTACTCACCTGTAACAGGTGTTCTCCAGGAGCAGCAGGAATCAGTCCTCACTTATGGGTGACGTCGGCGCCGACGGAGCCCTCGCGGAGCAATTTTCCCCAGCTTTCGCAAAAAGCCTTTGGGCATTGCAGCGCGCATGCGCAGTCCCCTTCCCGCCTAGGGATGCCATCTTGCTCAGTCTGATGACATAGCGGCAAGACAGCAAAAGTTAGCAAAAAATGCAAAAAGAATGACTGCAACTCCGAGGGGAGGAGGGAGGGTTGTGAGGACTGATTCCTGCTGCTCCTGGAGAACACCTGTTACAGGTAACTACTCTTTCTCCAGGACCAAGCAGGAAGTCAGTCCTCACTTATGGGACTCCCAAGCTTAAGGCTACCGGAGACCTCAAGCCTAAAAGAGCTCCCTGAGGCTCAACAGTACAGAGGGAAGGAATCTTCTCTGAATACGCATCCGGCCGGTAGCCAACGCCGGGGCCGGAGGGTAGGAGTTGCGTAAACCTCAAAGAGATTGTGGAGGACTGCCTGACCGAAAGCACTGTCCCTGCGGGACTCCCTTTCCAGGCAGTAATGAGCCGCAAAGGTCTGACCTGAAGACCAAGTAGCGGCCCGGCAGATGTCTGCCAATGGAACAGAGCGGAGGTGAGCCACAGACGCGGCCTTCGCCCTGACCCGATGCGCTGTGATACGACTTTCCAAGGAGAGACCGGCTGCCCCGTAAGTCCAGGCGATACAGTTGGCTACCCAGATGGACAGAGTACGCTTAGAGACAGGTACCCCCCAACCACTGTTCCCTCTAAGCTGTGCGCGTGTGCGCGCGCACACACCTCACCGAGTGAGCGCACATACTTTACAACAGAGCGCACAAAACTTACGGTTCAGATTCTGATAGAAAACAACACAGATGTCTTAAAATTTAAAAGTTGTTATGTATTTACGGTTTTCACAAGTTCTACAATGTTTTCTAGTGCAATCAATGTGGTGTACATACTGTATTCTGATGTGTAGTGAAATTTTAAAGTATATAACTCCGAGTGTCGTCATGTGGCGCACAAAAATTTAACCTTCCTTCAAAAGTTGCACAGCTGATATTTTATGCACACACAGCCTACAGAAAATTAGAGGGAACATTGCCCCCAACCGATTGGGGTCAAATGAGAGGAAAAAGCTGGACCGCTTTTCTATGCTCTTGCGTACGGTCAAGATAGAAGGATAAGGCTCTTCTACAGTCCAGGGTATGCAGCACTGTCTCAGCTCGGCTGGTGTGCGGCCTGGGAAAGAAGGTCGGAAGAACCACCTCCTGGTTGATGTGAAAGTGGGAGACCACCTTTGGAAGAAACTTGGGGTGGGTCCGCAGGACTACCCTATTCCTGTAGAACCTAGTGTACGGGGGCTCCGACACTAGGGCTTGTAGCTCACTCACTCGCCTGGCGGAAGTGAGGGCTACCAAGAAGAGAGTTTTCCAGGAGAGGAAACGAAGAGGGCAGGTAGCCATGGGCTCAAAAGGAGGGCAGGTAAGCCTTTGCAGAACCACGTTGAGGTCCCAGTCAGGGGCTGGGGGGCGCAACGGAGGCTTAAGTAGAAGGCGGCCTCTGAGGAAACGCACCACCAAGGGGTGCGAAGAGAGAGGCTGGCCTTCAACCGGTGAATGATGTGCGGAGAGAGCACGGAGGTGGACTCTGACAGAGTTGGATTTGAGACCTAGATCGGATAGGTGAAGCAAATATTGCAGTACCACCGATACTAAACAAGCGAAGGGGTCCTCAGATCGCTGAGAACACCAGACCGAGAAACGACGCCATTTGAGGGCGTAAAATTTCCGGGTGGAAGGTCGCCGAGATGCTAGGACGACGGCTTTCCACCTCCGGGGGTAGCAGAAGCAGAGCTAGGACTACCCTTTCAGCAGCCAGGCCATCAGGTGCAGAGCCCGGAGGTTGGGGTGCAGAAGAGTTCCCTGAACCTAGGTCAGGAGGTCGGGCTGAAATCCCAGAGGGAGAGGGGTGTCCACCACCAGCTGTAGAAGCAGAGGGAACTACGGTTGTCTCGGCCACCAGGGCGCTACCAGGATCACGGAGGCCCTGTCCTGGACAACTTTGAACAATGTCCGGGACACTAGTGGCGTGGGAGGGAAGGCATACAGCAGACCCGTGGACCACGAGATGAGGAAAGCATCCGGCGCTACTCGAAGAGGATGAGGGTGCCGGGAGCAGAACCTGGGGAGCTGCCTGTTCAGGGGACTGGCAAACAGGTCCACGGTGGGAGAGCCCCACCGGAGGAAGATCTGCTGAACCACCGCGGGGTTCAACTTCCATTCGTGTGGTATCAGGATCCGGCTCAGCTTGTCCGCCAGGCAGTTGTCCTGCCCTGGCAGGTAAACCGCCTTGAGGAGGATGTCGTGATCGACCGCCCAAGAGCACAGCCTCCGGGCTTCCTGACATAGAAGGAGGGAGCCCGTGCCCCACTGTCTGTTCACGTAGAACATTGCCACCTGATTGTCCGTCTGCACAGTACGGACTGACCGAACGTACGTGAGAGAAGGTCCGCAGAGCTAGGCGGATCGCCCGGAGCTCCAGGAAGTTTATCTGCTGGGCGGCTTCCCAAGGCGTCCAAAGGCCTTGAGTGCATGTCCCCCGACAGTGCGCCCCCAACCAAGGAGGGAAGCATCTGTCATGAGCACCCGGGACGGTGGTGGAGACTGAAAGGGCATGCCGAGCACTAGATTGGGCAGGTGGAGCCACCATTGCAGGGAGGAGACCAGACGGTCGGAAACCTGTAACAGGTCCGACAGCCTCCCTGTGGCCTGATGCCATTGAGAGCGAAGGCTCCACTGGGTATGTCTCATATGTAGACGGGCGTTCGGAGTGACATGGACCGTGGAGGCCATGTGCCCGAGCAACTGCAGGAACTGTCTGGCAGGGGCCGGCGACTCGCCGCTGAACCCGCCAGCTAGGGCCATGAGCCGTTGGCCCGTTCCAGAGGCAAGAAGGCACGAGCCCGCCGAGTGTCCAGCCGTGCCACTATGAACTCGAGGTCCTGAGAGGGGAGCAAAGCGGACTTTTCGAAGTTTATGACGAAGCCCAAGTGCTGAATCAGAGCCACCGTACGTTGGGCGGCCTGGGCGATCTCTGGAGCCGACGACGCCCGGATGAGCTAGTCATCCAGGTATGGGAAGACGAAGAGGCCTTGAAGCCTCAGAAAGGCTGCCACCACTGCCAGGCACTTCGTGAACACCATGGGAGCGGAGGACAGGCCAAAAGGCAGCACTCAGTACTGATAATGATTCCCTGCCACCACAAACCTTACGTATTGTTGGTGGTCCGGATGAATAAGGATGTGGGTATAAGCATCCTTTAGATCCGAGGAGCATAGCCAATCTCCCCGCTGGAGGTAGGGCAGTAGGGTTCCAAGGGTAAGCATCTTGAACCTTTCCCGCTGCAGGAACTTGTTGATGTTGCGCAAGTCTAGAATGGGCCTGAGGCCTCCTGTTCTCTTTGGAACCAGGAAGTACCTCGAGTAAAACCCATGACCCCACAAGTGTTGGGGCACTGGCTCCACCGCCCGTTCTTGAAGCAGGCTTTGCAGCTCCTGAAGGAGTACGTCCTCGTGCAGCGGGGGTCTGGAAGGCTCCCCTGGGAAGTAGAGGGGGGGCACCTGGTGAAAACGCAGGAGGTAGCCCTTGCGGACCACCTGCAACACCCAGGCATTGGATGTAATGGCTGACCACCTGTGAGCAAAGTGGGTCAGCCGACCCCCCGTGCTGGCATAGTCAAAAACCTCCACCTTGCTGGGCCGGGGCCTGCGTGGTGGGTTTGGGGGCTTTTTGCTTCCAGGAACCGTTACCCTGTCCCCTAGGCCGCTGGCCCCTGAAGGGGGATAGTGGCCTGACATTGTGGTTGGTGATGCGTATAAGCAAACACTTTCCTCGGGTAAAAAGGCTTCTTGCCCGAGCCCTTCTTCTTCTATGAAGGGGCCGAGGACTTCCTGGAGAGGAGTCCTGGTGAGAGTCTCGGACTCGAGCTCCGCCGCTTTTTCGGCCATGGGTTTGCCGAAGAGGTTTTCCCCTCGGCAAGGAACATCGACCAACTTGTCCTGCACCCATGGCTCGAGGTCGGATGATTGAAGCCAAGCCTGGCGGCGAGCCCCGATGCCGGCTCCGGCTACCCGAGCCGATGCCTCGAAGCCATCATAGGCCGCTCGAGAAATGAACTTCGAACATTCTCGTATCCTGAGGATAAGGCCTGGAACCGCTGCAAGGGTTCCTCGGAGAGGGACCGGCAGAGAAACCCTCAATTTCTTTCGCCAGGTCTCGGAGGTACATACCCATATACAGCTGATATGTCTGGACCCAACAAGCAAGCATAGAGCCCAGGAAGCACTTCCTATCGAGGGCGTCCAGGTTCCGGGCCTCCTTACCCGGGGGTACCGAGGAGTGCATCTTTTGACTCTTAAGTCGATGCATGGCCGACTCCACCACCATGGAGTGGTGCGGAAGCTGCGCCTTCTGGAACCCGGGGCTCTTGCGGACTCGATACATGGAATCGACCCGCTTGCTCAACACTGGTGTAGAGGCTGGGCTCTCCCACATGCGGAAGAGAAGCCGCTCCAGCATCGGGGAAACCGGTACAGTGAAGGCCTCCCTCGGGGGGGGGGGGGGGAGGGGAATCGTATTGAAGGGCCTCGAGCTCCTCGGCTCGGGGTTCCTCCTCCGGATCCGCGGGGAAGGCCAAAGCCTTGGCCATGCCCCTCACGAAGTCGGAGAACCGGGTATCCTCCGGGGGGGGGGGGCCGCCTCAGAGGCTCCGACTCGGACGAATCGGAGGGGACGCACCGAGTCTAGAAAGAACTGGGTGACTCGTCCTCCTCCGTGTCCCAGCCCGACTCCTCCGAGGAGGAATCGAGCGGTTCCGCGAGGGCGGGGCCCGGGGACTGCCGCCCTGACGCCGAGGCCGGCGTCGAGGACCTCGGTCCCAAACGGGAAGCCGAGGGAGACCTAGGCCGAGGATCGACTCGAGCTCGCATGGACTCGAGGATCGACTCGGCCTCCGGGGTCGACTGGAGCGTCGACGTCCCAGTGGTCGGGGCAGATGCACCGGCGAGGCCGGTGATCCATGCCCGCTGCTGGTCCATGAAGGCAGATATACTGCGCTCCAAGGACGTCAGTCTGAGATCAAGCTCAGAAGACCCAGCAGAAGCCGACTCGGGCCCCGACGGCATCAGGCCCGACGTCGGTTCATCCATGGGGGAGTCCAGGAGGACTATAGCACTCACGTGTCTAGGAGACTCCACTTCGAGACGAGGAAGCTTCGAAGGCCTTTCCCCCTCCGACGGCCCGGGGTGTCGGGTCGGGCTAGGTGACCTGTCCCTCGAAGGACCGGGGTCGCCTCCCGGCTCCACCCTCGCGGGCTTCTTCTCCCGCCGGTGTTTCCGGCGGGGGGAGCCCCGCTCAGAAGAACTCCGACGATGCTCCAAGCCGGAGCCACAAGGCGTCGAGGCCTCTGACGAGGTCCGCGCGGAGTCAGAGAAGATCCGATCCCTTTGCGACTGCCGGCTCCTGAGCGCCTTCGAGGACATCTTGCTGCACGGGACGCAGCTCATAGGGTCATGCTCGGCCCCGAGGCAGCGGAGGCAGCAGTCATGCGTGTCGGTGAGAGACATGAGTCTGATACAACAATCACACTTTTTAAAACCGCTGGCAGCCATCGGGGGAAAAAGAACCCCGGCAAGGTCGAAAGACCGCGCTGCCAGGGATGAAGGAAAAAAGTGGCGGGAACGCCAGTTGGAATAAAATAAAAACATAGACGGGCCCAATAGAGGATATCGATGCCCAGCGGGAAGAGGAACACACGAACCGAGATAAATTTAACGTAAAAACAAATCAAAGAAATCAGCTTTTCTGCGGCGGTAACAGACTACGTCTGTAGGGCTCCGCGGAAAAAAGAAGACTGAGCAAGATGGCATCCCTAGGCGGGAAGGGGACCGCACATGCGCGCTGCAATGCCCAAAGGCTTTCTGTGAAAGCTGGGGAAAATTGCTCCGCGAGAGCTCCGTCGGCGCCGACATCACCCATAAGTGAGGACTGACTTCCTGCTTGGTCCTGGAGAAATATCGCATTTGGTGTTTAATGTTTTTCCTAATTGACACATCTGGAGTTGAGACTTTATTTTGGTTTCTTAAGAGAACTTCAGACAGATACAATAAAAAGTTTAACCCAAATCAATGAAGCACAGAAACATTTGTGGCTTACTGACCAGGGTAAGTATTTAGTATAGCCCTATGCCAATCCCTTTCTCAAGTCTTCACACTCTCCATTCCCTGCTTCTGGAGGAATTCAGCACAACAGAAAAATTTGGCCTTGCCTGCTAATTTTCTTTCCCCAAGTCAACCACGCCAGTCCAGAACGAGTGAATTATGCCCTTCTACCAGAAAGCACAGTTACTTACCTGCAACAGGTGATCTCTGGGAACAGCAGGAATAATTCTTCACATATGGGTACGTCGGTACCGATGGAGTCCGCGCGGGAACGCTTCCCAGCGTCCAATCAAAGAGCTTTTGGAAGCATCCCAGCACGCCTGCGTGCTGCCTTCCCGCCTTTCCCAACTGCCTCTCCTCAGTAAAGTTTTAAAGCTGAGACAAAGAGAGATAGAGAGGAAAGGAAAGATAGATAGAGATACAACTCCTGGGGAGGTGGGTGGGTTGTGAAGACTTATTCCTGCTGTTCCCAGAGATCACCTGTTACAGGTAAGTAACTGTGCTATCTCCAGGAACAAGCAGGAATGAGTCTTCACATATGGGGACTCCCAAGCTGAGATGCCTGGAGTCCCAGCATGTCATAGGTTGAAACATGCTATCTCCCAGAACACCAGGCATCCTGAGGATGGAGGGTAGGAGTTGAAAAAAGAAAGATGCTGTGGAACAGATAACCCAGCATAGGACTGCAGACAAGGAGTCCATGTGTGGATGATAATTGCCATCAATGATATTGCAAAGGATATTGCAATATGGACCTCCCCTGACAGGATTTCACAGAAGTATGGAGGTTCATGGGATCTACTGGGAAACCTAGTAGAGGAACCTCGAAGAGGACCTCACTGTAAAGTGGAGGTAATAAACCTGTAGGAAAAACGGTGGAGGTCAGAATCCTGAAAGGTAACAGGCAACCCCAATAGGAAAAACTGGGGTAGTACAAAAACGGTGGGCCTTCAGCGGAAGGTTTTATGATAAAAACCCAACTCTTTTGGCGGCAGAGTGGCTCACTCTTAGGAGCAAAAAGAGAAAGGCTAACCGATTTGGACAAACAGGCACAGTCCTTGTGGGGAGAAAGGGTATGGGAACCCCTTGTATCCCAAAAAGAGAGGACAAATGCCTGAAGCGTTAAAGCCTGTGATTAACTGAAGATCCACAATGTCTCTCCTAACTAGGGTAAGCTAGGAGAGATATTGGAGCACGGAGAGCTTCAGAGGTACCTAAACCCTTAGGTTATGGTATAAAAATTGTTGACTACCACAGGAGTGGTTGTGTGTGTAGAACCCCAAACCTGCTGGATAGCATAGGGATGGGTAAAGCCCCTCTGTCAGAATCATATAGCTATATGAACATAGACAGTCAGATAAATAAATATATGGATACATATCTATCTATAATAAAATATCTCGACAGATACATATATATATATACACATATAGATATATAGATAAACATATAAGAATATATCTATAGCGAGATATGGAAGGGCATAAGATACACACAAAAGATAAATATGAATATGTAGGCCTATATATGGGTGTCTGCAATTAAAACAGACAGAGATATGCCAACAGCACGATATTCACATAGGATATGTGGAGAGGAAAGATTCATCTAATAACAAGGAGGTGAACCCTACTTGAGAAGATATATAGAGAATCTATTCCTCCTGGTTATGATCTGCAAGGATGCTAACTAGTGACATAACCAGGACAGTTATTTGAAAAACAGGATAATATCAATCTGCAGCCAGCAAGTCCCGAGTCTTCTAGGACTCTAGCATGGTAAGTGGACAGAAGACGCATAAAGATAAGATACCACACTGACCTGCTTAAGGGCAAAAAGTATCATGCGTTCTTACCATGAGGATGAGCTGCAAGGAGAAAGCACAGTTACTTACCTGTAACAGGTGATCTCTGGGAACAGCAGGAATTAGTCTTCACATATGGGTACGTCGGTACCGACGGAGCCTGCACGGGAACGCTGCCCAGCTTCCAATCAGAAAGCTTTTGGCAGCATCCCTCGCGCCTGCGCGCTGACTTCCCGCCTTCTCCAGAGCCTCTCTTCAGTTGAGTTTCAGAGCTGAGACAAAGGCGAGAGAGAAGGAAGAAGAAGATAAAGAGATGCAACTCCTAGGGGAGGTGGGAGGGTTGTGAAGACTAATTCCTGCTGTTCCCAGAGATCACCTGTTACAGGTAAGTAACTGTGCTATCTCCAGGAACAAGCAGGAATGAGTCTTCACATATGGGGACTCCCTAGCTGGAGATGCCAGGGGGAGATCCCATAAAAATGCAGGAGCCTGGACCAGGGGTGCATTTTGTTACTAGGAATCCCCGGCATCCAATGTGGGATGGAGGGTAGGAGTTGACAATAAAGGAGCTGTGAGGAAAGAAACAGCACAGCCAAGGACTAGAGGGTCTTACAGACTACAGGAGTCCTTGGTATATATGATGAGTAGCATCAAAACATATTTAATGTACACTTAAAATATGCAGCTTACCTACTGTATTGTAGGAAGTAGAAGCATGATGGAGTCTACTGGATAAGCAGTGGCGGAATCTCCAAGGTAACCTCTCAGCAGTGAGGATGAAGGTCCAGACCTGGAGGTAGTAGACGATCCAGGTGTTAACTGGGTAGGATAAGGCGTCAGGTCTTCAATGGAAAGCTTTATGGGAAAAAGCTGAAAACTCCTTTAGGCATAAGGCCATTACACATCTTAAAGGACAGGAGGTGCTTTCAGGTGAAGCTCATTACCCAAATCAGTCATACACTAAGGACCTAAGGTATATTAAACGTATTAGGTACAGTTTTATTGGTATAAATACCCATAGCAACCCCTAGTAAGTAAGAACTTAAAGATCTAGACACAAACTTAAAACTAAGATGCAGACAGCAGTCCAGCAGCGGGATGGGGGCTTTCCAGTCTTTTGCATTGAGTGTCACATGTATGATTTTCTCCCAGTTGGTGAGAGGTCTTACGTGTGCACTAGGTGCAAGGAGCTCTTTGCTCTCAGGGAACAAGTCCGTTCTCTAGAGGCTAAAGTAGCAGACTTGGAAAACATAAGACAGACAGAGAGGTACATAGACGAGACCTACAGGGATATAGTCCTGAAGTCCCACCTCCAGTCTGGCAGCATCCCTGTTGCCATGGAGGAGAGAGGTCACGTGACAGGAGAGCATCACCCCTGTGCGGCAGGAAGTGATCCTGTAACTAGGACCTGTCCTCCAGGTGATGTAAAACCCTCTCGTACCGAGGAAGTTTCTCCAGGGCCATGTGCCCATGAGGGAAGGGTTAGGACAGCCGTTATAGTTGGTGATTCGATCATTAGGCATGTAGATAGCTGGGTGGCTGGTGGACGTGAGGATCGCCTGGTAACATGCCTGCCAGGTGCGAAGGTAGCGGACCTCACGCGCCACCTAGATAAGGTCTTAGATAGTGCTGGGGAGGAGTCTGCTGTCTTGGTACATGTCGGTACCAATGACATAGGAAAATGTGGTAGGGAGGTTCGGGAGGCAAAATTTAGGCTTTTAGGTAGGAAGTTGAAATCCAGAACTTCCAGGGTAGCATTCTCCGAAATGCTTCCTGTTCCGCGCGCAGGACCCAAAAGGCAGGCAGAGCTCCGGAGTCTCAATGCGTGGATGAGACAATGGTGCAGAGATGAGGGTTTTGCATTTGTTAGGAACTGGGGAACATTCTGGGGAAAGGAGGGGCTCTTCCGAAGGGATGGGCTTCACCTTAACCGGGATGGAACCAGGCTGCTGGCATTAACCTTTAAAAAGGAGATAGAGCAGCTTTTAAACTAGATATTAGGGGAAAGCCGACAGTCGCCCAAGAGCAGATGGTTCGGAAGAATGTATCCTTGAAGGATACTACCAAAAGCAGAGAGGTTCCACAAAAGAGTAAAGTAGCCCAAATGCCCTCAAGTATGGAGCAGACAGAGCTTAAAGATCCCAATTTACCCATGTCTAACAATAGCCAAATCAACATGAACAAAATACATTCTCTAAAATGCTTGTATGCAAATGCTAGAAGTCTAAACAATAATATGGGAGAGTTAGAATATATAGCACGAAATGAAATGTTAAATATGATTGGAATATCAGAGACATGGTGGAAGGAGGACAATCAGTGGGACACTGTGATATCTGGGTACAAACTATATCGTAATGATACAGCTGATCAAATTGGTGGAGGGGTTGCACTCTATGTTAGAGAGGGCATTGACTCAGAAAGGATTAAAGTTTTGCAGGAAACAAAATCTGCTGTAGAATCTGTATGGATTGAAATTCCATATAAAAGGGGGAAGGCAATGGCAGTGGGGGTGTACTATCGAGCGCCTGGCCAGAATGACCAAATGGATGATGAAATGCTCAAAGAAATCAAGGAAGCTAACAAACATTACAGTGCAGTAATAATAATGGGTGATTTCAATTACCCTGGTATCGACTGGGTCAGTGTCACGTCAGGGCATGCTAGGGAGATAAAGTTCCTGGATGAAATAAATGACTGCTTCTTGGAGCAGCTGGTTCATGAACCGACCAGAGGGGAAGCCATATTAGACCTAGTCCTTAGTGGAACACCAGATCTAGTGCAAGAGATAAGGGTGTTGGGGCCACTTGGCAATAGTGATCATAGCATGATCGCCTTTGATTTAATTAGTGGAGGAGGGATAGTAAGGAAATCCACAGTACTACCTTTTAACTTTCGAAAGGGAGACTATGATAAAATGAGGAAAACAGTTAAGAAAAAACTAAAAGGAGCAGTTGCAAAGGTTAAAGACGTACATCAAGCTTGGGTGTTGTTGAAAAATACTATCTTGGAAGCCCAGACCAGCTGTATTCCACGCTTTAAGAAAAGTGGAAGGAAGTCCAAAAAACTGCCAGCATGGTTTAAAGGTGAGGTCAGAGAGGCTGTTGTTGCCAAAAAAGCAACTTTCAGGAAATGGAAAAAAGAGCCAAACGACGAAACTTGGAAACAGCACAAGCACTGGCAAGTCAAATGCAAGGCATTGATAAAGCAGGCAAAGAGAGAATTTGAGAAGAAGCTTGCTGCGGAAGCAAAAGCGCGAAATAAAGACCTTTTCAAGTACATTCGTAGCAAAAAACCTGTGAGAGTCAGTTGGTCCATTAGATGATAAAGGGGTTAAAGGAGCACTAAGAGGTGACGAGGCGATAGCGGAGAGACTGGATGAATTCTTTGCTTCGGTCTTTACTGAGGAAGATGTAGGGATGTTACCCATGACGAAAGTGGTATTTAAAGGTGCGGAAGAATTGAAGGAAATATCGATACATCGGGAAGATGTCTTACAACTATTAGATAAACTGAAGAGTAGCAAATCACCTGGGCCGGATGGTATACATCCAAGGGTGTTGAAAGAACTGAAATATGAGATTGCAGACCTGCTATCAGTAATCTGTGAACTATCATTAAAATCATCTCTAATACCTGAAGATTGGAGGATCGCCAATGTAACACCAATTTTTAAAAAGGATTCCAGGGGTGATCCGGGAAACTACAGACCGGTGAGCCTGACGTCAGTACCGGGGAAAATGGTAGAAACCATCATAAAGAATAAAATTACTCAGCATGTAGATAGTCACAACCTACTGGGAGACAGCCAACATGGCTTTAGACAAGGAAGATCTTGTCTTACTAATCTGTTATGTTTTTTTTGAAGGAGTGAATAAACAGGTGGACAAAGGTGAGTCGGTTGATATTGTGTATCTGGACTTTCAGAAAGCCTTTGACAAGGTCCCTCATCAGAGACTTTTGGCAAAACTAAAGAGTCATGGGATAGGAGGCAGTGTACTATTGTGGATCAGGAACTGGTTAAAAGATAGAAAGCAGAGGGTAGGGCTAAATGGCCAATTTTCCCAATGGAGAAAGGTGAATAGTGGTGTACCCCAGGGATCTGTGCTGGGTCCGCTGCTTTTTGACATATTCATAAATGACCTGGAAAGTGGAATAACGAGTGAGGTTATCAAATTTGCAGATGACACAAAACTAAAGTTGTTAAAACCCAAGAGGATTGTGAAAAATTGCAAGAGGATCTTGATAAATTGGAAGACTGGGCATCAAAATGGCAGATGAAATTTAATGTGGACAAGTGCAAGGTTATGCACCTAGGGAAGAACAACCCAAACTATGGTTACACAATGCAAGGTTCCACATTAGGAACCACCACCCAGGAAAAAGATTTAGGCGTCATTGTGGATACCATGTTAAAACCCTCGGCCCACTGTGCAGCGGCGGCCAAGAGAGCAAATAGAATGCTAGGTATCATAAGGAAAGGAATGGAAAATAAAACAAAAGATATTATAATAATGCCTCTATATCGTTCCATGGTGAGACCGCACCTTGAATATTGTGTGCAATTCTGGTCGCCGTATCTTAAAAAGGATATAGCGATTTTAGAAAAGGTTCAGAGAAGAGCCACCAAAATGGTAAAGGGGATGGAAGGATACTCCTATGAAGAAAGGCTAAAAAGGTTAGGGCTCTTTAAACTGGAAAAGAGACGGCTGAGGGGAGATATGATAGAAGTCTATAAATTAATGAACGGAATGGAACGGGTAAATGTAGATCGATTGTTTACGTTATCAGAATATAGAAAGACTAGGGGACATGCAATGAAGCTACAGGGTAAACTATTTAAGACTAATAAAAGAAAATATTTTTTCACTCAACGTGTAATCAAACTCTGGAATTTGTTACCGGAGGATGTAGTAAAGGCTGTTAGTGTAGCTGGGTTTAAAAAAGGTTTGGACAAGTTCCTAGAGGAAAGGTCCATAAACCATTATTAAGAAGTGACTGAAGATATCAATGCTTGACCCAGTACAAGCATTGTGGAACTTGTGTCTCTTGGGGAAACTGCTAGGTACATATGACCTAGTTTGGCCACTGTTGGAAACAGAATACTGGGCTTGATGGACCTTGGTCTGACCCAGTATGGCATATCTTATGATCTTATGTTCTTATGTTAACATTGAGGACTAAAGGAAGAAGACTGACGGAGTTGGAGAACTAGTCCAGTCTTGGTGGGAAGAGGGGGACTGGAAAAAACCCTATTCCCAAGGAGAACAGCTGTGTACTCAAGACAAAGATGCACAGTGTTTTTCCGAGCTGGCGAGAGATAGGAAAAATATTGAAGCTTGATGCTTCAAGGACTTAAAGAAAAAATTGAAGATGTTAGCACCACAGTGGTTATTGGTGTCTAACAGTTACTACATCGTAAGATGGTAGCGAAGTAGGGCGATAGACTGTCTAAAACCTCTAGGAGGTAAAACATTTAGTATAGACAGTAAGGGTGAAAGTGTGTAAGACATATCAATCCTTAAGAAGCCCCACAACAGACACATATATAGACAGATATATATATGTGGATGGAAAATATATATATATATACATATATGTGAATGTTAGGATATGGGTGGAGAAATGTATCAAAATATATATATAGATAGATAGATAGATATGATATACCTAAATATATATACATTTGTGGGGCATGGTTTTGCACCACCAGAGTAATGATATAGGTATGTAGACATAAATGGAGATGCTACATACAAGACAACAGGTCGAAGATACATGTCTACCACCCAGCCCCATAATTGTACATGGGGAATAAAATAGAAAGAGATTCTTCGCTTTACAAGAGGGTGAACCCACTTGGGATAGGTATAGAGAATATATTTCCGTGGATTGAGGGATGCAGGAAGGCAATCCAACAAGATAACCGTGATGTTCGCGTGAGAACAGATGATCATATGAATCTGTAAGGAACGAGGCGGGGGTTCCACAGAACACTGACATGGCAGATGTGCAGAAAATGCAGAAGGAGATACCAGAGGGACCTGCTGGAGGGACCCAGAGGTAGCATGCGTAAACATCAGCCTTGGATTTTCACGCAGAATAATTTATATCTCGTGTTAACACCCCAGGCTAGAGGGTGTGGAGAACCCTCACAGGCATGGGAAGGGTATATAAGCTTTTCTCTACTAACAGAGAAGCTTCAGGGACAAGGTCAATGCTCTATAGCAAGGCCCTCATAGTAGAAAGCTTCACTGAAGACTGCAGAGAGCATTGTGCAGGAGAGATATGAGATATACTGACTGAAGTCAGGTGTTTTGCCATATCCTAGGAGAGGAGATGGTTAGGATAAAGTGAGAAAGCCTAAACGAGTAGGAGGATCCAAGAAAGCTGACAAATAGCTTGGAATCACTACTGAGGCTAAACAAATTTTTGAACAAGGGACTAGAACTTGGAAAAAGTACGGTAATACAATTACTGTAACTCCTGCAGGCACAGCTGCTGACGGAAGCAGCAGAGAGATTGTCCTGTACCTAATAAAGAAAAACAGACAAGAAGAGAGGTGATATCCCTTCTTCCTGTCTGAGGAACGAGCTTGCTAGAGAAGCTGTTCAGTATGGTACCTCTCAGTCAGGGAAAAACCCCGTTGAGAGGGTAGAGCAAGTAATTGGAGGGTGACGTACCCATAGGGTAAGTCAACTGAAGGAAAAAATGTTCAATTGGGATAGAACTATCAGGGGATAGTTGGAACTGCTCCTCTAGAGTGTAAGAAGAGGAGAAGTCTGTAGTCCCTGAACAAAAATGTTCCGACAGGTTAGTACATTGAAAAAGAAAAGCACAGTGAATAAACTTCTAATGGCTAGAAGTGAACTGTAGATTGCAATTCCCGGCTCCTATGGTTGCTGGCTGGGAATGCTGAGACTGGCCAGAGTGGGAGGACTCCAGGCTAGGCTGAGGCATCCCTTGTTTAGGTACAGCCGAATGATGGGCAGGAGAGGAATGAAACTTTCTTTTCTTAGGGAAAGAAGGTTTGGTAGGACATTTCCTACCCCTTGAAGAAGGGGATGGCTTAGAATGGTCTCTAGTGGAAGGAGAGTCAGTGGAGCATTGAGCAACCTGACGTAAAGCCTCCTTATTGAAGAGACCTTCTCCTGTACAAGGAGAATGAGCCAGTATAATTTGTGCCCATCTGCTCAAGTCTGAAGCTTCAAGCCAGGCTCTGCGACGTGCTGCAATGGCAATAGCAGAGGATCTGCTAACGGACTCAAAAGAGTCTATAGAAGCACGAGACAAGAACCAGGATATATTCCGGCTGTGATTGATGAGCAAAGAATAATCAGTAGCCTTGGGCTCTGGTACAAAAGGGGTCAAAAGAGACAATTTCTCTGTGACCTCCTGGAGTGTTAGACTCATGTGAAAAATATATGAAAGAATTCTGGAGGCCAGCATAGAGGTTTGGAAGGCCTGACGACCAAAAGCATTGAGTGCTCTTGAAGAACGACCTGGCGGATAAGAAGAATGCTTCTTCTTGCTCTTAACTTTCCTTAGTGCTGATTCCACTACAAGGGAACAATGAGAAAGTTGAGGTTTTTGAAACCCTGGAGATGGTGGCACCCGGTATCGAACTTCAGTGGCTGTAGAAGCTAAAGGAAGTCGTAAGGGCGATTTCCAGAGCCTCAGAAGGAGATCCTGCAGAGCAGGATGTAAAGGAAGCATCATATTTTCCATTTGTGCTGCATCACAACCAGGGATAGAGATATTAAGAAAGGTTGCCATATCTAGGAGAAAAGCCTGAAAAGCACAGTTACTTACCTGTAACAGGTGATCTCTGGGAACAGCAGGAATTAGTCATCACATATGGGTACATCGGTACCGACGGAGCCCGCGCGGGAAAGCTCCCCAGCTTTTCAGATTAAAAGCTTTTGGGGCCTCCCACAGCACATGCGTGCTGCTTTCCCGCCTTCCTGACCAACTCTCCTCAGTTCGAGTTTAAAGCTGAGACAATAGAGAGAGGAAAGGAAAGAGAGAGAGAGAGAGAGAGATACAACTCCTAGGGGAGGTGAGTGGGTTGTGAGGACTAATTCCTGCTGTTCCCAGAGATCACCTGTTACAGGTAAGTAACTGTGCTATCTCCAGGAACAAGCAGGAATACGTCATCACATATGGGGACTCCCTAGCTAAGATGCCTGGGAGATCCCCCTCCAAGGGTAAACCATCTTCGCATGGATCTCAGGCATCCATCCAGGGAAGGTGGGCAGGAGTTGTTTAAGTATGGAACAGGTGTTTGAGGACAGCCTGACCAAACAAGGCATCCCGGCGGGAGTCCTTGTCCAAGCAGTAATGGGCTGTGAAGGTATGAACCGAGGCCCAAGTGGCTGCTCGACAGATCTGATCTATGGACACAGAGTGAAGATGAGCCATAGAAGTGGCCATGGCCCTCACATTGTGAGCTGTGACATGGCCCTCCATAGAAATGTTCTTACTCTGGTAAGCAAAAGAAATACACTGAGCAATCCAATTGGAAAGTGTACGCTTGGTGACTGGAAGTCCCAAATGAGAAGGATCAAAAGCCACGAAAAGTTGGGAAGACTTTCGATGTGGTTGAGTCCTGTTGAGGTAAAAGGCAAGAGCTCTTTTACAATCCAGAGTATGAAGGTTCCTCTCTGCACTGGATGCATGAGGAGCCGGGAAAAAGACAGGTAGATATACCTCTTGATTAAGATGAAAAGGCGAGACCACTTTGGGCATAAAGTGGGGATTCGTCCTAAGGACCACCTTATCATGATGAAACCTAGTATAAGGTGGATGAGCCACTAAAGCCTGCAGTTCACTGATGCGGCGAGCCGAAGTGACTGCAATAAGGAAAACAACCTTCCAGGAAAGAAATTTGAAGGAGGTAGAGTCCAAAGGCTCAAAAGGTGGCTTCATAAGCTGACCTAGAACTAGGTTCAAATCCCATGCTACCGGAGGAGGTCGGATGGGAGGTTTAGTTAGAGTCAGGCCTCTCATGAAACGTGCAACAAGAGGATGAGAGGAGACAGGTTGTCCATTTATAGGTTTTAAGGATGCTGCAATAGCACTCAAATGGACCCTTACTGAATTCGTCTTAAGGCCTGCATTTGAAAGATGCAGGAGATAGTCCAAGAGGGAATTAAAAGGAAGTGCTAGAGGGTCAAGACCCTGCTGAGCACACCAAATGGAAAAACGTTTCCATTTGAAAGCATAAGAACGCCTCGTGGAAGGTTTCCTAGAGGCATGAAGGATATCTGTCACAGGTTGAGAAAGATTAAAGTCTTGAAGACTTAGGCCTTCAGTAACCAAGCTCTGAGATGTAGGGATTTGGGGTTTGGGTGCCACAAAGTCCCCTCCTCCTGAGACAGAAGGTCTGGCGCAGCTCCCAGGTCCAGGGAGGATCCCTGGGAGAGATGCAGAAGTAGAGGGAACCACACCTGGCGTGGCCAGCGGGGAGCTATGAGGATCATAGTCCCGTGATCCCTCTGGAGCTTGAACAGAGTCTTGGATATTAGAGGAATGGGTGGAAAGGCATAGAGGAATTCCTGACCCCAATGCAGGAGGAAGGCATCGTGGGCCTGAGCTCCCTGACACTGAGTTCTGGAACAGAAACGGGGAAGTTTGGCATTCCACGGACTTGCAAAGAGGTCTATGTCCGGGGTCCCCCATTCCTGAAAGATTCTGCGTATCTGGTCCATATGTAGGGACCATTCGTGTGGAAGCAGAACTCGACTGAGTCTGTCTGCACGAGAGTTTTGAACTCCTGGAAGATACACTGCAAGAAGGTGAATTTGATGCTCTCTGGCGAAGGCCCATATTCTGAGAGCTTCGTTGCAAAGCGACAGAGAGCCTGTCCCTCCTTGTTTGTTTATATAGAACATGGCTACCTGATTGTCTGTCTGAACTAGGACAGTCAGGTTGACAAG
The DNA here is from genome assembly GCA_033557465.1 of Ichthyophis bannanicus. NCBI lineage: Eukaryota > Metazoa > Chordata > Amphibia > Gymnophiona > Ichthyophiidae > Ichthyophis > Ichthyophis bannanicus. The sequence goes on along the minus strand of CM066046.1, from coordinate 14,501,771 downwards.
GAGGGTATAGAAGACCTTGAGGGCAAGGTAAATCGCTCGCAGTTCCATGAGGTTGATATGAAGGGTGGCCTCCTGTGGAGACCAAGTGCCCTGAGTGGAGAGGTTCTGAAGATGAGCTCCCCACCCTGTTTGGGAGGCATCTGTTGTGAGGGTTGCTTGGGGCAACAAAGGTTGGAAGGGGGCCCCCAACAACAGATTCTTGGTGGATGTCCACCATTGGAGGGACCAAAATAGACGGCTTGAGGTGAGTATTTGGTCGGAGAGCGCTCCAGATGCTTGAGTCCACTGGGTGGCCAAGGTCCATTGAGCTGCTCTCATATGCAGATGAGCGTAGGGCACCACATGTACCGTGGAGGCCATGTGGCCCAGAAGTCGCAGCATTTCCCGGGCTGTCAAATGACTGCTGGACTGAGCTTGGGAGGCCAAACGCAGCAGGCGTTGGGCCCTGACCTGAGGCAGGTAGGCCCTTGCAGTGATGGTGTCTAACTGGGCCCCTATGAACTCGAGAGACTGAGTAGGGATTAGTTGAGACTTGGGAAGGTTTACTACCAGTCCTAGATACTGCAGAAGACGCCTTGTGCGGTCCAGGGAAATTTGGGCCTGGGACTGAGAGGGAGCTCGGATGAGCCAGTCGTCCAGGTATGGGAATATGAAAATTCCCAGGCCTCTTAGAAAGGCAGCTACGACTGCCATGCATTTGGTGAACACTCTTGGAGCAGAGGCTAGACCGAAGGGGAGTACTCTGTACTGGAAATGTTTTCCCTGAAACAGAAATCGAAGGTATTTTCTGTGGGATGGGTGGATGAGTATGTGTGTATACGCATCCTTTAGGTCTAGAGAACAAAGCCAATCCTGACTCTGAAGGTATGGAAGGAGAATGCCCAGAGAAAGCATTTTGAATTTCTCCTTGAAAAGAAATTTGTTCAATTCTCTCAGATCCAGAATTGGTCTGAAGCCCTCTGTCTTCTTTGGTATTAGAAAATAAGGGGAGTAGAATCCCGTCCCCTGTTGAAGAAGAGGGACCTCCTCTATTGCCCCCTGGGCAAGGAGGGAGGAGACTTCCTGACCCAAGAGGGCCAGGAGAGATGGGGAAGAATTGAACTGCCTCACCATAGTATAAGGAGGAAGGTTGGAAAAATGGAGTTTGTAACCCTCTCTGATGATAGAGAGGGTCCATTGCTCTGATGTAATTTGCTCCCATCTGGGAGCAAAGTGAGCTAACCTTCCGGGTGTGGTGAGGGGCTCTGGTTGTTCTAGAGCCAGAAAAGTTAAGTTCTCTAGGGGCAAGTCAAAACCCCTGAGGGGGTGGAGCCTGCTGAGGCGTAGCAGACGCCGCAGGCTTTGACCTTGCCTGTTTAGGTTGCTGACGTTTAGCAGCAAAACGAGGCTGAGAGGATTGTTGGCCAGTATTTGAAGAAAATCTGGACTTCTTGTAATAAGGCCTCTTAAAAGACTTCTTCTTGGCAGGAGTGGAGGTAGACTTAGAAAGTCTATCTAAGGTGGCATTTTCTGCATCCATTTGAGTGGCCTTAATTTGCCACTCCTCACCAAATAAGTTCTCACCTGTACAGGGCAGATTTCGTAAGCCATCTAGGACCCAAGGTTCTAGATCAGAAGCCTTGAGCCAAGCAAGACGTCGGGCTGCTATAGCAATGCCCGAAGCCCTACCAGCACCCTCAAAGGAATCAAAAGCTGCCCTGTTGGAGAACTTTGAAATATCCAAAATGTGTTTCACTAAGGAAATGAACTGCTCCCTCTTATCCTCAGGGATAAAGGGGGCAAAATGCCGAACTTTTAGAGCGATTTCACTGAGAAACATGCCCATGTAAAGACTATAGGAATTAATCCTGGCTATAAGCATAGTAGCCTGGAAAAGTTTCCTGCCAAAAGAGTCTAGAGTCTTACATTCTCGCCCTGGAGGAGTAGAAGAGTGCCTTTTGGTACTCTTTATCTTCTTCATTGCAGACTTCACCACAATAGAATGGTGAGGCAACTGGGTTTTTTGGAAACCAGGAGAAGGGGGGACACGGTACATGGTGTCCAACCTGCGAGAAGAAGGAGACAATGTTAGAGGAGCCTCCCATAAGTCCATCAAGTGTTCTTGAAGGATTTCATGGATAGGCAGGGTGACTGCCTCTTTAGGAGACTTAGAGTATCCTAAAATATCCAGTTTCTTTGATCTGGGTTCCTTTTCAGAGGATGAAGCAATAGAAAGACCTTTAGCCATTTCTATGATGAAGTCCTGAAAGGACAAATCCTCTGGTGGAGACATTCTCCTGTTAGGAGAAGAAGGCTCCTCAGGAAGATCAAGGGAGAACTCATCAGAATCATCAGAGGAGTTAAAATCCTCTGAAGAAGCAGAGTATCCTCTATGTGCTTCCAACGCACGATACGCATACCGTTCGGTATCGACATCGGGCGTACCGGGTATGGGATCGGTACCGGGCAAAAGCCCGGATCCGGCATGCGGAACCGATCTGCGTTTGGAAGACGATGGCCTCGGTTCCGGTATGGAAGCCATTACCGGAACCGGACCCGGTACCGCTGGCTGCGGTACCGAGGGCGTAGCAGCATTAATAAAAGCCAGAATGGCCTGCTGCATGACTTGGACAGTATTGCCCATAGACGCCACTGCTGCCTGGATGTCGGTACCGGTATGGGCCGGTACCCCAGAGCAGTACAACAGGTGATCTGTCGAGGCCGCGACATCGATGTCAACCTGTGACCCCATGATTGCTTTGGAGGCCGGAGCCTCCCGCCGGGGTTTTTTGGCCTGGGCAGAATCCTCGAACTCAGAATTGAGAGCCTCTCGATCTTTAGAAAGAGATTTGCTTTTAGAGGATTTGCCCACTGGAGTTTTGGTTACCTGAGATCCATCCGGAGAGGAAGACCTGGATGACTGTGATGCTTCTGAAGGAAACAGCACATGGAACTTGTTGGCCCGGTTCTGCAATCCACGTTTCGACATCTGGGAGCAGGATGGGCAGTCCGGTATGGAATGGTCAGGTCCTAAACATTTAAGACACCATTCATGGGTGTCTGTAAGAGGAATGACAGCACTGCACTTGGTACACTTTTTAAAACCAGGAACTGGCTTCTCCATGAGGAGAATTTGTGTAGGCCTGAAGGCCTAACAAAGTACCAAGCTGTGCTGAAGAAAAGAAAAATATATATATTTTTTTTTAAAAGAAAGAAAGAGAGACCGGCAGTACCGGTTTCAGAATGGGGAAGGCAGGTACGCGGTCTAAAGAAAACAATAAAATCAACAATTTCTTCAGCGGTGACAGGAACACGACCTGCTGGCTCCGCGGAAAAAAAGAAACTGACGAGAGCTGGTCAGGAAGGCGGGAAGGCAGCGCGCATGTGCAGTGGGAGGCCCCAAAAGCTTTTAATCTGAAAAGCTGGGGAGCTTTCCCGCGCGGGCTCCGTCGGTACCGACGTACCCATATGTGATGACGTATTCCTGCTTGTTCCTGGAGATAGACTGATCTCCTATGGGAACTATCCCTGGTAAGGCTAAAGAATGGTATGTTGACGTAGAGGCAGTGGGTACTGCATCAATGCCAGGTATCGGTTCCAAACTAGGCATTGGTGGAATCGGTGCTAGAAAAGGCATCGACACCAGCAGTTGAAGTTGCTATCGGGGACTGCTGCAGTGGTTCCGAGATCATGAGAGAGTTATGGCTAGGATCTTTGGAACTGCCTATCTGGGAACGACAGGAGTCAGTTCCAGGATGCGTCGGTACCCAGTCCTCAAGACTAGATATCGATTCAAGACTCGGCATCGAAGAAAGCGAGGCTATCGATGCATGTCGCGAGGGTTCCGACCTCGGTGGCAGTATTGGTGATGCCGATATCACTAAGGCAGTCTCGGTTACATCGATCGGTACCGACGGTACCGAGGATACCCGATGATCACCCCTTGCAAAGGGTAAGGCAGTCCACCTCGATGCCGATGCCAGGGTATCGGAACCGATCGACGCCGGTACCGTCCCGGAGCATGGCGTATCGAACGGGGTATCGGTACCGCTCAAAGCGGATACTCGCACCGTACACGGCTGGGATCGAGGGAAGTCAATCTGGTGCGTATCGACTGGTCCCGAAGGTACCGAGATGCCCGATGACGATCCCTGGTGAAGAGTGGAACACTCGACACCGGTGCCGATGCCGGGAGTTCGGTACCGCTCGAAGCGGATACCACCCCCGAGCATGGCTCAGGTATGTTCTGTGAGGGGTGAGCCCCAGGAACAACCTGAAACCCCTTTAACGCTTTGGAGCCCGAAGACTCCCGCAGGGGTAATGCCAATGGATTCTTGAGGGTAAGGCCGGAGCCGTCACCATGCTGGGCATGGGACACACCACTCAAGCATTGACTAGTCTTAACAGACTGTTTGTGGGTTACCTGATCCTGTGAAGTGGAGAAACCGGGTACCCTCACTGCCGAGGCAAAAACGGTATCGAGGGAAACTCTAAAAAGTGAAGGTTTCCTCACAAAATTATCCCCTGACAAGTCAGGGGAAAAAGGGTCAGGACCCACACAATTGAGACACCAATTATTGGTGTCTAAAAAGAAACAGGTGTTTCCACATTGAATGCACTTCTTAGGAAAAGAAGGCTCCATAATGAAGAGGGCTGGTAGGCCCAACAAGTTAAGGCAAAAAACTGAAGAAAGGTTTCTCAGAATTTAGTCAAAAATCCACCGGCGATACCGGTGGCAGTGGGAAAAACAGCCACGACCACAAGAAAACAAAAACTAAAGTAATTAAAGTAGGTAAAAAGAAAAGTTTCTGCGGTGACAGGAGGACGTCCTGCCGGCTCCGCGGAAAAACGAAAACTGAAGAGAGGCTCTGGAGAAGGCAGGAAGTCAGCGCGCAGGCGCGAGGGATGCTGCCAAAAGCTTTCTGATTGGAAGCTGGGCAGCGTTCCCGTGCAGGCTCCGTCGGTACCGACGTACCCATATGTGAAGACTCATTCCTGCTTGTTCCTGGAGATAGAGCATATCCCCGATTGGGAATACTATGGAGCAAGGCAGGGAATTGGCGACTCCTTAAGCTTGCACGTAGAGAAAGCCTATGTCCTTTATATCAAAAAGGAGATAGTAAAAGAAGGGAGATCCTTCTAGTCATGGGAGACATGACTGAAAAGCCTTTTCCAACCATCTAGGATAGCTGTTGGAGAAAAAAACCCCATGCTCTCTAGCAAGGGCCCATAGTGGAAAGCTTCTCTGTAGAATTGCAGAGAGCATGATACAGGAGAATGAGGAGATAGAACTGGCCGCTGGAGAGCCAGTATCTCTGCCAACTACGCTGCCAAACCCAGGAGAATGGAGATGGCAGAAATAGAAGACAATCCAGAAAGCTTGTAGTGAGATAATCTCCAAGACAGATGAAAGCACTGACTTGGAGCCACTACTAAGACTAGATAGAATGTTAGTGGAGGACAAATCTGGTTGTTTGTGGACAAGAACCAGTGGTCCAAACATTAAGGCTCCTGCATAGGCAGCTGCTAGCAAGACAGCAGAAAGAATCTTACTGTTTAAAAACAGAAAGAACAGACAGAACAGGAGTAGAAAACTCTGGACATGTCTGATAAGCTGCCCCAAAGCAAGATTGAAAACAGAGGAGGTAACTCAGAGAGGAAACTCCGCACTGGAAAGTGACAAAACTAGAGAGGCTGAAGAAAAAGCCCTCCAGTGAAGTAATTCCGCTCTTACAGAGGAAAAAAACTTGGTAAGAGGGTGAAGAGAATGGAGCTGAAGAAGACTTACCAAGTAGTAAGCCTATAGAAAGGAAAAATACATGCTGGCACAGGAACTATCATTTGATAGTGATTAGACCTCTTTCCCTAGCAGGAAGAAGAGGAGAAACCTGTGACATATAGGCATGAACATCCTGACAGCTCATAGAAATATAGAAAAAATGGATGTCTTTTGGAAAGAGATCCATGTCTAGGGGTTAGAATGGAGTGGTGGATTTCCTCTATTGAGAAGCAGCAAACTGCAGATTCTAAACCCATCAGGTTTGATGAGCCTGGTGAGAGGTTGAATTCTTCAGATCAGGACGATGCCTCCCCTGTTTGGGAACATCTGTATCATGGGCAAGTGATGAATAAAACCTTCTTCTCCTGTGGGAAGAAAGTTTGGTAGGACATTTCCTACCTAGTGAGACAGAAGAAGGTATAGAACAATCCTTAGGAACAGGTAAATCAGTGGACAACTGAGTAACCTGACGTAAAGACTCCTTGTTGAAAAGATTTTCTCCTGTGCAAGGAGTATGTCCCAGCCTTTCTTGTGCCCATTTGTCCAAGTCTGAAGCTTGGAGCCAGGCTCTACGTCGTGCCCCTATAGCTATAGCAGAAGTCCTGCTAACAGACTCAAAAGAGTCTAGGGAAGCACGAGAAAGAAACCAAGAGATATTCTGGATATGCTTAAGCAGTGAGGAATAGTGTGTACTCTTGGAATCTGGAAGGAAAGGAGTCAAAAGATGTAATTGCTTTGTGAGCTCCTCAAGAGATAGACTCATATAAAAAATATATGAGAGAATTCTTGCAGAAAGCATAGATGTCTGGAAGGTTTGACGTCCAAAGGCATCTAGTGTCTTAGACTCACGTCCTGGCGGATAAGAAGAGTGCTTTTTCTTACTCTTTACCCGTCGCATTGCTGATTCCACTACTATGGAATGATGAGGAAGTTGAGTCTTTTGAAAACCAGGAGAGGGGGGCACCTGATATAAGAGATCAGTTGCCCTGGAAGGTGGGGGTACCCTTAAAGGTGTTTCCCACATTCCTAGAAGGAGATCCTGCAAGGAATGATGCAAAGGAAGCATTATGTTCTCCTTTGCTTTGCTAGAAACAGAGCCTTGTGCAGGATCATGTCCTGGGATAGGAATGGCAAGGGATCTTGCTATATCCTGGAGGAAACTCTGAAAAGAGGGATCCCAAACAGGAATCTCCCTTGGACAGGTTAGATCCGAGGAACTAGCCTGAGCACCCATAGAGCTATCCAAATATATAGGAATAGAAAATCCTGCAGTGCAGTGTGGAATGCTTAAGGGATGGTCACCGGTATGCCAGTTATCGACTCCAAGCTTGGTATAGAATGGAGCGATCCTGTTGAAAAAAGCATGGCAGGAGTTGGCCACGATGCTACTGTGGATACCGGTACCGATGCCGGTACCAATGTCGGAGTCGGATCCGACAGAGACATCGGAGCAGTCGGCAGTGACCGTTCAATCAGTACCAAGGTGACCGAAACTCCCCCGCCTCTATCCTTGGTATCGAGCCACCGGTATCGATCAGTGTCGGTACCAAAGCATATTGGTACCCAGTCTTCCAGACTAGAGATCGATTCCAAACTCGGCATCGAGGGCAGAGAGCCTGATAAGCGAAGCATGGAAGGCACCGAACGTAAGGGTAATGAGGACATCGGTACCGATTTCGGTACTGTGTCTGATACCGGTGAATGAAGGTCAACCAGTGGCAACTCAATCGGCCTCGAGGGAACCGAGAGTTGCGGATCCGAATCATCGGAACCGAGCCTTCGGTACCACCCAGAGCCGGTACCAAGGCGAGTCGGTACCCAGTCCTCCAGACTGGAGATCGATTCCAGACTCGGCATCGAAGGGAGTGAGGCTATCGATGCACATCTGGAGGGTACCGACGTCGGTGGTAGTATCGGTGTTGGTACCGATAATGGACAGTCAATCTGGAGTGTATCCACCGGTCCCGAAGGCACCGAGGACGCCAGATGACTATGCCTGGTGAGGAGTGTTTCATCCAACACCAATGCCGATGCCGGGGTATCGGTACCGCTCGAAATGGATGCCACCACCGGACACGGCTTAGGTATGTTCTGTGGGGGGTGAACCCCAGGAACAACCTGAAACCCCTTATACGCTTTGGAGACCGAAGACTCCCGCCAGGGTTTTGAAGCCAGTGGGCCCTCGAGGGCAAGGCCGGAGCCATCTACATGCTGCGCATGAGACCTACCACTCGAGGACTGGCTAGTCTTAACAGACTGTTTGTGGGTTACCTGATCCTGTGTGGAAGAAGAAGGGGACGGTGCCCCGAAGTTGGAGGGCAATCGTGTATCAAGGGAATCTCGATGTTGAAGACCTCTTCTCACCAAACTGTTGTCAGGACCCAAGCAGGTTAGACACCGACTTCGAGGGTCTAAAAATAAAGTTGTACCGCCACAGTCTGAACATTTCTTGGAGAAAGTGTCTGGCGGTTCCATGAAGGAAAAGAAGAGGCCTAAAAGGCCTAAGAAACCGTGGGACACTATAAAGAAAAAATATCCCGTGGAAAAGGAAGATTTTACAAGAAAAGAAAAGAAAACACCGGCGGTACCGGTGGCGTCGGGAAGACAGCCGCGACCACAAGAAAACTAAAGAAATAAAACAAGAATTTTCTGCGGTGACAGGAGGATGTCCTGCCGGCTCCGCGGAAAAACGAAAACTGGGGAGAGGCAGTTGGGAAAGGCAGGAAGGCAGCACGCAGGCGTGCTGGGATGCTTCCAAAAGCTCTTTGATTGAACGCTGGGCAGCGTTCCCGCGCGGACTCCGTCGGTACCGACGTACCCATATGTGAAGACTCATTCCTGTTTGTTCCTGGAGATGATGGAGACAACCAAAAGTTTGAGAGCTCTGTCTTACATAGGGCACTGTGCAGCCACATACTCCTAGGTATGTCCTGTAACAAAACAGGAGACAATCCCCCAATATTAACCTATACTGGTTGGGAGGGAGAGGGGGAAATCAAGTTTCCATATGTGCATCAGAGTCCACTGACAATGCAATCCAACTACCTATAGCAGTAAAATTTAAAAAAAAGTGACAAATTGCCAACAATTCAGGGCAGGCCTCTGGACTGGTGACTGTTCTGGTAGACTCAAAAAAAGAAAATTGGCAGGCAAGACCAAACATTTTTCTTCCTTATCTCAACAGATCAGTCAAGAACAAGAGGAATGTAAAAAAGCATACCCTTATTCTGGGTAAGATCTAATACTATCAACTCTGAACACTCTCCTTTCAAACTGCCACACTCTTAGAAAGTACCCTCAGGCTATAGTGGCTCCATAACATAGGCAACCATGACTGTTTCAGAATTCTGGAAATGCCGGTATGAAGGATCTAACGAGATCCAACCCAACCTGTTGCATGAGGTATCGGGAAGGATTCTCTAACCGACATGAAAGAAGTCACCATCTTTGGAGAAGACAAAATTGCCTGGCTCAGAACACTTGAAATCAGGAAACACAGGAAGGGTTCGTTATCCAACCACATCAAGTATTCACAGCTGTGGGTTGAAGCACAACCTCCAGGAACACCCTTATCAACATCAAAACCCTTCAACAACCCCTGAAGACATGCTAGCTAGGATCCCATAGTTTTCTGTGAATTCCATTAAAGCTCCAGCCCCAGGTAGGAACCTGCCAACTAGAGGAGGACAATGACCACTTCCATAAAGAGAGCCCATTTTAGGTGGACAACGGAGTGTTTTAACTGCCCCTGAAAAAATTGTCAGTAGCAAGCCAATGCACTTTCTAGCGAACTTGAGATCAGAACTCTCTTGCATAGAGTCTCTTTCAATTGAAAGAAAGTTCTGCAACAAGGGGACATAGGATGACGGTGAAAGGAGATAGAGACAGAAGTAATTTGTGGAAATATTTTTTTACAGGAAGAGTGATAGATGTGTGGAATAGTCTTCCAGTGGAGGTGGTAGAGACAAAGACTATTTAAATTCATTAAAGCATAGTTGCTTACCTGTAATTACTTACCTGTAACATGTGATCTCCAGGAACAGCAGGAATTCAGTCTTCACATAAGGGTGATATCGGGTACAGACTGAGCCTACATGGGAAGTTACCCAGCTATAAATAAGAAAGCCTTTGGGAGCACTCCACTGCGCCTGCACCACTGCCTTCCCGCTCTCCCAACTCCCTCTCCTGAGTTGAGTTTGTAGCTCAACAAAAGGAGTGAAAAACAAAAGAAAAAAACATCCCTACAACTCCACGGGGAGGAGGGCAGGTTGTGAAGACAAAATTCCTGCTGTTCCCGGAGATCACCTGTTACAGGTGAGTAACTACGCTATCTCCAAGAACAAGCAGGAATGTAGTGTTCACATATGGGACTCCCTAGCTCCCAATCTCTGAAGAGTTGAACTGGGTCAGAAAGTCAGATAAGGTCATCTGAACCTACACTTCGCCACCAAGGAGACCTGGCAAGAAAGTGGGTGGGGGATAAAGCACAGTTACTTACCTGTAACAGGTGACCTCTGGGAACAGCAGGAATAAGTCTTCACATATGGGTACGTCGGTACCGACGGAGCCTGCGCGGGAACGCTCTCCAGCGTCCAGAAAGCAAGCTTTTGGGAGCATCCCACGGGCATGCGCGCTGCCTTCCCGCCCATTTACTTCCCTCTCATCAGTTGGGTTTGTAGCTGAGACCGAAGGAGGGAAGTAAACAAATTAGAGAGAAAAGAGAGAGAGAGAGAGAGGAAAAACCAACTCCTAGGGGAGGTGGGTGGGTTGTGAAGACTTATTCCTGCTGTTCCCAGAGATCACCTGTTACAGGTAAGTAACTGTGCTATCTCCAGGAACAAGCAAGAATGAGTCTTCACATATGGGGACTCCCAAGCTAAGATGCCTGGAGGAGGCCCCAGCAAGTTGCAAATCTAAAGATGGGCCATGCTTATCCCTCAAAACCTCAGGCATCCAAGGGATGGAGGGTAGGAGTTGAACTAGCAAAGAATAAAAGAGGTGCTGTGGAACAGCTTGACTAAACAAGGTATCCAGAGGGGAGTCCTTGTGTAAATCATAAATATTAGAAAAGTATTGAATTCAATTTTCTAATGTGGATGTCAGTCAAGAATATTGCAAAAATGATTGTTGAGGGTAATATGGATCTGTGGTTGAGAGCCAGTACATTATCCTCAAAAAAATTCCCTCAATGTGAAGTAGAGGGAAAAAATAAATTTTGCAATACAGGAAGAGATGATAAGCCCTCATGGCCAGTACTAACCCCAGAAGAACAACTGGGGGAGTTCAATGAGGTTGGACTTTTGAGAAATAGCTGAAGCTTCTGTAAAATGCAAAAAATTGAACTTCTTGCCCTTGGAGCAGAATAAGGTCCTAGGAAAGAGTGGAGATAATCTGACTGGTTTGGATGAAAAGGCCGAAATACCCCTTTTTTAGAAAAAAGTGGATAGGTCTTTAAGACCCCCCTTTAGTCCAATGAAAGACAAAGGCATTTGTACTAGGCGCTGAGCCTCGAACTTCTTGAAGATCTTTCAAAGTCAGATGTTGTATAGAGATTGACGCAATAACAAGAAGGATTAAGACCTACTTGAGAATATTGATGGAGAATCTCTACCTGGTTAAATATGGAAGAACTATAGCGGAGGTTTCGTGGAAACTGATATTATGTTCTTCACTTACAGGGATAGGACTAGACTTCTTGAAAAGATCTAGCCCCTGAAATAACCAGGTCTCGAGACGTACGTGAATGAGTGCAAAGGAGATCCTTAGTCTTAAGACAAGTCTGGATCCTTCTATAATTTCAAATAGTAGCTGGAGAAAAAGACGCAATATAAGGGGATACCATGTTTACCTCTTTATGAGGGCAATATGAGTATCATGCGTTTTCTTGTTCAACATAAGCTACCATGAAGTATAGGAATTAGAAGGAAAGTAGTGAATAAAGACCTACTGCAGTGAAAAAATGCATCCCTGATATGGAAGTTCCAGTGAGATGTGGAACAAACCAGGGAATTGTGCAATTTTGTTACGCTTTCATGTGGTCTAAACCCTGGTTACCTTTTCTTAAAAGGAAAATTTTAAGGAATATGGTAAGAGTAGGAAAAACAGAGTCATGTAGGAGCATGACTGGCAGAGTCTACCAGTTGAAACCTTTGTTAACCATCTGGCCGCTACCTATTAGGAGTAGCTCTGAGGCTCTCTGGCAAAGGCCCACAGTTGCAGAGCTTTGTTGTAGAATTGCAGAGAGCATGTTGTAGGTTGCTTAGATCTGGCTGTTGAATTGCCAGTGTACAACCTAATCTATTCTGTTGAGGCCAAAGAGAATTGAAGGTGGCTAAGAATAGTAGACAGGCCTGAAGCCTGCAACAATAAATAGTCCAAATGAGTTCTGGACCTCTTTTGGAATTATCTGTCAACAAGGCAGCATAAAAAGTTAAGTCCTATGGATTGGAAAGGACCGAGACACACAATTTGGAGTACTGATACCCAAGTTCTGTCCGAAAAGCTACGTTAAAAAGATATCTGAGAAGAAGAAGAAGAACCGCAAAGGGGAGAAAACTCTGTATGGAAACTACTTCCTGGAGTAGGTATTAAAGAAAAACCTATGGCTTAGAGAATAAGCCCTCGCGTTGAGTAGTAGCACTCTTAACAACCGTGAACCGCTACCACGGCTTTGTAAACAAGCCCCTAAATGTCTGAGCTAAGAGGGATAGAAAGTAATACAGAGTTGAGAAGACCTACAATTTGGTAAGTCTTTGAAGAGATAGGGTCCCCTTGCAGTTAAAAGTATGAGATATACTCGTACAGTAAAACTGACAAGGTGAAGGGTATAGCTTGCCCTGTTGTCAGTTGTTAGGCCTCCTTTTATTTAAAAAGGAGGAACCTGTCATCTCTGGGGTATGAAAGTCCTTAATAGCTCTTGAAGCTAGAAGGATAGATTTCTCTTGTAGCAAGAGATTCATATCCAGAGTTGAGGATTGAGTCAATGTATGACTGATATCTCAGCATGGATAAGATTAATTTTAGATGCTTCTGCTGAAAAGAAGTAGACTCAAAAGTTTTAAACCTCACACAGAAAAAATGAAGAAAATATCAGAAACCCTGCGATTGCTGGGTTTGCCGAGTCTGTGGAGGTTTTGATTTCCTTAGCCTGGTGTGATGTTGCCCATCTTTGGAAACATCTGCAGAACGGGTAGAAGATGGTTAAAACTTTTTTCCCTTGGGGGAATAAAGCTTTTTAGGAGATTTTTTATTAGCTGGGATAAAGGAAAGTTTTGACAATCCTCTGAAAGTAACAGCATCAGTGCCTAACTGATTAGCCTGAAACAAAGCCTCCTTGTTGAAGAGATTTTCACCAGTACAGGGAGTATTTCCCAGCCTGTCCTGAACCCATCTGTCCAAGTCTGAAGCTTGGAGCCAGGCAATGCGTCGTGCTCCTATGGCTATAGCAGAAGTTCTACTAATAGACTCAAAAAAGTCCAGGGAAGCACGATTAAGGAACCTAGAGATATTTTGAGCATGACTGACTAATAAGGAATAGTCTGCTCTTTTATGCTCTGGAAGAAAAGGGTTCAAAAACTAAGTTTTTGTGACCTCTTCAAGAGAATCCCATACAGAAAATATATGAGATAATTCTTGCTAAAAGCATGGATGCCTGGAAGTATCGACGTCCAAAGGCATCTAAAGTCCTAGACTCACAACCTGGCAGATAAGAAGAGTGCTTCTTTGCACTCTTAATACATCTCATTGCTGATTCTACAACAATAGAATGATGAGGAAGTTGAGTCTTTTGAAAACCTGGAGAAGGTGGCACCTTGTACGTAGTGTCAAGTGTCTTAGAATGTGGCGATACCGTTAAAGGAGTTTCCCACATTCTTAATAGTAGATCTTGTAAGATCTGATGCAAAGGAAGCATGATCACCTCCTTTGGAATCCAGGGGAAAGCACAGTTACTTACCTGTAACAGGTGATCTCTGGGAACAGCAGGAAAGCACAGTTACTTACCTGTAACAGGTGATCTCTGGGAACAGCAGGAATAAGTCTTCACATATGGGTACGTCGGTACCGACGGAGCCTGCGCGGGAACGCTCCCCAGCTTCCCAAAAAGGAAAGCTTTTGGGAGCATCCCACAGCGCCTGCGCGCTGCCTTCCCGCCTTTCCTAACCAACTCTCCTCAGTTCGAGTATAAAGCTGAGACAATAGAGAGAGAGAGGAAAGGAAAGATAGAAACGAGGTACAACTCCTAGGGGAGGTGGGAGGGTTGTGAAGACTTATTCCTGCTGTTCCCAGAGATCACCTGTTACAGGTAAGTAAGCGTAGTTACTCACCTGTAACAGGTGTTCTCCAGGAGCAGCAGGAATCAGTCCTCACTTATGGGTGACGTCGGCGCCGACGGAGCCCTCGCGGAGCAATTTTCCCCAGCTTTCAAAGAAAGCCTTTGGGAATTGCAGCGCGCATGCGCGGTCCCCTTCCCGCCCAAGGGTGCCATCTTAGCCAGTCAGATGACATAGCTAAAAAAGACAGCATAAAAATTTGCAAAAAACTAAAGCAGATGATTGCAACTCCACGGGGAGGAGGGAGGGTTGTGAGGACTGATTCCTGCTGCTCCTGGAGAACACCTGTTACAGGTGAGTAACTACGCTTTCTCCAGGACCAAGCAGGAAGTCAGTCCTCACTTATGGGACTCCCAAGCTCAAGACTACCGGAGACCCTAAGCACAAAAATGAGCTCCCTCTAGCTCAGCAGCACAGAAGGAAAGAATCTTCGCTGAATTATTACCCACCGGTAGCCCACATCCGGGATGGAGGGTAGGAGTTGCTCAGACCTCGAAGGGATTACGGAGGACTGCCTGTCCGAAAGCACTGTCCCTGCGGGACTCCCTCTCGAGACAGTAATGGACCGCAAAAGTCTGGCTCGAAGACCAAGTAGCGGCCCGGCAGATGTTTGCCAGCGGAACAGAGCGGAGGTAAGCCACTGACGTAGCCTTTGCCCGAACGCAGTGAGCCGTGACTCGACCTTCCAAGGAGAGTCCGGCTGCCCCATAAGCCCAAGAGATACAGTCCGCAACCCAGATGGACAGAGTACGCTTGGAGACCGGGAGTCCCAATTTATTGGGGTCAAAAGACACAAAAAGCTGAGCAGCTTTACGGTGCTCCCGCGTACGGTCAAGGTAGAAGTTCAAAGCCCTTCTACAGTCCAGGGTATGGAGGACCGTTTCAGCTCGGCTGGAGTGTGGTCTGGGAAAGAAGGTTGGAAGTACCACCTCCTGATTGATGTGAAAGGGGGAGACCACTTTTGGAAGAAATTTTGGGTGAGTCCGTAGGACTACCCTATTTTTGTAGAACCGAGTGTAAGGGGGATCAGACACGAGGGCCTGCAATTCACTTACGCGTCTAGCGGAAGTGAGGGCTATCAAGAACAATGTTTTCCAAGAAAGAAAACGGAGAGAACAGGTAGCCATAGGTTCAAAAGGCGGACAGGTGATCCGCTGTAAAACCACATTCAGATCCCAGTCAGGCGCTGGCGGGCACAGAGGTGGTTTAAGTAGAAGGAGACCTCGGAGAAACCTCGCTACAAGAGTGTCGCTGGAAAGAGGTCTGCCGTCCACCGGCACATGATGTGCTGAAAGAGCACTGAGGTGAACTTTGACGGAGTTGGACTTAAGTCCCAGATTAGAGAGGTATAGCAAGTACTGCAGGATCACCGACACCGGGCAGGAGAAGGGATCCTGAGACTGTTGGGTACACCAAACGGAAAAGCGACGCCATTTAAGGGCGTAGCATTTGCAGGTAGAAGGTCGCCGAGAAGCTAGGACGACCTCTTCCACCTCTGCCGGCAGGAGAAGGGGAGCAAGGACTACCCTCTCAGCAGCCAGGCCATTAGATTGAGAGACCTGAGGTTGGGGTGTAGCAGAGACCCCTGATCCTGAGTGAGGAGATCCGGTTGAAACCCCAGAGGGAACGGATCCTCCACCGCTAATTGCAGCAGGAGTGGAAACCACGGCTGTCTGGGCCAGCGAGGAGCCACCAGGATCATGAAGGCTTTGTCTCGGAGAACCTTGAAAAGAGTCCGAGAGACTAGCGGGATGGGAGGGAAAGCGTACAGAAGGCTCCCCGACCATGAGAGTAGAAAAGCGTCTGCCGCAACCCGAAGGGGGTGTGGCTGACGAGAGCAGAAGCGAGGAAGTTGCCGGTTGTGAGGACTGGCAAAGAGATCCACCGTGGGGAGGCCCCACTTTAGAAAGAGCTTCTGAACTACCAAGGGATCCAGACACCACTCGTGCGGCTGGAGGATCCTGCTGAGTTTGTCCGCCAGGCAATTCTCTTGGCCTGGGAGATAAACTGCCTTGAGGAGAACGCCGTGACTGACGGCCCAAGAGCAGAGCTTCTGTGCCTCCCGGCAGAGGAGGAAGGAGCCCGTGCCCCCCTGCTTGTTCACGTAGAACATGGCAACTTGATTGTCCGTCTGGACAAGGACGGACTGGTGAGAAGTCAGGTGGGAGAAGGCCTTGAGAGCCAGGCGGATAGCCCTGAGCTCCAGGAAGTTGATCTGCTGAGCAGACTCCCACGTGGTCCAGAGGCCCTGAGTACGTGCCCCTTGGCAATGCGCTCCCCAGCCCAGGAGGGATGCATCTGTTGTCAGCACCCGGGCCGGCTGAGGTGACTGGAAAGGCATGCCGAATATCAGGTTCGGCCGCTGAAGCCACCACCGGAGAGACGAGATCAGCGGCTCGGAGACGCGCACTAGGTCTGCTAGGCCGCCTGTGGCTTGTCGCCACTGCCGGCGGAGACACCATTGAGCAGGCCGCATATTCAGGCGGGCATTGGGGATCACATGGACGGTGGAAGCCATATGGCCGAGTAGTCTCAGGAAGCGCCTGGCGGAGACCAGGGGCTGGCTGCGAAAACGGTCGGCTAGGTCCATGAGCCGTTGAGCCCTGTCGAGCGGTAGGTACGCTCGTGCCTGAGGAGTGTGCAGCCTTGCGCCGATGAACTCGAGATCCTGTGAGGGGAGCAAAGTGGACTTTGCGAAGTTTATAACAAAGCCCAAGTACTGCAGAAGAGTCACCGTGCGGCGCGTGGCGTTGGTGACCTCCAGAGCGGACGCTGCTCTGATGAGCCAGTCGTCGAGGTACGGAAAGACATAGAGGCCGTGAAGCCGGAGATGGGCCGCCACCACCGCGAGACATTTTGTGAAGACTCGCGGTGCGGAGGACAGGCCAAAGGGTAGTACTCTGTACTGGTAATGATTTCCTGCCACCACAAACCTTAGGTATTGGCGGTGGCTTGGGTGGATGAGGATGTGCGTGTAGGCATCCTTTAGATCCAAGGAGCATAGCCAATCTCCCTGCTGAAGGTAGGGCAGAAGGATTCCAAGGGTAAGCATCTTGAACTTCTCCCGCACGAGGAACTTGTTGAGGTTGCGCAAGTCCAGGATGGGTCTGAGGCCTCCTGTTCTTTTTGGTATTAGAAAATACCTGGAATAAAAGCCTTGACCTTACAGGTGGTGGGGCACCGGTTCCACCGCCTGATCCTGTAGAAGACCTGCTAACTCCTGAAGGAGTAATTCCCTGTGCAGAGGGGGTCGTGGAGGTTCTCCCGGAAAATAGGAGGGAGGGACCTGGTGGAAGTGGAGAAGATAGCCTTCTCGCACGACTTGAAGCACCCAGGCATCTGAGGTGATGCTGGACCACCTGTGGGCGAAGTGAACCAGCCGGTCTCCGGTGCTGGGAGGAACCAGCGGGGGGGGAGAGAGGCTATGCTTAAGGAGTCAAAAACCCCCACCCTGAGGAGCAGGGGCTGGTGGTGCAGGCTTGGGGGCTTGCTGCCTACGGGACCCGTTACCCCGTCCCTTGGCCTGCTGGCCCTGTTGGGGAGCTGCAGGGGCCTGATAGTGGGGGTATTGTTTGTAGGCAGCCGCCTTCCTCGGGTAAAAGGACTTCTTTCCCGAGCCCTTCTTTTTCTGGGAAGGGGCGGAGGTCTTCCTAGAAAGCCTAGTCCTGGTGAGAGTCTCTGTCTCAATTTGTGCAGCCTTATCAGCCATGGGCTTGCCAAAGAGGTTTTCGCCTCGGCAAGGGACATCGACCAACTTGTCCTGCACCCAGGGCTCAAGGTCAGACGACTGAAGCCAAGCCTGTCGGCGGGCACCGATGCCGGCTGCGGCCACTCGAGCCGATGCTTCAAAGCCATCATAGGCTGCTCGGGACATGAATTTTGAGCATTCTCGAATGCCAGTGGACAAGGCAAGGAACCTCCGCAAGGGTTCCTCGGACAAACCAGCGGAGAAGCCGGCTAGCTCTTTAGCCAGGTCTCGGAGATACATGCCCATGTATAGCTGGTAGGTCTGGACACGACATGCGAGCATAGAGCCCTGGAAACACTTCTTACCAAGCCATCCAGGTTACGGGCCTCCCTGCCAGGAGGCACCGAGGAGTGCATCTTCTGGCTTTTAAGACGATGCATGGCCGATTCCACTACCATGGAATGGTGTGGTAGCTGTGCTTTTTGGAAGCCAGGGCTCTTGCGGACTCGATAGATAGAATCGACCCGCTTGCTCAGGACCGGCGAGGTGGCCGGACTCTCCCACATGCGGAAGAGTAGTCGTTCCAGCATGGGAGGAACCGGTACAGTAAAGTGTTCCCTGGCGGGAGAGTCATACTGGAGGGCGTCGAGCTCTTCGGCTCGAGGCTCCTCCTCGGGGTCCGCAGGGAAGGCCAAAGCCTTGGCCATATCCCTGACGAAGTCCGAGAACCGGGCATCCTCCGGGGGGGACTGCTTCCGAGGTTCGGACTCAGGTGAGTCCGAGGGGACACACCGAGTCCGAAAAGAATCAGGCGACTCTTCCTCTTCAGACTCCCAGACCGACTCCGACGAGGACTCGGTAGGGTCGGCCCGGGCAGGGCGCGGCGCCTGCCGCCCCGACGCAGAGGGAGTCGGCGTCGGCGACCTCGGTCCCGAACGGGAGGCCGAGGGCGACCTCGACCGAGGATCGACTCGAGTTCGCATCGACTCGAGGATCGGCTCGGTCTCCGGGGTCGACTTAGACGTCGACGTCCCGGCGGTCGGGGCAGCAGCGCCAGCGAAGCCAGCGAGCAGTGCCCGCTGCTGGTCCATGAAGGCAGACAGTCTGCTCTCCAAGGCCGTCAACCTGAGTCCGAGCTCAGGTGACCCAGCAGCCCCCGACTCGGGCCCCGACGGCGTCGGGCCCGACGTCGGCTGTCGCGGAGGCGAGTCCAGAAGGACCACAGGACTTACCCGAGCAGGCAGCTCCGACTCCAGGCGAGGTCGCTTCATGAGGTGCTCCTTCTCCAAGGACCCGGGGCGGCTATTGGGGCTATGCGACCTGGCCCTCGCGGAGCCAGGAGCGTCCACCGACGCCGCCCTCGCGGGTTTCACCTTCCGTCGATGGTCCCCGGAGGGAGAACCCCTGTCGGAGGAACTCCGGCGACGGTCCGAGCTGGAACCCCTGGACGCGGAGGCCTCCGACGAGGTCCGGGTACGGCTGGGGTCAGCGAAGATTCTATCCCGCTGATGCCGCCGACTTCTCAACGCTTTGGAGGATAGTTTGCCACAAGGCCCACAGATCATTTCTTCATGATCCGGGCCCAGGCAGCGGAGGCAATTGTCGTGTGTGTCAGTTAGTGACATATTTCGGTCACACTGACCACACCGCTTGAAACCACTGGCAGCCATCGGGGGAAAAAGGGCCCCGGCGAGGTCAAAGGACCGGGCTGCCAGGGAAAAAACGAAACGAAAACTGACTAAGTCAGAAAAACCGAAAAATAAGAAGAGGACTCGTGACCGGCGTCGCGAGTCCGGGCGGGAAAAAGACCGGCGTCGAACCGAATGGAAAAAAAAGAGTAATTCTAAAGAAAAATCAACTTTTTCGCGGGGACACGACGGGTACGTCTGTAGGGCTCCGCGGAAAAAAGAAGACTGGCTAAGATGGCACCCTTGGGCGGGAAGGGGACCGCGCATGCGCGCTGCAATTACCAAAGGCTTTCTTTGAAAGCTGGGGAAAATTGCTCCACGAGGGCTCCGTCGGCGCCGACGTCACCCATAAGTGAGGACTGACTTCCTGCTTGGTCCTGGAGAAACTGTGCTATCTCCAGGAACAAGCAGGAATGAGTCTTCACATATGGGGACTCCCTAGCTAAGATGCCCGGGAGATCCCCAAGGATATGAGACCCTGGGAAGGGTTCTACATCCTCCTATGGATCTCAGGCATCCATCCAGGGAAGGAGGGTAGGAGTTGTTTAAGAATGGAACAGGTGTTTGAGGACAGCCTGACCAAACAAGGCATCCCGGCGGGAGTCCCTGTCCAAGCAGTAATGGGCTGTGAAGGTGTGAACCGAGGCCCAGGTGGCTGCTCGACAGATCTGGTCGATGGACACAGAATTTAGATGAGCCATAGAGGTGGCCATGGCTCTCACATTATGAGCTGTGACATGGCTCTCCAGAGAAAGGTTCTTACACTGGTAGGCGAAAGAAATACACTGAGCAATCCAATTGGACAGTGTTCTCTTAGAGACTGGAAGTCCCAAATGAGAAGTATCAAAAGCAACAAAAAGTTGGGAAGACTTTCTATGTTGCTGTGTCCTTTGTTAAGTAAAAAGCAAGAGCTCTTTTACAATCCAGAGTATGAAGATTCTTCTCTGCAATGGATGCATGAGGAGCTGGAAAAAAGACAGGTAAATATACTTCTTGATTAAGATGAAAAGGTGAGACCACTTTAGGCATAAAGTGTGGATTTGTCCTAAGGACTACCTTATCATGATGGAACCTTGTATAAGGTGGATTAGCCACTAAGGCCTGCAGTTCACTGATGCGGTGAGCAGAAGTGACTGCAATGAGGAAAATAACCTTCCAGGAAAGAGATTTCAAGGAGGTAGTGGCTAAGGGTTCAAAAGGTGGCTTCATAAGCTGACCAAGAACCAAATTTAAGTCCCATGCCACCGGAGGAGGCCTAATGGGAGGTTTAGTTAAAGTTAGGCCTCTCATGAATCTTGCAATGAGAGGGTGAGAAGAGATAGGTTGTCCATTGATGGGCTTAAGGGACGCTGCAATAGCACTCAAATGGACTCTTACTGAATTTGTCTTAAGTACTGCATTGGAAAGATGCAGGAGATAGTCTAACAGAAGTTAAAGGCAGTGCTAGAGGGTCAAGACCCTTTTCAGCACACCAAATGGAGAATCTTTTCCACTTAAAAGCATAGGAACGCCTGGTGGAAGATTTTCTGGAAGCATGGAGGATATCCTTCACTTGCTGAGAAAGATTTAAGCTTTGAAGGTCTAGGCCTTCAGTAACTAAGCTCTGAGGTGAAGGGACTTGGGGTTTGGGTGCCACAAAGTCCCTTCCTCCTGGGACAGAAGGTCTGGAGCAGCTCCCAAGTACAGGGAGGGGGCTTGGGGGAGAGATGCAGAAGTAGAGGGTACCACACTTGGCGTGGCCAGCGTGGAGCTATGAGGATCATAGATCCTTGATCCCTCTGGAGTTTGAACAGAGTCTTGGGAATCAAGGGAATGGGTGGAAAGGCATATAGGAAACCCTGACCCCAATGAAGGAGGAAGGCATCTTTGGCTTGAATTCCCTGACACGGAATTCTGGAACAGAACCGGGGAAGTTTGGCATAACACGGACTTGCAAAGAGGTCTATGTCCGGGGTTCCCCATTCTTGGAAGATTCTGAGTACCTGATCCATATGCAGGGACCATTCGTGTGGAAGCAGAACTCGACTGAGTCTGTCTGCCCAAAAGTTTTGGATTCCTGGGAGGTATACTGCCAGTAGATGGATTTGATGCTCTCTGGCGAAGGCCCATAATCTTAGAGCTTCGTTGCAAAGCGACAGAGAGCCAGTTCCTCCTTGCTTGTTTATGTAAAACATGGCTACTTGATTGTCCGTATGAATGAGGACTGTCTTGTAGCTGAGGAGGGTATGAAAGACCTTGAGAGCTAGAAAAACTGCTCGAAGTTCCAAGAGGTTGATATGAAGAGAGGTCTCCTGTGGGGAACAAGTGCCTTGAGTGGAGAGGTCTTGTAGATGAGCTCCCCAACCTGTTTGGGAGGAATCTGTTGTGAGGGTTGCTTGGGGCAACAACTGTTGGAAGGGGGACCCCAGCAACAGATTTTGAGTGGACATCCACCATTGGAGAGACCAAGAGAGACGTTTTGAGGTTGCTATTTGGTCTGAGAGAGCTCCTGAAGCTTGAGTCCACTGGGTGGACAAAGTCCATTGAGCTGCTCTCATGTGTAGGCGAGCATAGGGTACCACATGTACTGTGGAAGTCATGTGGCCTAGCAGTTGTAGCATCTCCCGGGCTGTTAAGTGGTTCTTTGACTGAATCTGGGAGGCTAGCTGCACTAGACGTTGGCAACGGGCCTGAGGAAGGTAGGCCCTTGCAGTGGTGGTATTCAACCAGGCCCCTATGAATTCCAGGGACTAGGTAGGGGTGAGCTGGGACTTTGGGAGGTTTACCACAAGTCCCAGATACTGCAGAATACGCCTTGTGCGGTCCAGGGAAATCTGGGCCTCTGACTGAGATGGAGCTCGGATGAGCCAGTCGTCCAGGTATGGGAAGACAATATTCCTGGAGTGCGCAGAAAGAGTAGTTACTCACCTGTAACAGGTGTTCTCCAGGAGCAGCAGGAATCAGCCCTCACTTATGGGTGACGTCGGCGCCGACGGAGCCCTCGCGGAGCAATTTTCCCCAGCTTTTGAAGAAAGCCTTTGGGAATTGCAGCGCGCATGCGCGGTCCCCTTCCCGCCCAAAAATGCCATCTTGCTCAGTCTGATGACATAGCGAAAGACAGCAAAAAAGTTAGCAAAAACATATAAAAAGAATGACTGCAACTCCAAGGGGAGGAGGGAGGGTAGTGAGGACGGATTCCTGCTGCTCCTGGAGAACACCTGTTACAGGTGAGTAACTACTCTTTCTCCAGGACCAAGCAGGAAGTCAGTCCTCACTTATGGGACTCCCGAGCTTAAGGCTACCGGAGGCCTCAAGCCGAAAAATGAGCTCCCTCTAGCTCAACAGTACAGAAGGAAGGAATCTTCTCTGAATACGGATCCGGCCGGTAGCCCAACACCAGAGCCGGAGGGTAGGAGCTGCCTAAACCTCAAAGAGATTGTGGAGGACTGCCTGTCCGAAAGCACTGTCCCTGCGGGATTCCCTCTCCAGGCAGTAATGAGCCGCAAAAGTCTGGCTGGAAGACCAAGTAGCGGCCCGGCAGATGTCTGCCAATGGAACAGAGCGGAGATGAGCCACTGACGCAGCCTTCGCCCTGACACGGTGAGCCGTGACCCGACTCTCTAAGGAGAGGCCGGCTGCCCCATAAGCCCAGGCGATACAGTCAGCTACCCAGATGGACAGTACGCTTGGAGACAGGTACTCCCAACCGATTGGGGTCAAAAGATACGAAAAGCTGGACAGCTTTTCTATGCTCTCGCGTACGGTCAAGGTAGAAGGATAAGGCTCTTCTACAGTCCAGGGTATGCAGAACAGATTCAGCTCGGTTGGTATGCGGCCTGGGAAAGAAGGTCGGAAGAACCACCTCTTGATTGATGTGAAAGGGGGGACCACCTTTGGTAGAAACTTAGGGTGAGTCCGTAACACTACCCTATTCTTGTAGAACCTAGTGTATGGTGGCTCCGACACTAGGGCCTGTAGTGCACTAACACGCCTAGCGGAGGTGAGGGCTACCAAGAAGAGAGTTTTCCAGGAGAGGAAACGAAGAGGGCAGGTAGCCATGGGTTCAAAAGGCGGACAGGTAAGCCTTTGCAAGACCAAATTGAGATCCCAGTCAGGAGCTGGAGGGCGCAACGGAGGTTTAAGCAGAAGGCGGCCTCTGAGAAAACGCGCCACCAAGGGGTGCGAGGAAAGAGGCTGGCCCTCCACCGGCGAATGATGTGCAGAGAGAGCACTGAGGTGGACTCTGACGGAGTTGGATTTGAGGCCTAGATCGGAGAGGTGCAGCAAGTATTGCAGCACCACCGATACTAAGCAGGCAAAGGGGATCTCAGAACGCTGAAAGCACCAGATCGAGAAGTGACGCCATTTAAGGGCGTAAGATTTCCGGGTGGAAGTTCGCGGAGACGCCAGGACGACAGCTTCCACCTCTGGAGGAAGCAGGAGCGGAGCTAGGACTACCCTTTCAGCAGCCAGGCCATCAGATGAAGGGCCCGGAGGTTGGGGTGCAGGAGAGTACCCTGAGCCTGGGTCAGGAGATCGGGCTGAAACCCCAGAGGAAGAGGGGTGTCCACCGCCAGCTGTAGGAGTAGAGGGAACCAGGGTTGTCTCGGCCACCTGGGCGCTACCAGGATCACGGAGGCCCTGTCCTGGACAACTTTGAATAGCGTCCGGGACACAAGTGGTGTGGGAGGAAAGGCATACAGTAGGCCCGTGGACCACGAGATGAGGAAAGCATCCGGCGATACTCTGAGAGGATGCGGGTGCCGGGAGCAGAACCTGGGAAGTTGCCGGTTTAGAGGACTGGCAAAGAGATCCACGGTGGGGAAGCCCCACCGGCGGAAGATCTGCTGGACAACTGCGGGGTTTAACCTCCATTCGTGTGGCTGCAGAATCCGGCTCAGTTTGTCGGCCAGGCAATTTTCCTGCCCGGGCAGGTAAACAGCCTTGAGGAGGATGTCGTGGTCGACTGCCCAAGAGCACAGTCTCCGAGCCTCCTGACACAGAAGGAGGGAGCCCGTGCCCCCCTGTTTGTTCACGTAGAACATGGCAACCTGATTGTCCGTCTGTACCAGTACAGACTGACAAGAAGTGAGTTGAGAGAAGGTCCGCAGAGCTAGGCGGATCGCTCGCAGCTCCAGGAAGTTTATCTGCTGAGCAGCCTCCCAAGGTGTCCAAAGGCCTTGAGTGCATGCTCCCTGGCAATGCGCTCCCCATCCCAGGAAAGAGGCATCTGTCGTTAGCACCTGGGAAGGTGGAGGAGACTGAAAGGTCATGCCGAGTACCAGATTGGGCAGGTGAAGCCACCATTGCAGAGAGGAGACCAGGCGGTCGGAGATCTGAATTTCCAACAGGCTCCCTGTGGCCTGATGCCATTGAGTGCGAAGGCTCCACTGAGCAGGCCGCATATGCAGACGGGCATTCGGAGTGACATGGACCGTGGAGGCCATATGACCGAGCAGCTGCAGGAATTGTCTGGCAGAGACCGGGGACGCGCTGTGGAACCTGCCGGCCAGAGCCATGAGCCTGTTGGCCCGTTCCTGAGGCAAGAAGGCACGAGCCTGCAGAGTGTCCAGCCGTGCTCCTATGAATTAGAGGTCCTGAGAGGGGAGCAAAGTGGACTTTTCGAAGTTTATGACGAAGCCCAAGTGCTGAAGCAGAGCCACTGTGCGTTGAGTGGCCTGAGTGACCTCTAGGGAAGACTGTGCCCGGATGAGCCAGTCGTCCAGGTAGGGGAAGACGAAGAGGCCTTGAAGCCTCAGGAAGGCTGCCACCACTGCCAGGCATTTCGTGAACACCCTGGGAGTGGAGGATAGGCCAAAGGGCAGTACGCGGTACTGATAATGATTCCCTGCCACCACAAATCTTAGATATTGCCGGTGGTCCGGATGAATAAGGATCCTTTAGATCCAAGGAGCATAGCCAATCTCCCTGCTGGAGGTAGGGCAGTAGGATTCCAAGGGTAAGCATTTTGAACCTTTCCCGCTGCAGGAACTTGTTGAGGTTGCGTAGGTCCAGGATGGGTCGGAGGCCTCCTGTCCTTTTTGGTATCAGGAAGTACCTTGAATAAAACCCGTGACCCCACAGGTGGTGGGGCACTGGCTCCACAGCCTGTTCCTGAAGCAGACATTGCAGCTCCTGAAGGAGTAAGTTCCTGTGCAGAGTGGGTCTTGGAGGCTCCCCCGGAAGGTAGGAGGGAGGCACCTGGTGAAAATGTAAGAGGCAGCCCTTTTGAACCATCTGCAGCACCCAGGAATCGGATGTTATGGCTGACCACCTGTGGGCAAAGTGGGTCAGCCGGCCCCCCGTGCTGAGCGAAGGCTGCGGAGGGGGAGAGGCTATGCTGGCGTAGTCAAAACCCCCCACCCTGCTGAGCAGGGGCCTGTGTAGTGGGCTTGGGGGCCTTCTGCCTACGGGACCCATTACCCTGTCCCTTAGCCTGCTGGCCCCTGATGGGAAGCTGCTGAGGTTTGATATTGTGGGTGGTGTTGTTTATAGACAGACACCTTCCTCGGGTAAAAGGGCTTTTTCCCCCGAGTCCTTCCTCTTCTGTGAAGGGGCAGAGGTCTTTCTGGATAGGCGAGTTCTGCTGAGAGTCTCGGACTCGAGCTCCGCAGCCTTTTCAGCCATGGGCTTGCCAAAGAGGTTTTTCACCTCTGCAGGGGACATCGACCAACTTGTCCTGGCACCCATGGCTCGAGGTCGGACGACTGAAGCCAAGCCTGACGGCGAGCACCGATGCCGGCTCCGGCTACTCGAGCCGATGCTTCGAAGCCATCGTAGGCTGCTCGAGAAATAAACTTCGAGCACTCTCGAATACCCGTGGACAAGGCCTGGAACCTTTGCAAAGGTTCCTCGGAGAGACCAGCAGAGAACCCGGCAATTTCTTTTGCCAGGTCTCGGAGATACATGCCCATATATAGCTGATATGTCTGGACTCGGCAAGCAAGCATAGAGCCCTGGAAGCACTTCCTACCGAGGGCATCCAGGTTCCGGGCCTCCTTACCCGGAGGCACCGAGGAGTGCATCTTTTGACTCTTAAGCCGATGCATGGCCGATTCCACCACCATAGAGTGGTGCGGTAGTTGTGCCTTCTGGAACCCGGGGCTCTTGCGGACTCGATACATGGAATCGACGCGCTTGCTTAACACCGGCGTCGAGGCCGGGCTCTCCCACATGCGGAAGAGCAGCCGCTCCAGCATCGGAGGAACCGGTACAGTAAAGGCCTCCTTCGGGGGAGAGTCATACTGGAGGGCTTCGAGCTCTTCGGCTCGAGGCTCCTCCTCCGGATCCGCGGGGAAGGCCAAAGCATTGGCCATGTCCCTCACGAAATCGGACAATCGGGTATCCTCCGGGGGAGATCGTCTCCGAGGCTCCGACTCGGGCGAGTCGGAGGGGACACACCGAGTCTGAAAAGAACCGGGTGACTCGTCCTCCTCCGTGTCCCAGCCCGACTCCTCCGTGGAGGAATCGAGTGGCTCCGTGTGGGCAGGTGCCGAGGACCTCCGCCCAGAAGCCGAGGCTGGCGTCGACGACCTCGGTCCCGAACGGGAGGCCGAGGGAGACCTTGGCCGAGGATCGACTCGAGCTCGTATCGACTCGAGGATCGGCTCGGCCTCCGGGGTCGACTTGGACGTCGATGTCCCGGTGGTCGGGGCAGATGCACAGGCGAGGCCAATCATCAATGCCCGCTGCTGGTCCATGAAGGCAACGATACTGCTCTCCAAGGCCGTCAATCTGAGACCAAACTCAGAAGACCCAGCAGCCTCCGACTCGGGCCCCGACGGCGGATCCCTCGGAGGTGAGTCCACGAGGACTACAGTACTCACGTGTCCAGGAGACTCCACTTCGAGACGAAGATGCTTCGAAGGCCTTTCCGCCTCCGAGGACCCGGGGCGGCTGACGGGGCTATGCGACCTGGCCCCCGAGGGACCAGGAGCGTCCTCCGACGCCGCCCTCGCGGGTTTCTTCTTCCGACGATGTTCCCGGGCGGGAGACCCCCGCTCAGAGGAACTCTGACGGTGCTCGGGGCCGGAGTTCCGAGATGTCGAAGCCTCTGACGAGGTCCGGGCCCGACCGGACACGGAGTCAGAGAAGATTCGCTCCTTTTGTGACTACCGACTCCTCAACGCCTTCGAGGACATTTTGTTGCACGGACCACAACTCATCGAGTCATGGTTGGGTCCGAGGCAATGGAGGCAGCAGTCATGTGTGTCGGTAAGAGACATGAGTCTGGTACAGCGATCACACTTTTTAAACCCACTGGCAGCCATCGGGGGAAAAAGGGCCCCTGCGAGGTCAAAAGACCGTGCTGCCAGTGAAAAAGGAAAAAAGTGGCGGGAACGCCAGTTACGAAGAAAAAAACGAAAAAATGTGAACGGACTCGATATTGGAGTTATCGAGGCCGGGCGGGAAAAGGACACGGCGTCGAACCGAGAAAAATGAACGAAAAAATCTACTTTTTCAGCGGCGATCACAAACTATGTCTGTAGGGCTCCGCGGAAAAAAGAAGACTGAGCAAGATGGCATCCTTGGGCGGGAAGGGGACCGCGCATGCGCACTGCAATTCCCAAAGGCTTTCTTTGAAAGCTGGGGAAAATTGCTCCGCGAGGGCTCCGTCGGCGCCGACGTCACCCATAAGTGAGGACTGACTTCCTGCTTGGTCCTGGAGAAATGAAGCAACTATTGCCATGCATTTGGTGAACACTCACGGAGCAGAGACCAGACCAAAAGGAAGCACTCTGTATTGGTAATGTTTTTCTTGGAAAATAAAACGTAGGAATTTTCTGTGAGATGGATGGATGAGAACATGTGTGTACGCATCCTTGAGATCTAGAGAACAAAGCCAATCCTGACTCTGAAGGTATGGAAGGAGAGTGCCTAGAGAAAGCATCTTGAATTTCTCCTTGCATAGAAATTTGTTCAATTCTCTGAGATCTAAGATGGGTCTGTATCCCCCTGTCTTCTTTGGAATGAGAAAATAGGGGGAGTAGAACCCTGACCCTTGATGAAGAAGAGGGACTTCTTCTATTGCCCCTTGGGCAAGAAGGGTAGTCACTTCCTGACCCAGAAGGTCGAGAAGAGACGTGGGAGAATTGAAGTGTCTCACCATGGTGTGGGGAGGAAGGTCCGAGAAATGAAGTTTGTAGCCCTCTCTTATGATGGAGAGGGTCCACTGCTCTGATGTGATTTGCTCCCATCTGGGAGCAAAATGAGCTAACCTTCCTGGAATGGTGAGAGGTTCTGGCTGTTGTAGAGCCAGAAAAGCTAAGTTCTCTAGCATCAAGTCAAAAACCCTGAGGAGGTTGGGACTGCTGAGTTGCAGCAGCCCCTGTAGACTTAGGCCTGGCCTGCTTAGGTTGCTGACGCTTAGTGGCAAAGCGACCTGTAGAAGATTGGATAAATTGGAAGACTGGGCATCCAAATGGCAGATGAAATTTAATGTGGACAAGTGCAAAGTTATGCACCTAGGAAAGAACAACCCACACTATAGTTACACGATGCAAGGCTCCACATTAGAAACCACCACCCAGGAAAAAGATTTAGGAGTCATCGTGGATAACATGTTAAAACCCTCCGCCCAGTGTGCAGCGGCGGCCAAGAAAGCAAATAGAATGCTAGGTATCATAAGGAAAGGGATGGAGAATGAAACAAAGGATATTATAATGCCTCTGTATCGCTCCATGGTACGACCGCACCTTGAATATTGTGTGCAATTCTGGTCACCGTATCTTAAAAAGGACATAGAGTTATTAGAAAAAGTACAGAGAAGAGCCACCAAATTGGTGAAGGGGATGGAAGGCTACTCCTATGAAGAGAGGCTAAAAAGGTTAGGGCTCTTTAACCTGGAAAAGAGACGGCTGAGGGGAGATATGATAGAGGTCTATAAATTAATGAATGGAGTGGAACGGATAAACGTGGATCAATTGTTTACGCTATCAGAATATAGAAGGACTAGGGGACATGTAATGAAGCTACAGGGTAAACTATTTAAGACAAATAAGAGAAAATATTTCTTCACTCAACGTGTAATCAAACTCTGGAATCTGTTACCGGAGGATGTAGTAAGGGCTGTTAGTATAGCTGGGTTTAAAAAAGGTTTGGACAAGTTCCTGGAGGAAAGGTCCATAAACCACTATTAAAAAGGGACCCAGGATATCAATGCTTGACCTAGTACAAGCACTGCAGAACCTGTGTCTTTTGGGGAAACTGCTAGGTACGTATGACCTAGATTGGCCACTGTTGGAAACAGGATACTGGGCTTGATGGACCTCGGTCTGACCCAGTATGGCATTTCTTATGTTCTTATGTTCTTATTGTTGGCCAGAAGTAGAAGGAAATCTGCCCTTTTTGAAAAAAAGACTTTTTAAAAATCTTTTTCTTGGCAGGAATGGAGGTTGACTTTGAAAGTCTATCCAGAGCAGAGTTCTCTGCATCCATTTGAGTGGCTTTTATTTGCCACTCTTTGCCAAATAGATTTTCACCTGTACAGGGCAGATTTCCTAAGCCATCTTGAACCCAGGGTTCTAAATCAGAAGCCTGGAGCCAAGCAATTCTGCGAGCAGCTATGGCAATGCCTGAGGCTTTGCTGGCACCTTCAAAGGAGTCAAAAACTGCCCTGTTGGAAAACTTTGAAATGTCTTGAGTATGCTGAAGCCAAAGGAGGAATTTGTCCCTTTTATCTTCTGGAAGAAAAGGGAGGAAAGTTGTGCAGTTTTTGTGCAACTTCTTTTAGAAACATACCCATGTAAAGGCTATATGAGTTGATTCTGGCAATAAGCATACTGGCCTGGAAGATTTTTCTACCAAAAGCATCCAAGGTCCTGCATTCTCTTCCTGCAGGAGCAGAAGAGTGTCTCTTTGTACTCTTTATTCTCTTCATAGCTGACTGCACCACAATGGAATGGTGAGGAAGCTGAGTTTTCTGAAATCCAGGACAAGGAGGGACACGATACATAGTGTCCAATCTGCGAGAATGAGGAGAGAGAGTGAGAGGAGTCTCCCATAAATCAATCTTGTGTTCATGAAGAATCTCATGAATTGGTAAGGTGACTACCTCTCTAGGAGCCTTAGAGTATCCTAAAATATCTAATTTTTTTGCTCTAGGCTCTGATTCAGAGGCTACTGAAATAGAAAGTCCATTAGCTACTTCTCTTATGAAGTCTTGAAAGGACAGGTCCTCTGGGGGAGACATTCTTCTTTTTGGAGAAGAAGGCTCTTCAGGAAGGGCTATGGATACTTCAGGAGACTCATCTGATGAATCAGAATCAGAGGAATCGAAGTATCGCCTGTCAGGGTGCTCTTCTAACGCTCGATACGCGTATCGAGCAGAATCGACATCGGGCGTCCTCGGTACCGGATCGGTACCGAGAATTAGCCCTGGACAAGGAACCGCTGCAGTCGGTATCTTGGTCGATGTCGATGCAGTCGGTACCGGTATCGGCGCTGGTGCCGGTACCGGAGTCGATACCGACAACGTAGTTTGTTGTGGTACCATCGACGTCGCAGCTTGAATGAAGGCCGAGATAGCCCACTGCATGGACAGAACACTCTGATCCATCGACGCCATGAAAGCCTGGAAATCGGTACCGGGAGATTGTGCACGTACCACAGAGCAATCTAACAGGTGATCGGTCGAGGCCGTGCCATCGATGTCAACCTGTAACCCCATAGGAGGAGCTTTGGAAGCCGGAGCTTCCCGCCGGGGTTGTTTGGCTGGTGCAGGATAGTCGAGGGCAAGCCCGGAGGCATCTCGATGCTTAGAGGGAGATCTACCCTTCGAGGACCTGCTAGGTTTATGTTTGGTTACCTGAGATCCATCAGGAGAAGAAGACCTGGAAGATGTCGATGCTACTGACGGTGCATCAGCGGGAAACAGCACATGGAGCTTAGCTGCTCGGTTCTGTAAACCCCGTTTAGACATTAAAGAGCAGGACGGACAATCCGGAAAAAGTGTTCAGGACCCAAACATTTAAGACACCATTCATGGGTATCTGTAACAGAAATAGTACCGCTACACTTAGTGCATTTTTTGAACCCGGAGGCTGGATTTTCCATGAGGGAAATTTTCTTGTGGGCCCTGAGGCTCAAGAAGAAAAATACACCAAGTGAGGAAAAATATAGATATTCTTTTTTTTTTTTTTTTTTTTTTTTGAAGAAATAAAAAAGACCGGTGATACCGGTCCAGAGTCGGGGAAGGCAGACACGCGACCAAAGAAATAAAATAAAGAACTTCTTTAGCGGTGACAGGGCTCGACCTGCTGGCTCCGCGGCAAAGAAGAACTGAGGAGAGTTGGTTAGGAAAGGCGGGAAGGCAGCGCGCAGGCGCTGTGGGATGCTCCCAAAAGCTTTCCTTTTTGGGAAGCTGGGGAGCGCTCCCGCGCAGGCTCCGTCGGTACCGACGTACCCATATGTGAAGACTCATTCCTGCTTGTTCCTGGAGATTAAGTCTTCACATATGGGTATCGTCGGTACCAAAGGAGCCTGCGCGGGAACGCTCCCCAGCGTCCAGTAAGAAAGCTTTTGGGAGCATCCCACAGCGCCTGCGCGCTGCCTTCCCGCCTTTCCCAACCGCCTCTCTCCAGTTCGAGTTTTAAAGCTGAGACAAAGAGAGAGAGAGGAAAGCACAGTTACTTACCTGTAACAGGTGATCTCTGGGAACAGCAGGAATAAGTCTTCACATATGGGTACGTCGGTACCGACGGAGTCTGCGCGGGAACGCTTCCCAGCATCCAATCAAGAGCTTTTGAAAGCATCCCAGCACGCCTGCGTGCTGCCTTCCCGCCTTTCCCAACTGCCTCTCCTCAGTTAAGTTTTAAAGCTGAGACAAAGAGAGAGAGGAAAGGAAAGATAGATAGAGATACAACTCCTGGGGAGGTGGGAGGGCTGTGAAGACTTATTCCTGCTGTTCCCAGAGATCACCTGTTACAGGTAAGTAACTGTGCTATCTCCAGGAACAAGCAGGAATGAGTCTTCACATATGGGGACTCCCAAGCTGAGATGCCTGGAGTCCCAGCATGTCATAGGTTGGAACATGCTATCTCCCAGAACACCAGGCATCCTGAGGATGGCGGGTAGGAGTTGAAGAAAGAAGGATGCTGTGGAACAGCTAACCTAGCATAGGACTGCAGAGGAGGAGTCCATGTGTGGATGATGATTGTCATCAATAATATTGCAAAGGATATTGCAATATAGACCTCCCCTGACAGAATTTCACATATGTATGGAGGTTCATGGATCTACTGGGAAACCCAGTAGAGGAACCTTGAAGAGGACCTCACTGTAAGTGGAAGTAATAAACCTGTAGGAAAAACAGTGGAGGTCAGAATCCTGAAAGGTAACAGGTAACCCCAGTAGGAAAAACTGGGGTAGTACAAAAACGGTGGGCCTTCAGCGGAAGGCTTTATGATAAAAACCTAACTCTTTTGGTGGCAGAGTGACTCATTCTTAGGAGCAAAAAGAGAAAGGCTAACCGATTTGGACAAACAGGCACAGTCCTTGTAGGGAGAAAGGGTATGGGAACCTCTTGTATCCCAGAAAGAGAGGACAAATGCCTGAGGCGTTACGCCTGTGATTAACTGAAGATCCACAATGTCTCTCCTAACTGGGGTAAGGTAGGAGAGATACTGGGCACGGAGAACTTCAGAGGTACCTAAACCCTTGGGTTATGGTATAAAAATTGTTGACTACCACAGGAGTGGTTGTGTGCGTAGAATTCCAAACCTGCTGGATAGCATAGGTATGGGTAAAGCCCCTCTGTCAGAATCATATAGTTATATGAGCATAGACAGTCAGATAGATAAGTATGTGGATACAAATCTATCTATAATAAAATATCTTGACAGATATCTATATGTATATATTTTTTTTATTTATTTATTTTTATTTTATTTAACAGTTTTTCTATACCGCTCTATTTTAGATCAGAGCGGTTTACATTTAACAGCAACTATACAACACAGGCACTTTGAGTTGTATTTACAATAAACAGAGAGATCAACTTGGAAGTAACTGGGGGAAACTATTTACATTGTATTTACACTGGTATATGATTTCAGGCAGAACATATCTACATCTTATTTACACTGGGAGTCTGAATTCAATTTCAGGGAGTACTTCTGAGGGAACAGTTGATTATCCTTTTTCATGCTGAGTCTGATTGTTTAGTTGTAGTGAGTGACTGTCTGAGGGGCCACATGTATGATCACTAAGGCTGGATTCGGGGTAGTATGTGGTGAACAGGTGCTGCTTTAATGCCTTCCTGAAGTGGGTTAGGTAAGTGATGTTTCGAATAAAGGTGGGGAGGGCATTCCATGCTCTAGGTGCATAAATTGTAAAGGACCTATTTGTTGTTGCTTTTGTGCATTTCGTTATTACCTTTGGGACCTCTAGGGTGTTTTGCATCATGGGTCTTCTGTTTCTGATCTGTGGTACTTTATGTATCATCTTGCTGATAGCTGTAGGTGTCAATGTGTTTAAGGCTTTGAAGGTTAAGGTTAGAACTTTGTGGAGGATTCTTGCTTGAATATATATATATATATATATATAGATAGACAGATAGACAGATAGATAGACATATAATAATATATCTATAGTGAGATATGGAGGGGCATAAAATACATACAAAAGTTAAATATGGATATGTAGGCCTAAATATGGGTGTCTGCAATTAACAGACAGAGATATGCCTACAGCATGGTATTCACATAGGATATGTGGAGAGGAAAGATTCATCTAATAACAAGGAGGTGGAACCTACTTGAGAAGATATATAGAGAATCTATTCCCCCTGGTTATGATCTGCAAGGATGCTAGCTAATGAAATAACCAGGACGGTTACGTGAAAAATAGAGGATAATATCAATCTGCAGCCAGCAAGTCTCGAGTCTTGCAGGACTCTAGCATGGTAAGTAGACAGAAGACACAGAGATGAGATACCATGTTGACCTGCTTAAGGGCAAAAAGTATCATGCGTTCTTACCATGAGGATGAGCTGCAAGGAGAAAGAGCATATCCCCGATTGGGAATGCTATGGCCCAAAGCAGGGAATTGGCAACTCCTTAAGCTTTCACGTAAGAGAAGGCCTATGTCCTTTATATCAAAAAGAAGATAGTAAAAGAAGGGAGAACCTTCTAGTCATGGGAGACATGACTGAAAAGCCTTTTCCAACCATCTAGGATAGCTGTTGGAGAAAAACCCGCTCATGCTCTCTAGCAAGGACCCATAGTGGAAAGCTTCTCTGTAGAATTGCAGAGAGCATGATGCAGGAGAATGATGAGATAGAACTGGCTGCTAGAGAGACAGTATCTCTGCCAACTACGCTGCCAAACCCAGGAGAATGGAGATGGCAGAAAAGCAGATAATCCAGAAAAACTTGTAGCGAGATAATCTCCAAGCTAGATGAAAGCACTGACTTGGAGCCACTACTAAGACTAGACAGAATGTTAGTGGAGGACAAATCTGGTTGTTTGTGGACAAGAACCAGTGGTCCAAACATTAAGGCTCCTGCATAGGCAGCTGCTAGCAAGACAGCAGAAAGAATCTTACTGTTCAAAAACAGAAAGAACAGACAGAACAGGAGTAGAAACTCTGGACATGTCTGATAAGCTGCCCCAAAATAAGATTGAAACAGAGGAGGTAACTCAGAGGAAAACTCCACACTGGAAAGTGACAAACTAGAGAGGCTGAAGAAAAAGCCCCCCAGTAAAGTGATTCCGCTCTTACAGAGGAAAAAGCTTGGTAAGAGGGTGAAGAGGATGGAGCTGAAGAAGACTTACCAAGTAGTAAGTCTATAGAAAGGAAAAAATACATGCTGGCAAAGGAACTATCATTTGATAGTGGTCAGACCTCTTTCCCTAGCAGGAAAAAGAGGAGAAACCTGTGACCTATAGGCATGAACATTCTGACAGCTCACAGAAATATAGAAAAAATGGATATCTCTTGGAAAGAGATCCATGTGTAGGGGTTAAAATGAAGCGATGGATTGCCTGCATTGAGAAGAAGCAACTGTAGATTCTAACCCCAAGAGTCACAAGCAGCTGATGATGATTGATCAGAAACTCTGCAGGTGATGGGTTTGCTGAGCCTGGTGAGAGGTTGGATTCTTCAGACCAGGACTATGCCTCCCCTGTTGGGGAACATCTGTATGATGGGCAAGTGATGAATAAAACCTTCTTCTCCTATGGGAAGAAAGTTTGGTAGGACATTTCCTACCTACTGGGGACAGAAGGTGGTGTAGAACAACCCTTAGGAACAGGTAAATCAGTGGATAACTGAGTAACCTGACGTAAAGACTCCTTGTTGAAAAGATTTTCTCCTGTGCAAGGAGTATGTCCCAGCCGTTGTTGTGCCCATTTGTCCAAGTCTGAAGCTTGGAGCCAGGCTCTACGCCGTGCCCCTATAGCTATAGCAGAAGTCCTGCTAACAGACTCAAAAGAGTCTAGGGAAGCACGAGAAAGAAACCAAGAGATATTCTGGATATGCTTAAGCAGTGAGGAATAGTCTGTACTCCTGGAATCTGGAAGGAAAGGAGTCAAAAGATGTAATTGCTTTGTGACCTCCTCAAGAGAAAGACTCATATAAAAAAATATATGAGAGAATTCTTGCAGAAAGCATAGATGTCTGGAAGGTTTGACGTCCAAAGGCATCTAGTGTTTTAGACTCACGACCTGGCGGATAAGAAGAGTGCTTTTTCTTACTCTTTACCCGCCTCATTGCGGATTCCACTACTATGGAATGATGAGGAAGTTGAGTCTTTTGAAACCCTGGAGAGGGGGGCACCTGATATATGAGATCAGTTGCCCTGGGAGGTGGGGGTACCCTAAAAGGTGTTTCCCACATTCCTAGAAGGAGATCCTGCAAGGAATGATGTAAAGGAAGCATTATGTTGTCCTTTGCTTTGGTAGAAACAGAGTCTTGTGCAGGATCATGACCTGGAATAGGGATGGCAAGGGATCTTGCTATATCCAGGAGGATACTCTGAAAAGAGAGATCCCAAACAGGAATCTCCCTTGGACAGGGTAGATCTAAAGAACTAGCCTGAGCACCCACAGTTATCCAAATATATAGGAATAGAAGATCCTGCAGAGTGCAGTGTGGAATGTTTAAGGGATGGTTGCTGGTACTGGTTGTCAGGAGCAGCCACCGTCCTTACCACATTGTCCATGACAGGTATCGACTCCAAGCTTGGTATAGAATGGAGCGATCCTGTTGAAAAAAGCATGGCAGGAGTTGGCCACGATGCTACTGTGGATACCGGTACCGATGCCAATACCGGTACCGATGTCGGAGTCGAGCCCGACAAAAACATCGGAGCAGTCATCGGTGACAGTTCAATCGGTACCGAGGTAACCGAAAACCTCCGGCCGCTATCCTCGGCACCGAAGCACCGGTATCGATCGGTGTCGGTACCAAAACCTATTGGTGCACAGTCTTCCAGCCTGATAAGCGAAGCATGGAAGGTACCAAACGTAAGGGTAATGAGGACATCGGTACCGACTTCGGTACCGTGTCTGATACCAGTGAAGGAAGGTCAACCAGTGGCAACTCAATCGGCCTCGGGGGAACCGAGAGTTGCGGATCCGAGTCATCGGAACTGAGCCTTCGGTACCGCCGAGAGCCGGTACCAAGGCGAGTCGGTACCCAGTCCTCCAGAACCCCAGGAACAACCTGAAACCCCTTATAGGCTTTGGAGACCGAAGACTCCCGCCGGGATTTTGAAGCCAGTGAGCCCTCGAGGGCAAGGCCAGAGCTGTCTACATGCTGCGCATGAGACCTACCACTCGAGGACTGGCTAGTCTTAACAGACTGTTTGTGGGCTACCTGATCCTGTGTGGAAGAAGAAGGGGCGGTGCCCCGAAGTTGGAGGGCAACCGTGTATCGAGGGAACCTCAATGTTGAAGACCTCTTCTCACCAAACTGTTGTCAGGACTCAAGCAGGTTAGACACCGACTTCGAGGGTCTAAAAATAAAGTTGTACCGCCACAGTCTGAACATTTCTTGGAGAAAGTGTCTGGCGGTTCCATGAAGGAAAAAGAAGAGGCCTAAAATACCTAAGAGACCGTGGGACACTATGAAGAAAAAATATCCCGTGGAAAAGGAAGATTTTACAAGAAAAGAAAAGAAAACACCGGCGGTACCGGTGGCGTCGGGAAGACAGCCGTGTCCACAAGAAAACTAAGAAATAAAAACAAGAATTTTCTGCGGTGACAGGACGACGTCCGGCCGGCTCCGCGGAAAAACGAACACTGAGGAGAGGCAGTTGGGAAAGGCGGGAAGGCAGCACGCAGGCGTGCTGGGATGCTTCCAAAAGCTCTTTATTGGACGCTGGTAAGCGTTCCCACGCAGACTCCGTCGGTACCGACGCACCCATATGTGAAGACTCATTCCTGCTTGTTCCTGGAGATAGGAAAGATAGAGTTTAAAGCTGAGACAATAGAGAGAGGAAAGGAAGGAAAGAGAGAGAGAGAGATACAACTCCTAAGGGAGGTGGGTGGGTTGTGAAGACTTATTCCTGCTGTTCCCAGAGATCACCTGTTACAGGTAAGTAACTGTGCTATCTCCAGGAACAAGCAGGAATGAGTCTTAACATATGGGGACTCCCTAGCTGTAGATGCCAGGGGAAGACTCCAGGTTGTGTGTCCTTGAAAACGACTCTACCTCCCCCCATGGATCTCTGGCATCCAACCAGGGTAGGTGGGTAGGAGTTGATTAGGAATGGAACAGGTGTTTGAGAACAGCTTGACCAAACAAGGCATCCCGGCGGGAGTCCTTGTCCAAGCAGTAATGGGCTGTGAAGGTATGAACCGAGGCCCAGGTGGCCGCTCGACAGATTTGGTCGATGGAGACAGAGTTTAGATGAGCCATTGAGGCTGCCATGGCTCTCACATTGTGAGCTGTGACATGGCCCTCCAGAGAAAGGTTTCTACTCTGGTAGGCGAAAGAAATACACTGAGCAATCCAGTTGGACAGTGTTCTCTTAGAGACTGGACGTCCTAAATGAAAAGGATCAAAAGCAACAAAGAGTTGAGAAGACTTTCTATGTTGCTGTGTTCTTTGTAAGTAAAAAGCAAGAGCTCTCTTACAATCCAAAGTATGAAGATTCCTCTCTGCATTTGATGCATGAGGTCCTGTAAAAAAGACAGGTAAATATACCTCTTGGTTCAGATGAAAAGGCGAGACCACTTTAGGCATAAAGTGTGGATTGGTCCTGAGGACTACCTTATCATGATGGAACCTTGTATAAGGTGGATTAGCCACCAAAGCTTGCAACTCACTGATGTGGCGTGCTGAGGTGACTGCAATGAGAAAAATAACCTTCCAAGAAAGAAATTTCAAGGAGGTGGTGGCTAAAGGTTCAAAGGGTGGCTTCATGAGCTGGCCAAGAACCAGGTTTAAGTCCCATGCCACTGGAGGTGGTCTAATGGGAGGTTTAGTTAAAAGAAGGCCTCTCATGAATCTTGCTATAAGAGGATGAGAGGAAATAGGTTGTCCATTGAGAGGCTTGAGGGACGCTGCAATAGCACTCAAACGGACTCTTACTGAATTTGTTTTCAGACCTGCATGGGATAGATGCAGGAGATACTCTGTATTGCAAGAGGGTTTAGACCCTTCTCTGAACACCAAATGGTAAATCTTTTCCACTTGAAAGCATAAGAACGTCTAGTAGAAGGCTTTCTAGAGGCATGAATAACATCTCTGACTTGCTGAGAGAGATGAAAATCTTGAAGGTCTAGGCCCTCAGCAACCAAGCCCTGAGATGGAGCGACTGGGGGTTTGGGTGCCACAAAGTTCCCTCTTCCTGGGACAGAAGGTCTGGTGCAGAGCCCAAGTCCAGAAGGAGAGTGAGAGAGATGCAGAAGTAGAGGGTACCACACTTGGCGTGGCCAGTGTGGTGCTATGAGGATCATGGTCCCTTGATCTCTCTGAAGCTTGAATAGTGTCTTGGGAATTAGGGGAATTGGTGGAAAGGCATAAAGGAAGACTTGACCCCAGTGAAGGAGGAAGGCATTTATTTTATTTATCTATTTATTTATTTAGCTGTATTTGTATCCCGCTTTTCACCGGGTCATTCTTGGCCTGAACTCCCTGACACGAAATTCTGGAACAGAACCGGGGAAGTTTGGCATTCCACGGACTTGCAAAGAGGTCTATGTCCGGGGTTCCCCAAATTCGAAAGATCCTGCCTACCTGGTCCATGTGAAGGGACCACTCGTGTGGAAGCAGAACTCGACTGAGTCTGTCCGCCCAAGAGTTTTGAACGCCTGGAAGATATACAGCCAGAAGATGGATGTGATGCTCTCTGGCGAAGACCCACAGTCGCAAAGCTTCGTTGCAAAGCGACAGAGCCAGTCCCGCCCTGCTTGTTTACATAGAACATGGCTACTTGGTTGTCCGTATGGATGAGGACTGTCCTGTAGCTGAGCAGGGAATGGAACACTCTGAGAGCTAAGAATATTGCTCTGAGTTCCAAGAGATTGATATGCAGAGAAGTCTCCTGTGGAGACCAGATGCCCTGGGTGGAGAGATCCTGCAGATGAGCTCCCCAACCCATTGGAGAAGCATCTGTTGTTAGAGTTGCTTGGGGTAGCGACTGCTGAAAAGGGGACCCCAGCAACAGATTTGGAGGGGACTTCCACCACTGGAGACACCAAAATAGGCGACTGGAGTTTGCTATTTTGTCTGACAGGCAACCTGATGCCTGAGTCCATTGGGTGGACAAAGTCCATTGACCTGCCCTCATGTGAAGGCGAGCATATGGAACCACATATGCACAGTGGATGCCATGTGGCCTAGTAGTTGTAACATCTCTCGAGCAGTTAAATGGGACTTTAACTGTATCTGGGAGGCTAACTGCACCAATCGTAAATCACACACTGCAGTGACATTACAGATTGACATTTTATACTCTACCAAATAAAGAAGGAAGATAAGTCTTTATTTTTCCTCTTTTTTTTTTAGAATTACTATTATACTTGGTAACTCAGTTCAAAAACATGCAGGTAGAGCCATAACAGTTAGGCAATGCATTTTATTTCCAATTCATTTTCATTTCATGTTATTACATTTCTTAAAACCTTTTTTTTTTTTTTTTAAGTAACACAAAATATGTACAACATATTAAAATACAATACCAAAAAAACTAACAAGTAAACACATAACTTAAACCAGCCATACAGTTGTGTTCAAAATTATATTGGCACCCTTGCATTTTAGGTATGTTGTGTACAATATCTTGAAAAATAAATGGAAATATTCCAACTGT
This sequence comes from Ichthyophis bannanicus, assembly GCA_033557465.1. Taxonomy (NCBI): domain Eukaryota; kingdom Metazoa; phylum Chordata; class Amphibia; order Gymnophiona; family Ichthyophiidae; genus Ichthyophis; species Ichthyophis bannanicus. Next base: position 14,461,069 of record CM066046.1, on the reverse strand, counting down.
ATGTCATGTATATTCAAATGTATACAACAAAAAAAAAGATGTCTGTGCAACTTAGATGTAGTTATTACTGAGAAGAAAAAACAAAATATGACCTGGACTGGATAGCTGAAAAAGTGAAGAAAAAGAGGGAGGCCTTCATGAAATACAAGAGATCACAGAGAGAGGAAGACAGGCATCTGTATTTGGAAAAACTTAGAGAAGCTAGCAAAGTAGTCAAGAAGGCAAAGATTCAAAAGGAGGAGGAAATAGCCAATGCAATAAAATGGGGGGATAAGACATTTTTCAGATATATTAGTGAGAAGAGGAAGGGCAAAAGTGGTATTGTCAGACTCAAGGGTACAGGGGGGGAATATGTAGAAGCTGATAAGGATAAAGCGGAATTGCTTAACAAATATTTTTGTTCTGTGTTCACAGATGAAGAACCAGGAGCAGGACCTCAGAAAACACCCACAAATAAGAACAGAAGCGAGGGACATCTTGAACAATTTTCAGAAGACTGTGTTCGTGAGAAACTAGCTCAACTTAAAGTAGACAAAGCGATGGGACCGGATGGGATACACCCTAGAATACTGAGGGAACTTGGGGACGTTCTAGCAACTCCACTGACTGACCTTTTCAATGCCTCGTTGGAGTCGGGAGTGGTGCCAAAGGACTGGAGAGAGGCTCATGTGGTGCCTTTACACAAAAGCGGAAGTAAGGATGTGGCTGAAAACTACAGGCCGGTTAGTTTAACTTCAGTGGTGAGTAAATTAATGGAAACGCTGTTGAAAGAGAAAATAGTGAGGTTTCTGGAGTCCAGCGGATTGCAGGATCCGAGGCAGCATGGATTCACCAGAGGCAGGTCTTGTCAGACAAATCTGATTGATTTCTTTGACTGGGTGACCAGGGAGTTGGACCGAGGGAGAGCTCTAGATGTGGTGTATTTAGATTTCAGTAAAGCCTTTGACACTGTCCTCACAGGCGACTTATAAACAAACTGAGCACCCTAGGGATGGACCCTAAAGTTACTGCTTGGGTTAGAAATTGGTTGGGTGGGAGGCGACAAAGAGTACAAGTAAATGGAGCTCACTCTGAGGAGAAGGATGTTACCAGTGGTGTGCCCCAGGGATCTGTCCTTGGTCTGATTCTTTTTAACATCTTTGTTAGTTATATAGCGGAAGGGCTGTCGGGTAAGGTTTGCCTCTTTGCGGATGATACCAAAATCTGCAATAAAGTAGACACCCAGGAAGGTGTAGATAACATGAGGAGGGAGCTTGAAGAATGGTCTAGAATTTGGCAACTGGGATTTAATGTTAAAAAATGTAAGGTCATGCATTTGGGCTGCAGCAATCCAAGGGAGCAATACAGTATAGGAGGTGAAGTACTTTTGTCCACTAAAGAAGAGCGTGACCTAGGCGTAGTTGTGTCCGATGATCTTAAAGTAGCTAAACAGGTAGAAAAGGCGACGGCAAAAGCTAGAAGGATGCTTGGGTGCATACGGAGAGGAATGGCTAGCAGAAAAAAGGAGGTGATAATGCCTCTGTATAAGTCTTTGGTGCGACCTCATTTGGAGTATGGTGTGCAATTCTGGAGACCGCACCTTCAAAAGGATGTGAACAGGATGGAGTCGGTGCAGAGGGTTGCTACTAAGATGATTAGTGGTCTTCATTATAAAACATATGAGTACAGACTTAAGGATCTTAATATGTACACCTTAGAGGAAAGGCGGGATAGAGGTGATATGATTGAGATGTTTAAATACCTCCGTGGCATAAATGTTCAGGGAGAGAGCATCTTTCAATTGAAAGCAAATTCTGCTACGAGGGGACATGGGATGAGGGTGAAGGGAGATAGATTCAGTAGTGATATGCGGAAATATTTCTTTACGGAAAGAGTAGTGGATCCATGGAATAGTCTCCCTGTGGAGGTGGTAGAGATGAGGACAGTAACTGAATTCAAAAAAGCATGGGACCAACACAGAGGATCTCTAAAGGTAAAAAGTGGACTGTTGTAGTTGTTGTTATGGAAGGACAGACTAGATAGGCCATGTGGTCTTTTTCTGTCGTCATTGTTTCTATGTTTCTAAGCGTAGGCAACGGGCCTGAGGAAGATAGGCCCTTGCAGTTGTGGTATCCAGCAAGGCCCCTATAAACCCCAGGGATTGAGTAGGGGTGAGATGGGATTTTGGGATGTTTATTACCAGTCCCAAATACTGAAGGACACGCATTGTGCAGGTTAGAGAAATCTGGGCCTCTGACTGGGATGGAGCTCGAATGAGCCAGTCGTCCAGATATGGGAAAACGAATATTCCTAGAGTGCGTAGAAATGCAGCTACTACTGCCATGCATTTCGTGAACACCCTTGGTGCAGAGGCCAGACCGAAAGGAAGCACCCTGTATTGGTAGTGCTTTCCTTGAAAAAGGAACCGAAGGAACCTTCTGTGTGTTGGATGGATGAGGACATGGGTGTACGCATCCTTGAGATCTAGAGAACAAAGCCAATCCTGACTCTGAAGGTAAGGCAGCAGAGTACTGAGAGAAATCATCTTGAATTTCTCTTTGAATAGAAACTTGTTCAATTCTCTGAGATCTAATATGGGTCTATAGCCCCCTGTTTTCTTTGTAATAAGAAAATAAGGGGAGTAGAACCCTGAACCCTGTTCAAGAAGGGGTACTTCTTCTATTGCCCCTTGGGCAAGAAAGGTAGCAATCTCCTGACCCAGAAGGTTGAGGAGAGATGTTGGAGAATTGAACTGTCTCACCATGGTGTGGGGAGGAAGGTTTAAGAAATGAAGCTTGTATCCTTCCCTTATAATGGAGAGGGTCCATTGCTCTGCTGTGATTTGCTCCCATCTGGGAGCAAAGTAAGCCAACCTTCTTGGTGAGGGGCTCTGGTGAGGGGCTCTGGTTCTTCCAGAGCCAGAAAGGCTAAGTTCTCTAGTTGCAAGTCAAAGGCCCTGAGGAGGCTGAGGCTGCTGAGCCGTGGGAGGCCTGGCAGCCTTTGACTTGGCCTGTTTAGGTGGTTGCTGACGCTTTGCAGCAAAACAACCTGCAGAAGATGCCTGCTGACCATAAGCAGGATAGTATCTTCCCTGTTTAGAAAAGGCTGTCTTTTTGAACAATCTTTTCTTAGCAGGAGCAGAGGTAGACTTTGAAAGTTGATCCAAAGCAGAGTTCTCAGCATCCATCTGAGTGGCCTTTGCTTTCCAATCCCTGCCAAAAAGGTTTTCACCTGTGCAAGGAAGATTTCCCAGTTCATCTTGGACCCAAAGTTCCAAATCAGAGGCTTGTAACCAAGCAATTCTACGTGCACCTATGGCAATAGCCGAGGCTCTGCTTGCACACTCAAAAGAGTCAAAGGCTGCACGGTTGGAAAATTTGGAAACATCTTGGGCATGTTTAAGCCAAGTGAGGAATTCCTGCCTTTTATCTTCTGAAATAAAAGGGGCTAAAGTCTGCAGATGATCTGTGACTTCTTTTAGAAACATCCCCATATAGAGACTATAGGAGTTGATTCTGGCAGCAAGCATATTGGCTTGGAAAATCCTTCGGCCAAAGGCATCAAGAGTCCTGCATTCACGTCCTGGAGGATTAGATGAGTGTCTCTTTGCACTCTTTATTTTCCTCATGGCAGACTCTACCACAATAGAGTGGTGAGGAAGCTGAGACTTATGAAAGCCAGGACAAGGAGGGACACGGTACATGGTGTCTAATCTACGAGAATGAGGAGAGGTAGTAAGAGGAGTCTCCCACATGCTCAACATGAGATCATAGAGAATCTCATGAATAGGTAAAGTAGCTGCTTCTTTAGGAGCCTTAGGATATTGCAAAATGTCTAGTTGCTTGGCTCTAGGCTCTGACTCAGGGGCCACTGTAATGGAGAGGCCCCTAGCCACTTCCCTAATGAAGTCCTGAAAAGACAAGTCTTCTGGAGGAGACATTCTTCGTTTTGGAGAATCAGACTCCTGAGGAAGAAGTACCGGTGCCTCGATAGAAGCCTCCGACTCATCAGAGTCTTCGGAGGAATCGAAGTATCGCCTGTCCGGATGCTCCCGTAAAGCCCGATACACATACCGAGTGGGATCGACATCGGGAGTAAGCGGTACCGGTTCGGTACCGATGGGCGTCATCGGACACAGTACCGCTGCAGTCGACATCGAAGCCGATGTCGATGCAATCGGTACCGGCACCAGGAACGATGCCGGTGCCGGAGTCAGTACCGGCAATGGAGATTGTTGCGGTACCGAAGGCGTCGAAGCCTGCATAAAACGCCGTTAGGGTGTGCTGCATGGACAGAATCTTCTGATCCATCGACGCCACCAGAGTCTGGATGTCAGTACCAGTGGAGGTCACAGGTACCCCAGAACACGGCAACAGGTGATCGGTCGAGGCCGAGTCATCGATGTCAACCTGTGACCCCATAGACAATGCTTTGGAAGCCGGAACTTCCCGCCAGGGTAATTTTGCCGGTGCGGAATCCTCGAGGACAAGCCCGGAGGCATCTCGATGCTTAGAGGGAGATTTGCCCTTCGAGGACCGGCTAGATTTATGTTTGGTTACCTGAGATCCATGGGAGGAAGCAGCAGCCCTGGAAGACGTCGATGCCACCGAGGCTGCATCAGAGGGAAACAGGGTACTGAGCTTGGCTGCTCGGTTCTGCCGACCTCTTTTAGACATCATGGTACAGGGGACACAATCCGTGATGGAATGGTCAGGCCCCAAACATTTTAGACACCACTCATGGGTGTCGGTGACAGAAATTGTACCGCCACACTTCGTGCACTTTTTGAACCCAGAAGCGGGTTTCTCCATGAGGAGAAAAAATGTTCAGGCCTAAGGCCCAAACCGAAAATGCACAGTTGAAAAAAGAAAAGTTTTTTTGTTTTATTTTTAAGAAAAAAAAGACCGGCGGTACCGGTCTGACGTCGAAGGCGGCAGACGCGACACAGAAAAATAAAGAAAAAAATAAAGAATTCTTCTGCGGTGACAGGAACATGACCTGCTGGCTCCACGGAAAAGAAGAACTGGAGAGAGGTGGTTGGGAAAGGCGGGAAGGCAGCGCGCAGGTGCTGTGGGATGCTCCCAAAAGCTTTCTTACTGGACGCTGGGGAGCGTTCCTGCGCAGGCTCCGTCGGTACCGACGATACCCATATGTGAAGACTCATTCCTGCTTGTTCCTGGAGATTTGCAGTGTCTCTGAATTCCCCGGTAGGGATTCTTTACCAGGTATAGAAATGGCAAGTAACTTTGCCATATCAAGCAGGAAAGCTTGAAAAGAAATCTCCCCGGAGGAGGACCCTCTAAAATGAGGGGTAAAGGCTAGATTTGTAGAAAAAACAGCCTTGGTACCGATGGATTCATCCCAGTCATCGTGATTGGAAGACCTGAAAGGATGAAGCATCGGATTTTCTGTAAAGTGATGTCTTCGGTACCGCCCGAGGTCAGTACCGAGACGAGTCGGTACCGAATCCTCCATGATAGAGATCGATTCCAGGCTTGGCATCGAGGGAAGTGATTCTGTCGAAGCAAGCATGGACGGTACCGATGCCAATACCGGTACCACAGCCGATACCGATACTCGAGGAACGGTCTGCAGCAACTCTAGCGGTACCGAAGTAGCCGAGAGTGCTAGACTACGTTCATCGGTGAGGAGTGTTTCATCCATCACCATAGCTGATGCCGGGGTGTCAGTACCGCTCGAAGCGGCCACAACCACTGAGCATGGCCCAGGCATGTTCATCGAGATAATAACCCCGGAAACAACCTGGAGCCCCGTTAATGCTTTGGAGCCCGAAGACTCCCGCCGGGGCTTTATTGCCAAGATGTCCTCGAGGGCAAGGCCGAAGCCATCTCAATGCTGAGAGGGAGATCTACCACTCGAGGACTGGCTAGTCTTTACAGACTTTTGTTTGGTTACCTGATCCTGTGAAGAAGATATTCTAGCTGGTGACACCGAGCGGGTATCGAGTTGTGCTCGATTCTGAGGACTTCTTCTGTTTGAGCTCCAGCAGGAGAGACACGCCAGAGGTCAATGGTCAGGACCTAAATATTTTAGACACCAAGTATGAGTGTCTGAAAATATCTGTACCGCCACACTTTGAGCATTTCTTAAGGATAGTGGCTGGCTTTTCCATAATGGAAGGGTAGAGGCCTAGTGTCCTAGAAACTGTGAGGCACTAAACAGGAAAAAATTTCTAAAAAAAAAAAAAAAAAGAAATTCTTCAGGAAAAAGAAAGAAAAGCACCGGCGGTACCGGTGGCGTCGAGGGAAGGCAGACGCAACCACAAAAAACTAAGAATAAAAAGAAGAATTTTCTGCGGTGACAGGAGTACGTCCTGCCGGCTCCACGTTAAACGGAAAAGTGATGAGAGGGAAGTAAATGGGTGGGAAGGCAGCGCGCATGCGCGTGGGATGCTCCCAAAAGCTTTCTTTCTGAACGCTGGGGAACGTTCCCGCGCAGGCTCCATCAGTACCGACGTACCCATATGTGAAGACTCATTGCTGCTTGTTCCTGGAGATAGCTGTTTCTATGTTCAAAAGAGATGCTGAAGGACCGCCCAGCCAAAGGCTGCATCCTGGTAAGAGTCCTTGTCCAAGCAGTAATAGGCAGCAAAGGTATGGATGGAGGACCACGTTATAACTCAGCAAATCTCATCGATGGCTACCGTACGTAGCTTGGCCACAGATGTTGCCACTGCTTGGACATTATGTGCAGTGACATGACCCACGAGGGTAAGTCCCACTTTGTCGTATGCGAAGGAAATACAATCCGCTATCCATCTGAAGAGCATACGTTTCTTTACAGGAAGACCCAAAAGATTAGCATCAAAGGAGACAAACAATTGGGAGGACTTCCTAATGTCTTCCGTCCTTTAAAGATAGAAGGATAGTAGAGCCCTATTACAGTCAAGCGTATGCAGTAATGCCTCTGCACTTGATGCCCGAGGTCTTGGAAAGAAGACCGGAAGGATACTGACTGACTGATTGATATGGATGTGTACGAAGGACAAGCTTGTCATGATGAAATCTTGTATAGAATGGCTGCGCCACTAAGGCCTGCAGCTCACTGAAGCATCTGGCTGAGGCGAGGGTGATGAGGAATAAAACTTTCCAGGATAGGTAAAGTGTAGTTACTCACCTGTAACAGATGCTCTCCAGGGACAGCAGGAATCAATCCTCACATACGGGTGACGACAGCATCGACGAAGCCCGCGCGGAGCATTGCCCCAGCTTTCAAAGAAAGCCACCGATTCCTGATGTCCCTGGAGAACACCTGCTACAGGTGAGTAACTACGCTTTCTCCAGGAACAAGCAGGAAGTCAGTCCACACATATGGGAATCTCCAGCTACAGGCTACTGAGGACTGTAGAAAAATGCCACGGTGAGCTGTGAGCAGAAATTGGTAACCAAAGACAGCCCAAGGACCCCGGAAGACCACACTTCCGGTAGCCGCAGAAGAAGGGTAGGGGGGCCGGAGCTGCCTAAACCCCGAACAGATTGCAGAGTACGGCCTGGCCGAAGGCACTGCCCCGACAGGACTCCCTCTCTAGGCAGTAATGCGCCACAAAGGTGTTAACAGAGGACCAGGTTGCGGCTCGACAGATGTTCGCCAAGGGCACGGAGCGCAGATATGCCACCAACGCTGCCCTCGCACGAACACCGAGTGCATTGACTCAGTGGTCCAGCAGTAGCCCAGCCTGGGCCTGGGCAAATGCCATGCAATCCGCCACCCAGAAGGAAAGGGTCCGCTTGGTGATTCCGAGCCCCAAACAGGCAGGGTCAAAGGAGACGAAAGCCGCTCAGACCTGTTGTGAGCCTGCGTGCGGCTGCAGGTAAAAGGAGAGTTACAGTCGAGGATATGGAGGACCGCCGACGTCTGGCAGCACAATCTCCTGGATGAGGTGAAAGTCTGAGACAACCTTTGGGAGAAACATGGGGTGCATTCAGAGGACCACCAGGTTCCTGTAGAATCTCGTGTTGGGAGAGTTGGCCATCAGGGCCTGAAGCTCACTGACCCTCCGGGCCAAGGTGAGGGCTATCAGAAAAAACACCTTCCAAGAAAGGTGCCGAAGCAAGCAGGATGCCATCGGCTCGAAGGGCATTTGGGTTAGTCGTGTAAGGACAACATTGAGATCCCACTCTGCTGGAGGCAGTCGGATGAAGGCCTGGAAAGAAGCAGCCCGCACATGAAGTGGGAAACCAGCAAATGGCCCGAGAGGGGTCCGCTCTCAACTGGGTAGTGGTTGGCAGAGATTGCACTCAGGTAGATCCTGACCGAGTTGGACTTCAGGCCTGCTTGCAAGAAATGGAGTAGGTACTGCAGGACCAGGTGGGAGGGGCAAGAGAACGGGTCGACCCATACCTCCATGCACCACACCAAGAACCGACGCCATTTAAAGGCGTAAGCCCTCCTAGTCGAATCCTTGCGCAAAGCCAGCAATATGTCCTCTATCTTCACCAGGAGATGAAGAGGGGCAAGAGAGACCCACTCAGCCGCAAAGCCGTGAGGGATAGGGACCTCGGGTTCAGGTAAAGCAGGAGACCCTTCTCCTGTGTCAACAAGCCTGGCGTGCTGCCGAGGGGAACTGGGGGCTCCGACGAAAGGCAAAGCAGCAGCGGGAACCAGGGCTGCTAAGGCCACCGCAAGGCCACGAAGATCACCGAGGCCCCGTCCCGCTGAACCTTGAGAAGAGCCAGCGCTATGAGCGGGGTGGGAGGAAATGCATACAGAAGGCCCTGCATTCATGGCAGCAGGAAGGCATCGGAAGCTTCCCTGCTCAGGTGGAGAACTGGGCTGCAGAACTGCGGGAGCTGTGAATTCGTAGGGCTGGCGAAAAGGTCCAGGACCGGAATCCCCCAGTGCCAGAACAGCCAGAACAGAACAGAACAGAGAAGCCAGTCTGTCCGCCAGAACGTTGTCCTGACCTGGGAGATAAGTAGCCTACAGGACTATGCCTTGGTGGATCGCAAAGGACCATAAGGCTACCGCCTCCAGGCAGAGGCTGTAAGAGTCAGTACCTCCCTATACATTCATATTTTATTTATTTATTTATTTACATTCTCTTATATACCGCGCTATTCTGCATCAGTGCGGTTTACATTGAACAAACTGAAATTACATTGAACAGGGCATTATAACTTGGAGATAACTATTTTACAGGGAACATGGGCTATGGAGTGTTAAGTGGCTTGCCCAAGACCACAAGGAGCACCTATGGGACTAGAAACCCCAGTCCTTCCGGCCCAAGGTTGCTGTCCTCTAGTGGGATTTGAACCCCCGACCTTCCAGCCTGAAGTACCTTGCCCCAACCACTAGGCCACTCCTCCACTCCATATAGAACATTGCTACCCAGTTGTCTGTCTGGACAAGCACCGTCCAATGTTGAACGCGGTGCCTGAATGCCCGGAGGGCGAGGAGGATAGCCCGGAGTTTGAGGAAGTTGATCAGTAGTCGGGACTCCCCGAGGGACCATGTCCCTTGCATGCGGAGTTCACTGCAGTGTGCTCACCATCCCGTTAGAGAGACGTCCGTGGTTAAGACCACATCATGCTGTGGAGCCTGGAACAGCATGCCTTGATCAGATTCCAGATATCCCGCCACTAGTCGAGGGACAGTAGGGGAGTGACTGAGACGGTGTCTCGGAGACAGCCTGTTGCCTAAGCCCACTGAGTGCGAAGGAACCACTGCACCGCTTGCATGTGTAGATGGGCATCAGGGACGACATGGACCGTCGAGGCCATATGGCCGAGAAGACAGAGCATCACCCGGGCCGAAACTGCGTTGCAGAGCTGGACAGTGGAGGCCAGAGTTGAGGCAGTCAGGCCCGTCCCGGGGAAGGAAGGCCATCGCCTGCTGGGTGTCAAGGCACACGCTGATGAACTCCAGAGATTGGACCGGAGTGAGGTGGGCTTCGGATAATTCACCACGAAGCAGAGGCGCTCGCGGAGACGGACGGTGCTGGCTGCGGCCTGCCGTGCTTTGTCAGCCATCTCCCCTGTAATGAGCCAATCATCTAGATAAGGGTAGACGAGGGTGCTCTTAACCTAAGTTGGGCTGCGGCCACTGCAAGGCACTTGGTGAACACTCGCAGAGTGGACGCAAGGCTGAAGGGAAGCATCCTGTATTGATAGTGGTTCCCTTGTACTCTGAAGTGTAAGTAATTTCTGTGCTTCGGGTGGACCAGGGTATGAGCGTACGCATCCCAAAGGTGCAAGGAGCATAGCCAGTCACCCTGCCGGAGGAAGGGCAGCAAGGTACCAAGGGACCTCTCCCGCACCAGGTATTTGTTGAGATTTCTAAGATCGAGGATGGGTCGGAAACCGCTCGTCCGCTTTGGCACAAGGAAGTAACTGAAGTAAAATCCACAACCTCTGAGGTGCGGTGGGACCACTTTCACTGCTCACTCCTCGAGGTTGGCAAGCTCCTGCGCCAAGACGACCTGGTGCGCGGGGAGCCAAGAGAGCTTTATGGGGCAGAAGAGCTGGTCTAGGTGAAGGAAATAAGCCTCCCAGATGACCTGGAGCACCCAGGTGTTTGAGGTGACAGACTCCCATCGGGGAGCAAAGTGGACCAGGTGCCCTCCCATGGTAGCTGGGTTGCCGAAGAGCAAGCGGCTATGCATCTGGCGTCAAAAACCCAGGGGCAACTGGGCTGGTGCCAGGGTCTGGCTCTTGGGGCCCTTTGGCTTATGTGGACCCTGGTGGCTGCTCTTGCTCTGTCCACCTTGAGGTGGAGCCAGCGCCGGAGGATAAGGTGGGTAGCCTCGATAGGGGAGACCCTTCCTCTGAAAGAAAGGCTTTTTGCCCTGTTGCTTCTTCCCTCGGGAGGGAAGAAGTCTTCTGGGAGAGATGGGTGTGGGTTACATACTCCGTCTCAATCTCCGCCACTTTGTCCTCCATTGGTTTGCTGAACAACTGTTCGCCGAAGCACAGTACATAAAGGAGCTTTTCCTGGACCCATTGTTCAAGGTCTGAGGACTGGAGCCAAGCCTGTCACCTGGCACCAATACCTGCAGCCGCTACCCGAGCAGAGGACTCAAAGCTGTGGTATGCAGCATGAGAGAGGTACTTCAACAGTCCTCCACTGATTTCAAGAGGGACTGGAAATGACTGAGGTAATCGCCGCCAAGGCCCGCCTGGAAGCCTCTGAGTTCCTTTGTAAGGTCACGAAGGAACATACCGATATATAGCTGGATGCAGCAAGCCAGCATGGAGCCTTGGTAGGCCTTTCGCCCGAGGGTGCACGGCTCCCTACCCGGTAGAACCGAAAAGTGGGCTTTTGTACTCTTCTGCTTCCGCATGGCAGATTCCACTACCACTGAGGTATGGGGAGCTGGACCTTCCGGAAGCCGGGCTCCTGCTGGACCATGTATATGGTGTCCAGGCGCTTGCTGACAATGGGGATAGATGCAGGTGTCTCCCACATGCAGAGGAGTAGCTGGGTCAGAATGGGTGGGACCGGAATAGTGAGGGATTCCCTCAGCGAGGCCTCGTATCGCAAAATATTGAGTTCCACCACATGGGGCTCCTCCTCGGATTGCGTAGAGTGTGCCAGAGCTCGAGCCATGTCCTGCACAAACTCCAAAAAGAAGGTATCCTCGGGAGGTGACCGCCGCTTCTGAGCGGGCAGGGAAGGAGCCAAGGGGAGGTCCGGATGAGTCCAAGATTCAGGGGAAGTATCCCCATTGTACTCCCAGTCCAAAATCTCCGAGGGGGACTCTGAACTAGGCTACTTGAGGAGAGCCTGTGAAGCGCGCTGGGCTCTCGAGGTCAAAGCCCCTCTCGAGCCAGAGACACTTTTCCAGGAAGATTTTGCACCTGAGGACCATAGGAAGGAGATCGAGACCTCTGCCGGGATCCCTCATGAGGCCTCTGGCTCTCAGGGGTTGCCGCGGCAGTCTAGGGAGCCAAGACAGGTGTCGCCCTCGAGATCTCAAAGCGCGTGCCAGTGGAGCCTGGCACCAGCAGCTGCTGGACAGCAAGGAAGGCAGAGACGCTGCCCTCCAGTGCCAGCATTTGGGCCTCCCACTCAGGAGTGGGGTCCTGCAACGTTGACACCGGGGTAACTGGGTCGGGCATCCTCGCCGGGATGACCCTCAGGAGACTGGGTGCCATCACCGGACGCCTCCATATCTGTAGAAGCTACCTTTCAAGGCTGCTCCATCTCCGATTCCAGGGATTGCCGAGGAGGGCCAAGGGCTCACACTTGTCCGGAGCTCCCGACAGGGTCCGAGGCCACCTTCTTCTTCCACTTCCTTTCAGGGGACCCTTGCTCAGAGTGATGCCAGGGCCATGGGGGGGCCGCAGGAGACCCCAGAGGTGAATGGTCAGTGGAGCAGGAAGCTACCAGGGACACCGGGGCCATCTTGTGGAAAATATCATCCAGTTTCTGCTTACGGCTCTGGATGGCCTTGGATGACATCTTTTTACAAAGGGAGCAGAGCTCATGGTTATGGTCCGCTCCAAGACACCGAAGACAACAGTCATGGGTGTCCATGAGGGACATGTTTTTGGAGCATCTGTTACACTTTTTGAAACCGGAGGCCATGGGGCAAAAAGGATCCCTGCAAGGATGAAGACCTTCAGTTCGGCCAGCAGTTAAAAAAGGCACAAAAAGAGCTGGATATGAGAAGAAAAGGGGAAACCTCTCCCCCCCGCCCAAAATCTTGGGGTCCACTGCCTAAGCAGGGGCACTGGGATGCAGGAAGAGGGCTGGAAAACCAGAATAGAAGACAATATGAAAAAACTTTTTCCGAGGTAGAAGGATATGCATCCGAAAGGCTCCGCAGAAAAAGGGAGTCTGACTTCCTGCTTGTTCCTGAAGAATGCATGTGTGAGGTTGCTAAGGGCTCAAACGGAGGCTTGAGGAGTTAAGCCAATACCATGTTGAGATCCCACACTACTGGGGATGGCTTGGTGAGGAAGCGGCCCCTCATGAAACGTGCCACAAGAGAAACTGTGGAAATTGGTCGACCATCCTCCAGTTTATGAAAAGCTGAAATAGCACTGAGGTGCATCTGTACTGAATTTGTTTTGAGCCCTAGAGAGAACAAATGCAACAGGAATTGAAAAAGAGTGGGTACCGATGCTTCAAAGGGATTTTGATTATTTTGAGAGCACCATGAGGTGTATCTAAACCATTTGAAAGATTACGTCTTCCTGGAGGAAGGCCTTCTGGAAGAAAGGAGGATATGCTTTACGGCTGTTGATAGTAATAGATGTTGAAAGATCATGTTCTCAGCATCCACGCTGTCAGGCGGAGAGACTGCAGATTGGTATGGAGGAGCGTTCTGTTGTCTTGAGACAGAAGACCCGGCTTGGATCCCAATGGAATCGGAGGAGTCTGTCTCAGCTGAAGCAAGAGGGGAAACCAAGGCTGATGGGGCCAGCGAGGTGCTATGAGGATCATAGATCCCTTGTCTGCTTGGAGTTTGAGGAGGGTCTTTGGGATGAGGGGAATGGGGGGGAACGCATAAAGTAGTCTCCGACCCCAGTGGATCATGAAGGCATCTGATGCCAGACTGAGTTTAGATGGTATCCTGGAGCAGAACTGTGGGAGCTGAGAGTTCTGTGGAGTGGTAAAGAGCTCTATCAGGTTTCCCAGGCTTGGAAGAGCTTTGCCATTGTTTTCGGATACAGGGACCACTCGTGAGGTTGTAAGATCAGACTTAGCTTGTCCACCAAGTGAATGCACTCTCCTGGAATATAAAGTGCACAAAGATGCATGTGGTGGAGAATGGTGATGTTCCATAGGTGGCAGACTTCCTGGCAGAGAAAAAGGGAGCGTGTTCCCCCTTGACTGTTTATGTAAAACATTGCCACCTGATTGTCTGTCATGACCAGTATCTGACTGTTGGAGAGGTGGTGTTGGAAACTCAAAGGGCATTCGTGACCGCTCGAAACTCGTGGAGGTTGATTTGTTGGGTTGATTCCTGGGCTGTGCACAGGCCCTGTGTGGAAATGGAATCTAGATGTCCTCCCCAACCAAGCTTGGATGCATCTGTAGTCAGGGTATGCTGATGCCGAGGCATCCAAAAAGGTGACCCTATGAGAAGATTTGCTGGAGTGCACCACCATAGGAGAGATTCGGCCAGAGGGCGTTACATGTACGATATTCTGTAAATTCCCTGTGGCCTGGGTCCACTAGGTTGAGAGAGTCCATTGTGCTAGTACTGTTAAAGCCATGTGACCCAAGAGGCACATAAGTCTCAAGCTGTGGCAGTCTGTTGCTGGTGCATGCGAGTGGCTAAGTCCACTAGCCTGCTCATGTGGTCCACAGGAAGAAAGGCTCTAGACTGTTGCATGTCTAGTACGGCCCCAATGAACTCCAACCTTTGAGTTGTAACAAGATAGGATTTTGGGAAGTTTATTACAAATTCCAGATGCTGAAATAGTGGAAGAGCTCTTTGACAAGATGAGCAGAGTTCTCCAGAAGAGAATGCCTTTATTAGCCAGTCATCTAAGTAAGGGAAGATGAAGACTTAGTGGTTTTGAAGATATGCTGCCACCACAGCCATACACATTGTGAAGACCCTCAGTGCAGATGCAAGACTGAAAGGAAGGACCCTGTATTGGTAATGAGTGCCCTGACAGGTGAAGCAAAGATACTGTCTGTAGTCTGGCTGAATAACAATGTGAGTGTAGGCCTTTTTGAGGTCTAGGGAACAGAGCCTGTTGTGTTCTTCTAAGTAGGGAAGGAGGGCTCCCAGAGAAAGCATCTTGAATTTTTCTTTTACAAGGAACTTGTTTAGCTCCTTAAGGCCGAGAATAGGCCTGTAGCCTCCTTTGGAATGAGGAAGTAGGGGGGAGTAGGAGCCTTTCAGAAGTTGGTTTGGAGGAACTGCTTTTATGACTCCTTGGGTAAGCAGACTGCTGACTTCTTGCTTGAGCAGGGCATCCAGGGAAGGATGGGTGGGAACATTTTTATTTTATTTATTTATTTATATTCTCATATACCGCGCTATTCTGCATCAGTGCGGTTTACATGTAGGGAGGAGTAGTCTAGTGGTTAGGACAAGGTACTTCAGGCCGGAGGGCCAGGGGTTCAAGTCCCACCTGGGGATAGCAATCTCAGGCCGGAGGGACTGGGATTTCTAGTCCTATAGGCACTCCTTGTGGTCTTGGGCAAGCCACTTAACCCTTCATTGCCCATGTTCCCTGTAATTATTAGTGTATGTGTCTCATATCCCCTCGTGTTAAATGTATCCCCCAATTGACCGCTTTGACCCGGTGAAAAGCGGGATATACATACAGCTAAATAAATAAATAAAATGTTCCCTGAAATAATGAGGGGGAAGTTCCCGAAAATTTAGTTGATAACCCTTTTGAACTATGGAAAGAGTCCATTGCTCTGTGGTGATGGAAAGCCATCAATGTGCAAAGAGGCAAAGTCTCCCTTGGATATTAGTGGGCTCCTGAATATGCAGGAGAAGACTGGCTGTGCTCCCTATGTGAGAGTCAAAAGCTTGGTGTTGTCGGTGCTTGACTGGCTGTCTGTGGCTTGGCTAATCTGGGCTTTTTTGCCTGTTTACGACCCAGTTGTTTCTGTTGGGTCTGATAAGCCTGTTGGGAATATGAGGGATAGAACCTTCTCTTTTTAGGGTAGAAGGGGTTTTTAGCTGCTGTCTTCTTGGTATGGTCAGCAGTTTTTCTAGAGAGCCTCTTGAGGGTGGTATCATCCTTTTCAAGCTCTCCAGCCTTCTCCCTCCAGTTCTTTCCAAAAAGGTTCTCTCCAGTGCAGGCCCAATTGCCCAGTTTATCTTGGACACATTGTTCCAGGTCCAAAGCCTGGAGCCAAGCCTTGCACTGATGGCAATGGAAGAGGCCCTGATAGTTGACTCAAAGACATCGAATGCTGTCCTACTTACAAAACTTTGAGACATTTTGGCTATGTGCTAACACAGCCTGGAAGGCATGCCTTTTTTACTCTGGAAAGAAACTTTCCTAGTCTTTGTTGAGTTCCTTGAGGAACACCCCCATATAGAGGATGTAAGAATTAATCCTGCTGGTTAGCATGGATGCCTGAAAGGAAAGTCAGGTGAAAAAAATCTAGATTTCTCAATTCCCTTCCTGGAGGAATCGAGGCATGGTTCTTGCCACTTTTAATGCTATGCATCGCTGATTCCACCATCATGAAAATCCAGTACACTGCAGTACTCTGTACATGATGTCTAGTCGGCGACTGATTGGGGAAACTATGAGGGTTGCTCAGAAAGTAATGCCCCACATGTTTTTTCTCAGTCCAGAATGAAGACAGAGGTGTGAAACTGAAAGGGTAGTAACTTGGAACGTCAAAGGACATGTGTGTAAT
This sequence comes from Ichthyophis bannanicus, assembly GCA_033557465.1. Classification (NCBI taxonomy): domain Eukaryota; kingdom Metazoa; phylum Chordata; class Amphibia; order Gymnophiona; family Ichthyophiidae; genus Ichthyophis; species Ichthyophis bannanicus. The sequence continues at coordinate 14,444,782 of CM066046.1, read as the reverse complement.
TTTACAGTCGTCCAACAAATAGCAAGGCAGTAGTGATCCTTCAAATGGCGTCTGTGAGTGACACATGGTACAAACAATGAGCTGTAATTGAATTCTTGGTAGAGGAGAAAAAGTGCGAGAAACCTTCACAAACGGTTGTGTGCTGTGTATGGAAGTTCTGCGGTAGATAGGAGCACCACTGGACGATGGGTGAAGAGAGTAAAGGCTTCAGGAAGTGGTAAAACGGAACTGGAAGATCGGCCGCGGTCTGGGCGTCCTGCCTCAGCCACCAAGCCAGACAAGTTGCAGCGTGCTGATGACATTATTCGTGCGGATCGGTGCATCACGAGTCGGGAATTGTCCGTACAGCTTTCCGTCAGTATTTATTTATTTATTTATTTGTGTGTTTTTCTATACCGCCTCTTCCAGAGATCAGGGGCGGTTTACAAGGAACTTAAAACAACAATATAGCAAAACAGTGCAATATTGCATTACATTAAACATTAGGTGAACATAAAACTAGATGTAGAGGTAGTGCAATGGTAATTATTGAGTCTTTGGGATAAAAGGCCTCCCCCTCAGCTTCAAAACGCTCCAACAAATCAGAGATGTCTTTCCTTTGGCATTTGTATTTTTATTTGTGAGACTTCGCGGAACCCATCTTGCACACACCTTTGAATATCCCAAAGAGTCAATAATTGCCATTGCACTACCTCTACTGACAGAAAGCTGTACGGACAATTCCTGACTCCTGATGCGCCAATCTGGACTGGTAGCTGAGGCAGGACTTACTTTCTCCTCCACCAAGAATTCAATTACAGCTCGTTGTTTGTACAGTGTGTCACTCACAGACGCCATTTGAAGGATCACTACCGCCTCGTTATTTGTCGGACTGTAAAATTACACCGTGTGTCCTTTGAAGTTCCAAGTTACTACCCTTTCAATTTCACACCTCTATCTTCATTTTGGACTGAGAAAAAACATGTGGGGCATTACTTTCTGAGCAACCCTCATATGAGAGGGGTTTCTCACATCCGGAGCATCGGTTTATGGAGGATTCGGTGTACCAGGAGTGTTGCAGCCTCCTTTGAAGCTGTAGGATACTGGAGTATTTCCAGCTCCTCTGCTCTCGGTTCTGGCTCAGATGCTGCCGGAATCGACAGGCCAACCGCCATGTGTCGGATGAACTCCTGAAACGACATGTCTTCAGGAGGGGATTTATGCCAAGTACTCATGGGTGGAGGCGAGGGTTCCGAGACAATGTCCTGGAGGTCAGTGGAATCGAAAGAGCGGTGGTCGGAATTGGAGGAATCCGAATCCAACACCGGCGAGTATCGACGATGCCGATGGCAGCATGAACAGTGTCAATGCTCTGTGATGACCTCGGGGTCTACACTTGGGGTAGTCCATGGGTTAGCTGATACAGATACCGATGCCGGTGTTAGTATCGAGGCTTCAGTTCTCGGTGCAGAGTGTATCGTGCCGAAGGTAGTACCGATGCCGAAGCCTGAACCGGAGTTGATGGAGTCATCGAAAGTCGATGTTCTCTATTGCAGTCCCTCAGCTGTCTGTGCAATAGGAACCAAAGCTGTGAGAAGGGCCACTAAAGTTCTCTCCAAGGATAGCATGCGCTGATCCAGGAAGGTTGCCTGCATCTGGTCCAATGAAAGAATAGGGCTGGGCACCACCATACCAGAGCATGGCATCGGGGACTCTACAGAGGCTGAGGCCTTGGATGCCTCCCGATTCCCCATTAAGGCTTTGGAGGACAAGTTTTCCCACCGGGGATGCCTAGACAGATGGCCAGAGTTGGAAGTTGTCCTTGAGGCGTGCCAGTGTTTAGAGAAAGATCTCTCTCTCGATTCCTGAGGTTTTCCCAAAGAATCTTTGGACTGTTCCTTCAGATCCTTCAACTTCTCTGAGAACTCTCTAGGCTTTACCTTGTCTTTTGAAGATTTTGAAGGAGACATGGTTTCTTTGGTCTTCTCAGAGTGTCTCGATTCCTTCGAATGCTTGGAACCGTGTGAGCATGAGAATGCCCTGGAGGAAGTGGAGGCCAGTGACAGAGTCTGATGGAAAGAGCTCTTCAAACTTTGTCCCGGGTTCCCTAGGCCCCTCTTCATTATCTGTTTGCAGAGGGTGCATTCTAGGGGTATATGGTCAGGACCAAGGCATTTCAGACACCAATCATGTTTATCTATCATTAAAATGCCGCCGGAGCACTTGGTGCATTTTTCTGAAACCACTGGAGGATTTCTCCATGGTAAAAATAGTGGGCAAGGCCTGGTAGACACGAGGCCCTCAGATTTTAAAAAAAAAAGAAAAAAATATTTAATTTATTTATTTTAAGGAAAAGGAATTTGAAAAAGAAAAATGGTATCAACCGATACTGGTGCGGTTAGGCAGAAGCGGTTTTAAGAAAAGTTTTGACGGTCTTTTCTTTGGTGAGAGGGTGATGACCCGTTGGCTCTGTGGAAAAAGAACCACAGAGGAGACACAGTTGGGAGAGCAGGAAGGCGGTGGCGCAGGCTTTCCTACTGGTAGCTGGGGAGCTTCCCGCACAGACTCCGTCAGTACCCAATGTCACCCATATGTGAAGACTACATTCCTGCCTTTCGGGGTTCTCTGTAAACAGCACAGGTATGCAGCCACACTACTGGTGGCATCTGATGTCGCCAACATGCCTGCCTCTTTCCTAGCTCAAAGAAATCTTTTGACCTCTTTGAGCATGTGTGCACCTTCCAGCCCGCTACTATGTCAGTTCATAACATAGCTGATCCATAGGAGAGCAGTAGTCCATCTTCCTCACTTTGTTTCTTTTTTCCTTCTTTTTTTTTTTTTTAACTCCCTGAACATGGAGATAGTGGGAGGAAGCGTGTGGCTGCATACCCCTGCTATCTACAGACAATTCCTGTTACTGGTAAGCAACTACACTTTGTCCGGAGACAAGCAGGTGGTTATGCAGGCAGTTATGCAGGCACACTGTTGGTGAATCCAAACCAGAGAGCTGCCACAAGGTTCTGCAGATAGATGGCCCAGGTAGAACAGAGCCATTAGGAAGTGAAGAATCCGCAGGACCGAATATCTGAAGGCAAGGTCCTGGGCCAACATGTAGTCCAAGTGGTAGTGCTTGGTGAAACTGTGAATTGAAGTCCATGTAGTTGCTTTGCAGATGTGTTGCACCGGGAGTGAGCTAGACTGGCTATAGATGCTGCTGCAGAAGTTTGAACCGGATGTGGAAACATTTAGGGAACCAATGAAGTGGCTGCAGGCCTGGTCGTAACAGGCTATACAGTCAACAATCCAAGAAGAGATGGTCTGCTTCAAAGCCAGTTTATCTGGATTGTTGGTATTGTAGGTAAATAGCTGTGTAGTTCGCAAGTCTTTTTTCGCTTGCAGATAGTTTGACAAGGCTCTCCTACAAGTCAAGGAGTGCGGTGCCTGAAGTGGGGCAACAGAATGAAAGAAAAATCAGACTTACCTGCACATCTGGGTAGTGTACCTCTTCCAGCAGCTTGGAGACTGAGCATGTCATCTTTTTGATGACACCGGTGTACTTATGCAGCTGGCACTGCCCACCAGCCCCAGTACCTATTGACAAAGTAGACTCACAGGAACAAATAAATAGTTAAACATGCAACAAACTCTTCTATGCCCAACTAGTACCACTTCCATCCCCTGGGAAGGATACTCCAAGCCCCCCCCCCCTCCAGGATGAGACCACCTACCTGTTGGGTGCTCGAGCAACTCCAACTGGTGAGGAGCAATCGACCGACAGCTCTGCCAGTCCGCCCCTCCCCCCAAACGCTGATGACATCCCACTCCTCATTTCCTCCTGGCACTTCACCCCCCCAAAGGAACCCACTTCAGGACCAAGATGTGCACAAATTATCACAGAAAGCACTCAGGGAGGGTTTCGGGACTGAAGTTCCTCAAGGAACAACAATTAGCAGGTAAGTCTAATTTCTCTTTCCTTATCGTCCCTCCAGTCCAGTCCTGCACCTCTGGGATGTATCATAGCAGTAAAACTAAAACAAGAGGGATACGTACAACCACCCTGAAACACTGCTGACCCAAAACGAGTGTCCCCCATCGCCTGGACATTCAGGCGATAAAGCTTAGAGAAAGTATGCAGCGACGCGCATGTTGCCGCCCTACAGATCTCCACTGATGGAACTATACTCTGCCCACGCAGCTGCCTGAACCCTCGTGGAATGCGCTCGCAACTCTGATGGCACAGGATTACCCCTCAAGATGTATGCAGATGTCCTTACCTCCCTGATCCATTTAAAAGTGGAGGCCTTAAGCTGCCGCCTTGCCTTTGCGCAGCCTGCCGAACAGAACATATGGTCCGATCTCTGAAAGGATGTTGTCGATTTCATGTACTTTCACAGGGCTCTTATAACCTCCATGCGGCAGAGCTGTGGAGTGGCAGAGCTCTCTAGAGCCGGAAAGGAAACGACTTGAAGTACATGAACTGTCAACACCACCTTGGGCAAAACACAAAACTACCGGGCGCAGGACCACCGCCTCCTTGAAGAGACAGGGTCTGAAGCTCCAAAATCCTGCTTGCCGTACCAAACACCACCAGGAACACCGTTCTCAGAGTCAAATCCTTCAGGGAGCTTGACAACGGCTCAAAAAAAAGGGTACCCCCAGACAGAGCCGCCAGTAGCAGATTGAGATCCACAGGCAGTACCACTGCCCTCCTCCGCAGACAGAGGTGGGAAAACCGCCCCTAGAAATCTCAGCACATCTGGGCGAGTACCCAACGGCACCCCATGGCCTTTCCCTCAATAAATAGGAAATTGCCACCAGCTGCACCCTCAAGGAACTGGCGTCTAGGCCCTTAACAAAACCTGATTGCAATACCGCCAAGATGCCCCAGAGCGAGGCAGTGGAAGGGCTTGCCTGCCTCTCTCCTCAACATGCTCCAAAGATGCGCCACACATGGATGTACGCCAATTTCGTAGACCTCCTCTGGGCCTGCAACAAGGACACTATCACCAAGCCTGAATCTCCTTTCTTCTTCAACCTCGCTCTTTCCAGAGCCATGCCATAAACAAAAATGGAACCACCTGGGTGATGCAGAGTGGCCCCTGCGCAAGAGGCCCTTCCGAACTGGAAGCAGTCATGATTGATCTGCCAGTATCTAAATCAGGTCGGCAGACCACAGGCACCTCTCGGCCAGTCTGTTGCCACCAGTACTAATCTCCGGTTTGCCTCTATCCACTGCACTATCTGGCCTATGAGCACCTCGGGGGGGAAAACAGAGAAGACCTTCTTAGGCCCACTACTGGATAGAGCATCCAGGCCCTCGGACATCCTCTCTCAATATCGGCAGAAAAACTCCACAGGCCTTGGCCAACTCAAACATTGCCATTAGGTCTACGCCCAGAGTGCCCCATTGGCGACCTCCTGCTCGAAACATCCCCCGGTTGAGCTGGCACTCTCCGGGAGCCAGTCTGCTGTCACATTGCCTTTATGAGTGCTGACCATAACGCCTGGAGACGAGACACTGCTCCTCTCTCCTTCAGGGCTACTCTCCTTACCATTTGATATAAGTCACCATGGTCGCATTGCCCGAGAGGACTCAGACTGCCTTCCCCTACAACCAAGGCTCGGAACTCTTTAGCACCCAGGACATCGCTCGCATCTCGACCCTGTTGATCAACCACAGGACCTCCTATAGATTCCACTGTCCCTGAACCAAGAGACAGTCACAAAGGGCTCCCTGACCTGACAGACTGGCCCCAGTCATCTGCGGAGCCCATACCGGGAACCTGAGTGGCACATACCTCTTCCAGGCTCTCCGGATGCAGCTACCCGAGGGCTCTCCTGGTGTTACATGGGCAGGGGAGTACATGGGACAGAAGTTGACCCTAATGGGACCACCGCCGGTGCAGAGCCCTTTGTAGCAGTCGCATGTAAGCCCATGCCCATGAGACTAGCACAACAGTGGCCACCATAGTCCACCAAACCTGCAGCCAATTCCACGTCAACGGTCTCACCAACTGTGGGGACTGCCATATCAACTGTCGTAGCTCCTGCGCTCGGCGATTTGGCAGGAAAACCTGTCCCCATGGGCAGCGAAGCACGGTCCCCCATACTCCAGTTCCTGGTCCAGCCGTAACCGACTCTTGGCCCAGATGTCCCCCCCCCCCCAACTAAGACTGTAAAGGAACTCCAGAACCCGTGCTGTTGCTCTTTCGGTGCCATCGCTAGACCGCCCAGATCAGCCTAGCATCTAGGTACGGGTAGGCAAACACCCTTCCTCGCAGAGAGCTGCTGCCACCACGGCCCTGGTGAATGTATAGGGGACGACCGACAGACTGAAGGACAATGTTCAAAACTGGGAATGGAAATGACCCCTTGGCACCACAAAACACAACAAAACTGCTGATGTTCTGGATGGATGAGAATGTGCCAATACACCACAGTGCTGGTTAAGAGTGACAAGAACTCTTCGCTCCTTACCGACCCTATTACTGATCTCAGAGTTTCCATGTGGAAAAGCGGTAATCAGCAACAGAGGTGCATGCCCTCGAGATCGAGAATCGGGCAAAAGGAACTTGCCTTTTGAGTACTACCAAAAACTTGAGTACTGACTGCAGTCGCACGGGTCTCACAGAACCAGATTCACAGCTCTTAGCTGCATGAGACGAGACATGGTCTCCCTCTACTGCCACTGACACCATCGCGTCTACTTTGGCCAAATCAAAGGAGCCCTCATTCTTGAACCAGTATCAGGTACAGGCTCAACATGGATCACCTGTTAATACTACTCTATGTACCCAGAAGACATTCCATAATTGCCGGACCGCCTGGAGCAGCGAATCCTCCAGAGCCTCTTCCTCTACCGGGAGACTAGAGGACATATTCAGAGCCTTGAAGAACTCTACAATGAGTACCAGCAGCTCCTCCCGGTGGGACCCCGGGCCTGATCCTCTCTTCCAACTCCTCCTGCAGACCTAGCCCCTTGTCAAGTTCTTCCCAATCCAACCCCTCCAACAATGGCGACTGTTGCCACACCACCGGGCCTCTAGCCCACTAAGTCGCCACTACCCCTGACACGTGCTCTTTGCTGTCTGATGCCCCCTGAGCCCTGCGTACCAGGGCTGGGGAGTCCCTTGTCAAGCCCTTTCGACGCCGCAAAACACCATATGCACAAGGAAGATAAACTCTGGAGAGAACTCCCCCATGAACCTTGCTCCCTGGGCTTGAGGGGTGGATGGTTTGGGTCTCGCACAGGGACCAGGAGCCAGGGGGCGGAGCCGCCAAAGGTAACCCGGTGGGACTCTCCTGCCTCATCGCGTCCTGCAGGCCCTGCTCCAATGATCCAGCCTCTTGCGGGCAATCTAGGCCAATGCCTGTCCGAGACCGCTCTCCGTTGGGTCCTGTATATCTTAAATTTCTAGCTTGCGCTGCCATGTAGACCCCCAAGATATAAAATGAACTCAGCACTAATACAATCAGGGTGGACACCCTCTCCAAAGATAGTGTACCCATGGCCACAAGCCCTGACAAGCCATATCCCAACTTTAGTAGATAAGGAGACCATGCAAGAGACAAAGGATGATCATGTCAGATTACTCATTGACCCCAGACAGATGGAAGGATTTCATTTGCCTCCTAACCACTGACTGTCACACCATCTTTCCAGTCAGATACATTTCTTGTATGCAGGAGCTTCCTGTTTCAGAGAACAAACCTGCAGCTACACAGCACATTTTCCTGCTTATCTGTCATTCATTTCTGACTTTTTTTTTTAATCCTTCCCAAGAAAGTCACAATGTCTCAACAAACTGTCACTTACCTCTCCTGAATCACCTGGCCAAGCACAACGGCTCTCTGAAATCCGCCCAGCAACAAGACAATGGCCCATGTCTCCCCAGGCACGGGGGGAGGGGGAGGTTCCTGGGATGGTTGAAGGCCCAGCAGCCGGCTCCAGATTCTTGCGTGGACTCCCCTGCGATACGTGCCTCCCGCCACAGCAAGGGACTTTCCTGGCCTGGCTCCACCGCTGTGGTCCCATGCGGGCAGCCCAGGCCATCTTTAGCCCCACCAGAGGAGGGACCTTCAAAAAAAAATTCAATGAAACTCATTAATGTTCCTCTCTACGGAAGATTTTAGTAAAAGGCAAAAGATTTATTCCATCTGAAGAGAAACCAGAGATTATCAGCAAAGCAACCTAAATTTCAACTAGAAATGAAGAAAAAAAAACAAATGAAATAAGAGGAAATAAAAAGAAAACAAGATGAAATTAAACTACAGCAAAATGCAAGCAAAATGAAAACCAGGCTGCACACAGGTAGATACTGCGAGAAAGGAAGTTCCAGCTGAGCTCCTCCTGCCAAACAACTCCGACGGGAGCAAATAAGAGAGCACCCAGGCCTGTGACAGAAAGTGCGTCTTAGTTTCCTGCGCTGCTATCAGGCTTCTCTACACGGTAGAATGCCTTGTCCCTGCACTCGCCTTTCCTCCCCACACCCCCCCCCCCCCCCACGGCAGTCCAGGACTCCTCATGTCCTATTCCCATGCCGCCTTACCTTGGGGGAACTGTGCCTGCGAGTTTCTCTGTCCCTCGTGCTCAGCCTACCAAATCAGCTTCGGCAATGGGGTAGGGGGGGGGGACACTCTGGGGCTGCCGGCTTATAGATGCTGCCTGTGCAGCGGCTCATCACCTGCTGATGAGTTTGGGAGCCACCATAAGACTTGGCTGCAGGAAGCCCTCCTTACACACAACATCCCCCCCCCCCCCCCCCAAGTATGGAACGGGGGGTCCTCCTCCCCGCTGCCTTCTTCTGCTTTGCCGGATAGGAAAAAAAAAAAAAAAAGATATAAACTACTTAACTCTAACTACCAAACCAAATAACCAGTAAATGACAGGGAAAAAGAAAACTAATCTCCTTTCAAAGCCTGGCCTATGCTCCTTAGTTGTCCCTTCAGTGAGTCCAGCAGCACGACTCACTACCAGCTGCTTGAAGACTGAGCATACTGGGGCTGGTGGGCGGTGCCAGCTGCATAAGTACACCGGTATCATCAAAAAGATAATATGCTCAGTCTCCAAGCTGCTAGAAGAGGTACACTACCCAGAGGTGCGGGACTGGACTGGAGGGACGATAAGGAAGTCCTGGGTAAAATGCTGGTAAAACAATGGACTGGTCGAGATGAAAATACAAGATGACTGAGGAATTTCCGATAAGTGTGCAGTATCACTGTTGCAGAAACTGGGTGTTCGGGGGGTAGTGAACCAGGTTTTGGAGCTGATGTTAAGGCCACTAGAAACGACTGTTATCCACATTATGTGCTTCAGGGAAGCTGAGCCTAGGGAATCAAAGGGCACTTTAATGAACTCTGAAAGAACAATGTTAAGCTCCTAGGCTGGCAACAGCAGTTTGACTGGAGGCTTGATATGCAGGAGACCTTTCATGAATCTTGACACAAGTGTATGCTATAAAATGGGCTTCCCCTCTATTAGGGAGATGTGAGGCAGTGATACTGGAGATATGATATCATACATCCCTAGTTGAGAGTCTGGAATTTAATAAGTAATAAGTAATATTAGTAAAATACCTTTTTACAAAACACTTCGAGATCCCCTACCAACAAAAAACCTCTCCAATACAATCACAGAAACACATTCACAGTTCTCAAGACAGAACAAATGATTAAACATAAGAAATACACTTACTCTACTCTACCTCACCCTACAGACAAAGATTTACACAAACAAACGGCTATATCACTATTGTAAATAAATCCCGGTAACTCAATTATGTTATGATGACCTGTACATAGTTTGAAAAGTGTTATTCTAGTTAATGTTCAAAACATGTTCAATGTAACTAAACGTGTATATAGTTATTCTAGTTAATGTTCAAAACATGTTCAATGTAACTAAACATGTATAAAGTTAACACAAGTTCCATGTAAAATATACAGAAGTATATTGATTTTTGTTCGATGTGAACCGCCCCTGATCTCTGGAAGGGGCGGTACATAAGAAACCGTTAAATAAATAAATAAATAATAGGTAGGCCAGGATTTGACCCAGGGGACAGGAGACAATCTGGTTAGGGGACGCAACCCAGTCCATGAAGAGAGAGTCCACTTATGCACACCGAGTTGCTGTGTTTTTGGAAGCATGATCACCCCGTGAACTTCATCCATTAAGGAGGTCCCGAACATTATGGCTTGCTCACTTTCCAGGCAGCCAGAGAGAAGAGGACGAGATTGGGATGGATTAAGTGGCCATGGTTCTGAACGAGAAGGAATGGGTGAGTGCCCAACAGTAGCAGTACTTCCTCCATTAGGGTGAGGAGATGTGGGAACCAGGCTCATCTTGGTCACATAGCTGCTATAAGATGACATCGGCACTGTCTTTGCATATCTTTAACACCACTCAGGTGACGAGCAGAAACAGAGAGAAAGTATAAACCAGCTTGTGACTCCAGGAGACAGCAAAGGTGTTGGCACCCAACAATGTTGGCTTGGTCTGATGGAGCAGAAAAAGGGGCATTTTGCATTTTCTACAAAGGCAAAGAGGTCTACACTTCTGGTATTCCCCACTTGTGCTGAAGCACCACCGAATCCAGAGACCATTCGTAGATGCGAGACCCAGCAGGTATGTCACTCGCAGTGTGGTGCACAGGGACTGAGTGAGGAGCCAAAGGCTTCCCAACACAGGCGGAGGAATCCCGATAAGCACCTTTTGTTGATGTAAAACATGGTGAATTGTTAGTCCATCTGCACCAAGAGAATCTTGTGGCAGGTCCAACACTGGAATGCAGTAAGCGCATGGAGGACTGCTTGTAGTTTCAGAATGGAATGCAGGTTGCACTCCTTGAGCATCCACGTGCCTTGTGTGAAAAGCTGCAAGAAGTGCACTCCCGACTTGTAATTGGAGACATCAGATGTAACGGTGAAATGATGGTAGTTGGAACGGGCTTCCTTTTGCAAAGCTGGACAGAGTAACCCACCCGTGGAGAGATGAAGGCTGCGACAACTATACCTGCATGGTGGGTGGTATTTTGGCCGGCAGAGGTTGCGTGTGTGATTCCAATTCAACTTGAGGTGCTGCTTACATTCCCTAGGACAAGAGCACTGGCTCTAGATCAGGGCAGAGCGCTGCAGCAGATGTCTGGAGTATGGTTGGAATCTTCAACAGGGGACCTCCTCCCAGTGGAGGTGGTGAAGATGAGAACTATAACTGAAGTACAGAGGATCTCTGAGGGAAAGAAGGGATTATAGAACTTAATAGTTTGAATGGATGAGCAAACTGGATAGGCCATTATTGTCTTTATCTGCCCTAGTTTATGTGATACTATGTTTCCTTGCAAAACAACCACAATATTGTGTATATGGACTTTCAGAAAGTCTTTGACAAGGTCCCTCATCAGAGACTTTTGGCAAAACTAAAGAGTCATGGGATAGGAGGCAGTGTACTATTGTGGATCAGGAACTGGTTAAAAGATAGAAAGCAGAGGGTAGGGCTAAATGGCCAATTTTCCCAATGGAGAAAGGTGAATAGTGGTGTACCCCAGGGATCTGTGCTGGGTCCGCTGCTTTTTGACATATTCATAAATGACCTGGAAAGTGGATTAACGAGTGAGGTTATCAAATTTGCAGATGACACAAAACTATTTAAAGTTGTTAAAACCCAAGAGGATTGTGAAAAATTGCAAGAGGATCTTGATAAATTGGAAGACTGGGCATCAAAATGGCAGATGAAATTTAATGTGGACAAGTGCAAGGTTATGCACCTAGGGAAGAACAACCCAAACTATGGTTACACGATGCAAGGTTCCACATTAGGAACCACCACCAAGGAAAAAGATTTAGGCGTCATTGTGGATACCATGTTAAAACCCTCGGCCCACTGTGCAGCGGCGGCCAAGAGAGCAAATAGAATGCTAGGAATGATAAAGAAAGGAATGGAAAATAAAACAAAAGATATTATAAAGCACAGTTACTTACCTGTAACAGGTGATCTCTGGGAACAGCAGGAATTAGTCCTCACATATGGGTAAGTCGGAACCGACGGAGCCCACGCGGGAAAGCTCCCCAGCTTTTCAGATGAAAAGCTTTTGGGGCTTCCCACAGCGCATGCGCGCTGCCTTCCCGCCTTCCTTACCAGCTCTCTTCAGTTCGAGTTTATAGCTGAGACAATAGAGAGAGGAAAGGAAGGTAGATAGAAGATACAACTCCTAGGGGAGGTGGGTGGGTTGTGAGGACTAATTCCTGCTGTTCCCAGAGATCACCTGTTACAGGTAAGTAACTGTGCTATCTCCAGGAACAAGCAGGAATAAGTCCTCACATATGGGGACTCCCTAGCTAAGATGCCTGGGAGATCCCCCTCCAAGGGTAAACCATCTTCGTATGGATCTCAGGCATCCATTCAGGGAAGGTGGGCAGGAGTTGCTTAAGTATGGAACAGGTGTTTGAGGACAGCCTGACCAAACAAGGCATCCCGGCGGGAGTCCTTGTCCAAACAGTAATGGGCTGTGAAGGTATGAACCGAGGCCCAAGTGGCTGCTCGACAGATCTGATCTATGGATACAGAGTGAAGATGAGCCATAGAAGTAGCCATGGCTCTCACATTGTGAGCTGTGACATGGCCTTCCAGAGAAATGTTCTTACTCTGGTAAGCAAAAGAAATACACTGAGCAATCCAATTGGAAAGTGTACGTTTGGAGACTGGAAGTCCCAAATGAGAAGGATCAAAAGCCACAAAAAGTTGGGAAGACTTTCGATGTGGCTGAGTCCTATTGAGGTAAAAGGCGAGAGCTCTTTTACAGTCAAGAGTATGAAGGTTCCTCTCTGCACTGGATGCATGAGGAGCCGGGAAAAAGACAGGTAGATATACCTCTTGATTAAGATGAAAAGGCGAGACCACTTTGGGCATAAAGTGGGGATTCGTCCTAAGGACCACCTTATCATGATGAAATCTGGTATAAGGTGGATTAGCCACCAAAGCCTGCAGTTCACTGATGCGGCAAGCCGAAGTGACTGCAATAAGGAAAAGAACCTTCCAGGAAAGAAATTTCAAGGAGGTAGAGTCCAAAGGCTCAAAAGGTGGTTTCATAAGCTGACCTAGAACTAGGTTCAAATCCCATGCTACCGGCGGAGGTCGGATGGGAGGTTTAGTTAGGGTCAGGCCTCTCATGAACCTTGCAACGAGAGGATGAGAGGAGACAGGTTGTCCATTTATAGGTTTTAAGGATGCTGCAATAGCACTTAAATGGACTCGTACTGAATTCGTCTTGAGGCCTGCATTGGAAAGATGAGTAGAGAATTCAAAGGAAGTGCCAGAGGGTCAAGACCCTGTTGAGCACACCAAATGGAAAAACGTTCCCATTTGAAAGCATAGGAACGCCTGGTAGAGGGTTTCCTAGAGGCATGAAGGATATCTTTCACTGGCTGAGAAAGATTAAACTCATGAAGGCTTAAGCCTTCAGTAACCAAGCTCGGAGATGTAGGGACTTGGGGTTTGGGTGCCACAAAGTCCCTTTCTCCTGAGACAGAAGGTCTGGCGTAGCTCCCAGGTCCAGGGAGGAGCCCTGGGAGAGCTGTAGAAGTAGAGGGAACCACACTTGGCGTGGCCAGCGTGGAGCTATAAGGATCATCGACCCGTGATCCCTCTGAAGTTTGAACAGAGTCTTGGGAATCAAAGGAATGGGTGGAAAAGCATACAGGAATTCCTGACCCCAATGCAGGAGAAAGGCGTCGTTGGCCTGAGCTCCTGGAAGTTTGGCATTCCACGGACTTGCAAAGAGGTCTATGTCCGGGGTCCCCCATTCCTGGAAGATTCTGTGTATCTGGTCCATATGCAGGGACCACTCGTGTGGAAGCAGAACTCGACTGAGTCTGTCTGCCCGAGAGTTTTGAACTCCTGGAAGATACACTGCCAGAAGATGAATTTGATGCTCTCTGGCGAAAGCCCATAATCTGAGAGCTTCGTTGCAAAGCGACAGAGAGCCCGTCCCTCCTTGCTTGTTGACATAGAACATGGCCACCTGATTGTCTGTCTGAACTAGGACAGTCAGGTTGGCAAGGAGGGTATGGAAGACTGTGAGGGCAAGGAAGATTGCTCGCAGTTCCAGAAGGTTGATATGAAGGGTGGTCTCTTGGGGAGACCAGGTTCCCTGAGTGGAGAGATGTTGAAGATGAGCTCCCCACCCTGTTTGGGAGGCATCTGTTGTGAGGGTTGCTTGGGGCAACGAAGGTTGGAAGGGAGTCCCCAACAACAGATTTTTGGAGGATGTCCACCACTGGAGAGACCAAAACAGACGTTTTGAGGTGAGTACCTGGTCTGACAGCAGTCCCGATGCTTGAGACCACTGGGTGGCCAATGTCCATTGAGCTGCTCTCATATGGAGACGAGCATACGGCACCACATGAACCGTGGAGGCCATGTGGCCCAGAAGTTGCAGCATTTCTCTGGCTAACAAGCGACTTCTGGACTGAGCCTGGGAGGCCAAGCTTATTAGCCGTTGGCCTCGGACCAGAGGAAGGTAGGCCCTTGCAGTGGTGGAATCCAGATAAGCCCCTATGAATTCCAGGGACTGAGTAGGGATGAGTTGGGACTTGGGAATGTTTACCACAAGTCCCAGATATTGAAGAATACGCCTTGTGCGGTCCAAGGAAATCTGGACTTCTGACTGAGATGGAGCTCGGATGAGCCAGTCGTCCAGATATGGGAACACGAAGATTCCCATGCCTCTTAGAAATGCGGCTACGACTGCCATGCATTTTGTGAATACTCTTGGAGCAGAGACGAGACCGAAGGGAAGTACTCTGTATTGGAAATGTTTTCCCTGGAACAGAAATCGAAGATATTTTCTGTGGGATGGATGGATGAGTATATGAGTGTACGCATCCTTGAGATCTAGAGAACAAAGCCAATCCTGACTCTGAAGGTATGGAAGGAGAATGCCCAGAGAGAGCATTTTGAATTTCTCCTTGAATAGGAACTTGTTCAATTCTCTCAGATCTAGGATAGGTCTGAAGCCCCCTGTCTTCTTTGTTATGAGAAAATAAGGGGAGTAGAACCCTAACCCCTGTTGAGGAAGAGGAACCTCCTCTATTGCCCCTTGGGCAAGGAGAGAGGAGACTTCCTGACCCAACAGGGTCAGAAGAGATGGGGGAGAACTGAATTGCCTCACCATGGTATGGGGAGGAAGGCTGGAGAAATGAAGTTTGTAGCCCTCTCTGATGATAGAGAGGGTCCATTGCTCTGATGTTATTTGCTCCCATCTGGGAGCAAAGTGAGCTAACCTTCCCGGTATGGTGAGAGACTCTGGTTGTTCCAGAGCCAGAAATGGTAAGTTCTCTAGGGGCAAGTCAAAACCCCTGAGGGGGTTGAGCCTGCTGGGGTGTAGCAGACACTGCAGACTTTGACTTTACTTGCTTAGATTGCTGACGTTTAGCAGCAAAGCGAGGCTGAGAAGATTGTTGGCCAGTATTTGTGGAAAATCTGGCCTTCTTGTAGTACGACCTTTTAAAAGGTTTCTTTTTGGCAGGAGTAGAAGTAGACTTAGAAAGTCTATCTAGAGTGGCATTTTCTGCGTCCATTTGAGCAGCTTTAATTTGCCAGTCCTCACCAAATAAGTTCTCTCCTGTACAGGGCAGATTCCTTAAGCCATCCATGACCCAGGGTTCTAGGTCAGAAGCCTGGAGCCAAGCAAGACGTCGGGCTGCAATAGCGATTCCCGAAGCCCTGCCAGCAACCTCAAAGGAATCAAAGGCTGCCCTGTTGGAAAACTTGGAGACCTCTGAAAGTTGTGTCACCAGAGTAGTGAAGTCCTCCTTTTTATCCTCAGGGATAAAGGGGGCTAAATGCTGTACCTTTAGGGCAAGTTCTCTGAGAAACATGCCCATATAAAGGCTGTAAGAATTGATCCTTGCTATAAGCATACTAGCCTGAAAGATCTTTCTACCAAAAGAGTCGAGGGTCTTACATTCTCGCCCTGGAGGGGTAGAGGAATGCCTTTTAGGACTCTTTATCTTCTTCATAGCAGACTTCACCACAATGGAGTGGTGAGGCAGCTGAGTCTTTTGAAACCCAGGAGGAGGAGGGACCCGGTACATGGTGTCCAACCTACGGGAATGAGGAGACAGGGTTAGAGGAGTCTCCCACAAATCCATCAAGTGTTCTTGAAGGATTTCATGGATAGGCAGAGTAACTGCCTCTTTAGGAGGTTTAGAGTATCCTAAAATATCCAATTTTTTTGATCTGGGTTCCTTTTCAGCAGATGTAGCAATAGAAAGTGCTTTAGCTACATCAACAATGAAATCCTGAAAGGATAAATCCTCTGGAGGAGACATCCTCCTCTTTAGAGAAGAGGGCTCCTCAGGAAGATCAAACTCAGCAGAGTCATCAGAGGAATTGAACTCATCAGAAGAATCTGAGTATTCTCTCTGTGCTTGCAATGCACGATACGCGTACCGATCGATATCGACATCGGGCGTATCGGGCATGGGATTGGTATCGGGCAAAAGCCTGAATCCAGCAAGCGGAACCGATCGACACTTGGAAGTCGATGGTCTCGGTTCCGGTGTGGACACCGGAACCGGGGTCGGTACCGATGGAATCGGTACCGAGGGCGTCGCAGCCTTAATGAAAGCCAAAACGGCCTGCTGCATGGTCTGGACAGTATTGCCCATGGACGCCACTGCTGCCTGGATGTCGGTACCGGTATCGACCGGTACCCCAGAGCAGTCTAACAGGTGATCAGTCGAGGCCGTGCCATCGATATCAACCTGTAACCCCATAGGTGATGCTTTGGAGGCCGGAGCCTCCCGCCGGGGTTTTTTGGTCTGGGCAGAATCCTCGAACTCAAGATTGAGAGCCTCTCGATCTTTTGAAAGAGATTTGCTTTTAGAGGATTTGCCCACAGAAAGTTTGGTTACCTGAGATCCATCCGGAGAGGAAGACCTGGATGACTGTGATGCTGGATTATCTGAAGCAAACAGCACATGGAACTTGTTGGCCCGGTTCTGCATACCACGTTTAGACATCTGGGAGCAGAATGGGCAGTCCGGTATGGAGTGGTCAGGTCCTAAACATTTAAGACACCATTCATGGGTGTCTGTGAGAGAAATAACAGCATTGCACTTGGTACACTTTTTAAAACCAGGAGCTGGTTTCTCCATGAGGAGAATTTGTGTAGGCCTGAAGGCCTAACAAAAGTTACCAAGCTGTGCTGAGAAAGCACAGTTACTTACCTGTAACAGGTGATCTCTGGGAACAGCAGGAATTAGTCCTCACATATGGGTACGTCGGTACCGACGGAGCCCGTGCGGGAAAGCTCCCCAGCTTCTTAGAATAGAAGCTTTTGGGACCTCCCACTGCACATGCGCACTGCCTTCCCGCCTTCCTGAACAGCTCTCCTCAGTTTCGAGTTTATAGCTGAGTCAACAGAGAGAGGACAGGAAGATAGATAGATAAAAGATACAACTCCTAGGGGAGGTGGGTGGGTTGTGAGGACTAATTCCTGCTGTTCCCAGAGATCACCTGTTACAGGTAAGTAACTGTGCTATCTCCAGGAACAAGCAGGAATAAGTCCTCACATATGGGGACTCCCTAGCTTAGATGCATGGGATCCCCTGTAAAGGTTCGCCATCTTCGTATGGATCTCAGGCATCCATTCTGGGAAGGTGGGCAGGAGTTGTTTAGGAATGGAACAGGTGCTTGAGGACAGCCTGGCCAAACAAGGCATCCCGGCGGGAGTCCTTGTCCAAACAGTAATGGGCTGTGAAGGTATGAACCGAGGCCCAGGTAGCGGCTCGACAGATCTGATCTATGGAAACAGAGTGCAGATGAGCCATAGAAGTTGCCATGGCCCTCACATTGTGAGCAGTGACATGGCCTTCCAGAGAAATGTTTTTGCTCTGGTAAGCAAAAGAAATACACTGAGCAATCCAATTGGAAAGTGTACGCTTGGAGACTGGAAGTCCCAAATGGGAAGGATCAAAGGCCACAAAAAGTTGAGAAGACTTTCGATGTGGCTGAGTCCTATTAAGGTAAAAAGCGAGAGCTCTTTTACAATCCAGAGTATGAAGGTTCCTCTCTGCATTGGATGCATGAGGAGCTGGAAAAAAGACAGGTAGATATACCTCTTGATTAAGATGAAAAGGCGAGACCACTTTAGGCATAAAGTGGGGATTCGTCCTAAGGACCACCTTATCATGATGAAATCTTGTGTAAGGTGGATTAGCCACTAAAGCCTGCAGCTCACTGATGCGGCGAGCCGAAGTGACTGCAATGAGGAAGATGACCTTCCAGGAAAGAAATTTCAAGGAGGTGGAAAACATTGGCTCAAAAGGTGGCTTCATAAGTTGACCGAGCACTAGATTCAAATCCCATGCGACCGGGGGTGGTCTGATGGGAGGTTTAGTGAGAGTCAGGCCTCTCATGAATCTTGCAACAAGAGGATGAGAGGAGATAGGTTGTCCATTTATATGTTTCAAGGATGCTGCAATAGCACTTAAATGGACTCTTACCGAATTCGTCTTGAGGCCTGCATTGGATAGATGCAGGAGATAATCAAGAAGAGAATTCAAAGGAAGTGCCAGAGGGTCAAGACCCTGCTGAGCACACCAAATGGAAAAACGTTTCCATTTGAAAGCATAGGAACGCCTGGTAGAGGGTTTCCTAGAGGCAGAAAGGATATCTTTCACTGGTTGGGAAAGATGAAAGTCTTGAAGGCTTAAGCCTTCAGTAACCAAGCACTGAGGTGAAGGGATTTGGGGTTTGGGTGCCACAAAGTCCCCTCCTCCTGAGACAGGAGGTCTGGCGCAGCTCCCAGATCCAAGTAGGATCTCTGGGAGAGCTGTAGAAGTAGAGGGAACCACACTTGGCGTGGCCAGCGTGGAGCTATGAGGATCATAGTTCCATGATCCCTCTGGAGTTTGAACAGAGTCTTGGGAATCAAAGGAATGGGTGGAAAGGCATATAGGAATGCCTGACTCCAATTCAGGAGAAAGGCGTCCGTAGCCTGAGCTCCCTGACACGGAGTTCTGGAACAGAACCGGGGAAGTTTGGCATTCCACGGACTTGCAAAGAGGTCTATGTCCGGGGTCCCCCATTCCTGAAAGATTCGGTTTATTTGGTCCAAATGTAGGGACCATTCGTGTGGCAGCAGAACTCGACTGAGCCTGTCTGCCCGAGAGTTTTGAACTCCTGGGAGATACACTGCTAGCAGGTGAATCTGATGCTCTCTGGCGAAGGCCCATAGTCTTAGAGCTTCGTTGCAAAGCGACAGAGAGCCCGTCCCTCCTTGTTTGTTTATGTAAAACATGGCCACCTGATTGTCCGTCTGAACTAGGACAGTGAGGTTGGCTAGGAGGGAGTGGAAGACCTTGAGGGCAAGGTAAATTGCTCGCAGTTCCAGAAGATTGATATGAAGGGTGGTCTCCTGTAGAGACCAAGTGCCCTGAGTGGAGAGAGTTTGCAGATGGGCTCCCCACCCTGTTTGGGAGGCATCTGTTGTGAGGGTTGCTTGGGGTAGCAATGGTTGAAATGGAGCCCCCAACAACAGATTCTTGGTGGAAGTCCACCAGTGGAGGGACCAAAACAGACGATCGGAGGTTTGTATTTGGTCTGAGAGCGCTCCTGACGCCTGAGTCCACTGAGTGGCCAGGGTCCATTGAGCTGCTCTCATATGAAGACGAGCATAGGGCACCACATGCACTGTGGAGGCCATATGACCCAGTAGGCGTAGCATTTCCCTGGCTGTCAAGTGAGTGCTGGACTGAGCTTGGGAGGCCAAACTCAGGAGGCGTTGGCCTCGAACATGTGGAAGGTAGGCCCTTGCAGTGATGGTGTCCAACTGGGCCCCTATGAATTCTAGAGATTGAGTAGGGATGAGTTGGGACTTGGGAAGGTTTACTACCAGTCCCAGATACTGCAAAAGGCTCCTTGTGTGGTCCAGGGAAATCTGGGCCTGTGACTGAGTTGGAGCTCGGATGAGCCAGTCGTCCAGATATGGGAAGACAAAGATTCCCATGCCTCTTAGAAATGCGGCTACGACTGCCATGCATTTTGTGAATACTCTTGGAGCAGAGGCTAGACCGAAGGGGAGTACTCTGTATTGGAAATGTTTTCCCTGAAACAGAAAGCGAAGATACTTTCTGTGGGATGGATGGATGAGTATATGTGTATACGCATCCTGTAGGTCTAGAGAACAAAGCCAGTCCTGACCCTGGAGGTAAGGAAGGAGAATGCCGAGAGACAGCATTTTGAATTTCTCCTTGAAGAGAAATTTGTTCAATTCTCTCAGATCTAGGATTGGTCTGAATCCCCCTGTCTTCTTTGGAATGAGAAAATAAGGGGAGTAGAAACCGGACCCTTGTTGAGGAAGAGGAACCTCTTCTATGGCCCCTTGGGCAAGAAGAGAGGAAACCTCTTGACCCAACAGGGTCAGGAGAGATGGGGGAGAATTGAATGGTCTCACCATATGATGGGGAGGAAGGCTGGAGAAATGAAGTTTGTAACCCTCTCGAATGATAGAGAGGGTCCATTGTTCTGTTGTGATTTGTTCCCATCTGGGAGCAAAGTGAACCAACCTTCCGGGTATGGTGAGAGGTTCTGGTTGTGTTAGAACCAGAAGTGGCAAGTTCCCTAGGAGCAAGTCAAAACCCCTGAGGGGTTGGAGCCTGCTGAGCTACAGTAGCTGCTGCAGGCTTAGCTCGTGCTTGTTTGGATTGCTGACGCTTAGCAGTATAGCGAGGTTGAGAAGACTGCTGGCCAGTATTTGAAGCAACTCTGGCCTTCTTATAGTAAGGCCTTTTAAAAGACTTTTTCTTAGTAGGAATTGAAGTGGACTTTGAAAGTCTTTCCAAGGTGGCATTTTCAGCATCCATCTGGGTGGCTTTGATTTGCCACTCTTCCCCAAATAAGTTCTCACCTGTACAGGGCAGATTCCGTAAGCCATCTAGAACCCAAGGTTCCAGATCAGAGGCCTGGAGCCAAGCAAGACGTCGGGCTGCAATAGCAATGCCCGAAGCCCTACTGGCTCCCTCAAAGGAATCATATGCTGCCCTATTAGAGAACTTAGAAACCTCTAAGAGTTGTTTCACTAGGGAAAGGAATCCCTGCTTTTTATCCTCAGGGATAAAGGGGGCAAAATGCCGCACCTTTTTGGCAAGTTCCTCCAGGAACATGCCCATATAGAGGCTGTAGGAATTAATCCTGGCTATAAGCATACTAGCCTGGAAAATTTTCCTACCAAAAGAGTCCAAAGTCTTACATTCCCGTCCTGGAGGGGTGGAAGAGTGCCTTTTGGTACTCCTAATCTTCTTCATTGCAGACTTCACCACAATAGAGTGGTGGGGCAATTGAGTCTTTTGGAAACCAGGAGAAGGAGGGACCCTATACATGGTGTCCAACCTACGGGAATAAGGAGACAAAGTCAAAGGATTTTCCCAGAAATCCATCAGTTGTTCTTGAAGGATTTCATGGATAGGCAGGGTAACTGCCTCCTTAGGGGCCTTTGAGTATCCCAAAATATCCAGTTTTTTGGATCTGGGTTCCTTTTCAGAGGATGTGGTAATAGAAAGGGCTGTAGCCATATCTAAAACAAAGTCCTGGAAGGACAAATCCTCTGGAGGGGACATTCTCCTTTTAGGAGAAGAGGGCTCCTCAGGTAAGTTGAGTGAAAACTCAGCAGAATCATCAGAGGAGTGAAAATCCTCAGAGGAATCGGTGCTTTCCTCTAACGCACGATACGCGTACCGATCGGTATCGATATCGGGCGTATCGGGTATGGAACCGGTATGGAGCGAAAGCCCATACGGTACCGACTTGCGTTTAGAGGTGGACGGCCTCGATACCGGCATGGCGGACGATACCGGTATCGGGCCCGGAACCGCTGAAAGCGGAACCGATGGCGTTGCAGCTTTAATGAAAGCCATGACGGCCTGCTGCATGGACTGTACAGTATCGCCCATGGACGCCATAGCTGCCTGGATGTCGGTACCGGAGTGACCCGGTACCCCAGAGCAGGCTAACAGGTGATCTGTCGAGGCCGTAGCATCGATATCAACCTGAGACCCCTGAATTGGCGTTTTTGGAAGTTGGACTTCCCGCCGGGGTTGTTTGGCTGGGGCAGGGTCCTCAAGTTCTAAGCTAAGAGCCTCTCGATGCTTTGAAGGAGATTTGCTCTTTGAGGACTTGCCCACAGAAGGTTTGGTTACCTGAGATCCATCCGGAGAAGAAGACCTGGATGACTGTGATGCTGTATTCTCTGAAGCAAACAGCACATGGAATTTGTTGGCCCGGTTCTGCAGCCCACGTTTAGACATGTGGGAGCAAGATGGGCAGTCCGGTATGGAATGGTCAGGCCCCAAACATTTCAGACACCATTCATGGGTGTCTGTGACTGAAATAACAGCATTACATTTGGTACACTTCTTAAATCCAGGGGCTGGCTTCTCCATGAGGAGAAATTGAGTAGGCCGAGAGGCCTCTCTGAAGTGAAGGACTTATTCCTGCTTGTTCCTGGAGATAATAAAAAAAGATTTTTTTTTTTTTTTTAAAAGAAAGAAAGAGAGACCGGCAGTACCGGTTTTGGTATGGGGAAGGCAGGTACGCGGTCAAAAGAAACAAATTAAAATAACAATTTTTTCAGCGGTGACAGGAACACGACCTGCTGGCTCCGCGGAAAAAGAGAAACTGAAGAGAGCTGGTAAGGAAGGCGGGAAGGCAGCGCGCATGCGCTGTGGGAAGCCCCAAAAGCTTTTCATCTGAAAAGCTGGGGAGCTTTCCCGCGCGGGCTCCGTCGGTTCCGACTTACCCATATGTGAGGACTTATTCCTGCTTGTTCCTGGAGATTGCCTCTATATCGTTCCATGGTGAGACCGCACCTTGAATATTGTGTGCAATTCTGGTCGCTGTATCTTAAAAAGGATATAGCGATTTTAGAAAAGGTTCAGAGAAGAGCCACCAAAATGGTAAAGGGGATGGAAGGATACTCCTATGAAGGCTAAAAAGGTTAGGGCTCTTTAACCTGGAAAAGAGACGGCTGAGGGGAGATATGATAGAAGTCTATAAATTAATGAACGGAGTGGAACGGGTAAACGTAGATCGATTGTTTACGTTATCAGAATATAGAAAGACTAGGGGACATGCAATGAAGCTACAGGGTAAACTATTTAAGACTAATAAAAGAAAATATTTTTTCACTCAACGTGTAATCAAACCCTGGAATTTGTTACCGGAGGATGTAGTAAAGGCTGTTAGTGTAGCTGGGTTTAAAAAAGGTTTGGACAAGTTCCTGGAGGAAAGGTCCATAAACCATTATTAAGAAGTGACCGAAGATATCAATGCTTGACCCAGTACAAGCATTGTGGAACTTGTGTCTCTTGGGGAAACTGCTAGGTACATATGACCTAGATTGGCTACTGTTGGAAACAGAATACTGGGCTTGATGGAACTTGGTCTGACCCAGTATGGCATATCTTATGTTCTTATGTTCTTAACACTGAGGACTGTTGTGTATTAGGAATTAGCTCTCCTTCAACTAGGTCCAAATCTTGGTCAGAAACCTCTGTGCCTAGGTAAGATCTTTTCAGAAGTGACAGCTTCTTGATAAAGAGTCTGCTACTTTGTTAAAGATGTCTCAGCTATTAAGTTCAAAATGGAGAATTTGGAGAACCACGTTAGGTCCTCCAATTTACATTTGATAAATTTTCCTCGTTCTTCCTTGACATCTGCTAGAAACATGTTCAAAAAATATCTTGAAAATATTTTGGGTATTCCAGCTGAAACCACACCCTGTCCCATTAACAAAAAAAGGTTTATTATGCTCCTGTTGATAGAAAAGATGTAGGTGGTATACAACAATACAAGCAGACAAAGCATAGTTACTCACCTGTAACAGGAGTTCTTCAGGGACAGCAGGAATCAGTCCTCACATATGGGTGATGTCTGTGCCGACGGAGCCCCCGTGGAAGCATCTCCACAGCTTTCAAAGAAAGCCTTTGGGAGATGCACCACGCATGCGTGGTCCCCTTCTCGCCCAAGGATGCCATCTTGCCTCTGTCAAATGACATAGCTAAGATGGCCAAGAAAAAAATGAAAGACGGTAAAGGAGCAACTCCAAGGGGAGGAGGGAGGGTTGTGAGGACCGATTCCTGCTGTCCCTGGAGAACACCCGTTACAGGTAACTACATTTTCCCCAGGAACAATCAGGAAGTCAGTCCTCACATACAAGACTCCCCAGCTACCTACCGAGAACCTGTAAAAACGTCACGACGACCTGAAAGGGTGGGCCGTAATTAACTGCAGTTGAGTCCCTACTGAGAGACTCTCACAAGACCCAAGTGTCCGACGGAGAACCAGCACTCCGGCGGAAGCCTGAACACAGAAGGGTCAGAGTGCAGGAGTTGCGTACACCCCAAAGAGATTACAGAGTATGGCCTGGTCAAAGGCGCTGTCTTCATCAGGACTCCCTCTCCAGGCAGTAGTGAGCTGTGAAGGGATGGGCCAAAGATCCAAGAGGCAGCCTGACAGCATCACAAGGATAGAACGCAGATTTACCACAGAAGCAGCGATGGCCCTGACACAGTGCGTCATGACCTTTTGGTCCAGTGAGATACCCGCCTGCTCACAGGCAAAGGTAATGCAGTCCACCACCCAAGCAGACAGAATTTGTTTAGTCACTGGGAGCCCCAGACGACTGAGGTCATAGGATACGAAAAGCTGAGGTGTTTTGTGGTGGCACCGAGTCCATTGCAAATAGGACAGGGCCCTTTTAGAATTCAGAGTATGGAGAAAAGCCTCTGCCCCGTCAGCGTGAGGCCTCGGAGAGAAGGTGGTGGAGCACCACCTCCTGATTGAGATGGAATGGGAACACCACCTTCAGCAGAAACTTGGTGTGTGCGGAGCACCACCCTATCCTTGTAGTACCTCATATAGGGCGGCTCTGCCATCAGAGCCTGGAGCTCTATGACTCTGTGAACTGATGGAGTGCTACAAGGAAGACGACCTTCCAGGAGAGATACCTCAAGTGGCAGGTAGCCAGAGGCTCAAATGGCGGCTTAGTGAGCTGCGAGAGCATCACAGTGAGATCCCACTCTGCCGCTGGAGGTCAGACAGGGGGGAGGAGGGGTGGATAGCATGAGGTCAGCAAGAACCGAGACACAAGGGGCTGAGCTGAGAGGAGCTTTCCCTCAATGGAATGGGGGTGCGCTGTGATAGCGATCATGTGTATTTTGAGTTGGACTATAGACCCACCTGCGACAGATGGAGCAGGTACTGAGGTACCACTTGTAACGAGCAGAACAGGTTCGCCCATCTTTCGGTGCACCACACCAAGAAAGAGTAGTTACTCACCTGTAACAGGTGTTCTCCAGGAGCAGCAGGAATCAGTCATCACTTATGGGTGTCATCGACGCCGATGAAGCCCCAGCGGAGCATTTCCCCAGCTTTCCATGAAAGCCTTTGGGAATGCTGGCACGCATGTGCAGTTCCCTTCCCGCCTAAAGGTGCCATCTTACCTCAGTCAAATGACATAGCTAAGAACAACACACAAAAATGTAAAAATTAAACTATGTACAACTGCAACTCCAAGGGGAGGAGGGAGGGTAGTGAGGACTGATTCCTGCTGCTCCTGGAGAACACCTGTTAAAGGTGAGTAACTACTCTTTCTCCAGGACCAAGAAGGAAGTCATTCCTCACTTATGGGTGACTCCCCAGCTCTGGGCTACCAGGAACCCAGGCTGAACAAGAGAACTCCCTCTAGTATCAGCAACAAGGAAAAGCTTTTCAAGGACACAACCTCCACAGGTAGCCCAACCAGAGGGCAGGAGTTGCCTAGACCTCAAAGAGATTCTGGAGTACTGCTTGGCCAAAAGCACTGTCCCTATGGGACTCCCTCTCCAGACAGTAGTGGGCTGCAAAAGTCTGGCTTGAAGACCAAGTAGCAGCCCTGCAGATGTCTTGCAATGGAACAGAGCGGAGATGAGCCACTGATGCAGCCATGGCCCTCACACGGTGGGCAGTGACCCTACCCTGCAAAGGAAGGTCAGCCGCCTTGTAAGCCCAGGTGATACAGTCAGCCACCCAGATGGACAAGGTACGCTTGGACACAGGCCTCCCCAAGTTATTGTGGTCAAAAGACAGGAAGAGCTGAGAAGCCTTCCTGTGACCTTGCATACGTTCAAGGTAGAAGGATAAGGCCCTCCTACAGTCCAAGGTATGGAGAACTGTTTCAGCCTGACTTGCATGAGGCCTAGGGAAGAAAGAAGGAAGAACCACCTCATGGTTGAGGTGGAAAGAGGAGACAACCTTAGGAAGGAACTTAGGGTGAGTCCTGAGGACCACCCTGTTTTTATAGAACCTGGTGTAGGGCCTATCACAGACCAAGGCCTGAAGCTCACTCACCCTTCTAGCCGAAGTAAGGGCTATCAGAAAGAGAGTCTTCCAGAAAAGGAAGCGTAAAGGGCAAGTAGCCATAGGCTCAAAAGGTGGGCGAGTCAGCTGCTGCAAGACCACATTGACCTCCCATTCAGGAGCAGGACGTATGGGAGGTTTGAGCAGGAGCAAGCCCCTGAGAAACCTAGACACCAAAGGGTGCACAGACAAGGAATGGCCCTCCACTAGGGAGTGGTGAGCAGCCAACGCAGAAAGGTGGACCCAAACAGAGTTGGACTTGAGACCCTGATTGGACAAGTGCAGTAGGTACTGAAGCACTACTGACACAGCACAGAAGAAAGGATCCTCAGCACGTAGCTGACACCACACAGAGAACCTTTTCCACTTGAGAGCATAGTTCTTCCTAGTGGATTGTTTCCTGGAGGCTAGGAGAACTTCCTCAACCTCGAGAGGCAGGCCCCAGGGAGCCAACACTACCCTTGCAGCCTCCATGCCATCAGATTGAGAGCTTTGAGATTGGGATGCAGCAAGGAGCCCTGATACTGAAAGAGGAGGTCGGGCTGCAATCCCAGAGGCAGAGGCAGATCCACTGCCAGTTGAAGCAGGAGGGGGAACCAAGGCTGCCTTGGCCACCTGGGAGCTACCAGGAGGACTGAGGCCCTGTCTCGGAGAATCTTGAACAGTGTTCGGGCCACCAGAGGGGTGGGAGGAAACGCATAGAGTAGGCCCTGAGTGCAGGGAATCAGAAAAGCATCTGCCGCTACTCTCAGAGGATGCAGTTGCCTGGAGCAGAACCTCGGCAGCTGGTTGTTCAGTGGACTGGCAAACAGGTCTATGGAGGGAAGCCCCCATTTCAAGAAAATCTTTTGAACCACCAAAGGATGTAGCTGCCACTCGTGTGGTTGCAGAATCCTGCTCAATCTGTTGGCCAGTGAATTCTCCTGGCCTGGAAGATAGACTGCTTTGAGGAGCATGTTGTGTTTCAGGGCAAAGGAACAGAGGTCCTGGGCCTCCTGGCAAAGGGGCTGGGAACCAGTCCCGCCCTGTTTGTTTACATAGAACATGGCTACCTGATTGTCTGTCTGGATCAAGACAGACTGTTGTGCCAGGGAAGCAGTAAAGGCCTTGAGGGCCAAGCGAACAGCTCTGAGTTCCAGCAGATTGATCTGCTGGGACGCCTCCCAATGAGACCAGAGGCCCTGGGTGCACTTGTCTAGGCAGTGTGCTCCCCAACCCCGCAGAGAGGAATCGGTTGTCAGTACCACTGTATGAGGGGGGGGTCTGAAAGGGCACCCCCACCAGCAGATTGGGGGGGTGTAACCACCAGTTGAGGGAGGCCAGGAAACGGTGGGACACTCTGATCCTGTCTCTGAGACTGCCTGAGGCTTGTGACCACGGAGTCCGAAGGCACCACTGGGCAGGACTCATATTGAGCCTGGCATTGGGGGTCACCTGTACCGTCGATGCCATGTGGCCCAGAAGCCTGAGACAGAGTCTGGCGGAGACCAGGAACCTGTGCAGAAACGTGCTGGCGAGGTCCATGAGCCTTTGTGCTCGGTCCACTGGTAAGAATGCTCTTGCCAGCTGAGAATCCAACCTTGCCCCTATGAACTCCAAGTTCTGGGAGGGGAGCAAAGTGGACTTTGCAAAGTTGATGACAAAGCCCACCTTTTGGAGCAGTTCTATGGTCCTGTTGGTGGCCTGTTGAACTGCCAGGGAAGTCTGGCCTCTGATGAGCCAGTCGTCTAGGTAAGGAAACACAAAGATGCCCTGATTTCTCAGGCAGGCTGCCACCACTGCCAAGTCCAAAAGGCAGTACCCTGTACTGATAATGGTTTCCTCCCACAATGAACCTGAGGTACTTTCTGTGGTCTGGATGAATAAGGATGTGAGTGTAAGCATCCTTTAGATCTAAAGAGCATAGCCAATCTCCCTGCTGGAGGTAGGGCAGAAGAGTTCCAAGAGTAAGCATCTTGAACTTCTCTCTTACTAGAAACTTGTTTAGGTTTCTGAGATCCAAAATGGGTCGAAGACCACCGGTTCTTTTTGGCACCAGGAAATACCTGGAGTAAAACCCGTGGCCTTGGACGTGGAGAGGCGCAGGCTCCACCGCCTTGTCCAGCAACAGACCCTTTAACTCTTGAAGGAGAAGGGCAGTATGCAGGGGAGGCCGGCAAGGTTCCCCTGGGAAGTGTGGCGGAGGCAGTTGTTGAAAATGCAGGGCATAGCCTCGATGGACTATGTCCAGCACCCAACTGTCCTGGGTTATCAAGGGCCACTGGTGAGCGAACAAGGCTAGGCGGCCTCCTGTGCAGGGCTGGGTCTGCAAGGGTGGAATGGCTATACTCAAGGAGTCAGAAACCCCCACCCTGCTGAGTGGGAGCAGGGGCCGGAGGCTTGGGGGTATTCTGCCTACGGGGCCCATTACCTCGGCCCCTGGCTTGCTGACCCTGGGGGGCAGCTGGGGCAGCCTGAAACTGGGGGTACTGTTTGTAGGCAGCTCCCTTCCTCGGGTAAAAGGGCTTCTTACCCGGGCCCTTCCTCAGAGGAAGGAGCAGAGGTCTTCCTCGACAGCCTTGTCCTCGTGAGGTGCTCTGTTTCGAGCTGAGCGGCCTTCTCGGCCACAGGCTTGCCAAAAAGGTTTTCACCTCGGCAAGGGACATCGACCAACTTGTCCTGAACCCATGGCTCGAGGTCCGATGACTGCAGCCACGCCTGGCGTCGAGCCGCGATGCCGGCAGCTGCTACTCGAGCCGAAGCCTCGAAGCCATCATAGGCGGCGCGGGACATGAACTTAGAGCATTCCCGGATCCTCGAAGACAAGGACTTAAAACTCTGCAAGGGTTCCCCGGAGAGACCAGCAGAGAATCCGGCCAACTCCTTGGCCAGGTACCACAAATACATGCCCATGTACAGTTGGTAAGTCTGGACACGGCAAGCAAGCATCGAGCCCTGAAAACACTTTCTACCGACGCCATCAAGGTTTCGGGCTTCCTGTCCAGGAGGCACCGCGGAGTGCATCTTCTGACTCTTCAGACGATGCATGGCCGATTCCACAACCATGGAATGGTGTGTGGTAGCTGTGCTTTTTGGAAGCCAGGACTCTTACGGAGTCGATAGATGGAATCGACCCGCTTGCTCAAGACCGGTGCCGAGGCCGGGGCCTCCCACATCCGGAAGAGGAGCCGTTCCAGCATCGGAGGAACCGGGACAGTAAAGGCCTCCTTCGGAGGAGAGTCATACTGCAGAGCATCAAGCTCCTCGGATCGAGGCTCTTCCTCGGGGTCAGCCGAGATAGCCAGGGCAACGGCCATATCACGGACAATGGACAAATTCCGAGAACCTAATGTCCTCCGGAGGGGATCTACTCCGGGGCTCAGACTCAGGTGAGTCCGAAGGGACACACAGAGTCCTGAAGGTGTCAGGAGACTCCTCGTCCTTGGTCTCCCAAGCAGACTCGTCCGATGTCGAGTCGAGCTCGGACCCCGCGGGGCCTCCAGGCACCGCCCCAACGCCGGGGGCACCGGCGTCGAGACCCTTCCGCAAGGGACTCAAGTATCAGCTCGGTCTCCGGGGTCAACTTCGAAGTCGATGTCCCGGTGGTCGGGGCAGATGCGCCAGACAGGCTGGCCATCAGTGCCCGCTGCTGGTCCATGAAGGCAGACATTCTGCTCTCCAAGGCTGTCAACCTGAGACTCAGCTCGGGTGACGCAGCAGCCCCCGACTCGGGCCCCGGCGGCACCGGACCTGACGTCGGTACTCTGGGAGGCGAGTCCATGAGGACAACAGGACTTACGTGTCCAGCAGACTCTGGCTCCACGCAAGGAACTTTAGCGGGCTTCTCCTGGTCCACGGGCCTGGGACGACGGTCGGGGGTCTTAGACCTGGCCCTTGAGGGCCCAGGGACCTCCTCCGATGCCGCCCTCGCGAGCCGCTTCTTCCTCTTACATTCCCGGTCGGGGGACCCCCTGTACGAGGAGCTCTGACACCTCTCGGGATCGGAATGCCAAGATGTCGAGGCCTCAGGCGAGGTCCGGGCCCGGGTAGAGGCCGAGTCCGAGAAAAGCCGTTCAGAAAAGCCGTTCACTTTGCTGCTGACGACTGCGGAGTGCCTTGGAAAACATTTTTCCACATGGCCAGCACGATTTAGAATCGTGGTCCGGGCCAAGGCACCTAAGGCAGCAGTCGTGTGTGTCGGTGAGAGACAATCTTCTTACACCGATCACACTTCTTAAAACCGCTGGAAGTCATCGGGGAAAAAAGGGTCCCCGCGAGATTGAAGGACCGGCCTTCCAGGGAAAAGAAAAAAGATTTGGCGCGAATGCCTAGCCATTAAGAGAAAAAAACGAAAAGAAAAAGAAGGGATTCGATACCGGCGTACCGAACCCAGCGGGAGGGGAACCGACGTCGAATCCAAGGAAAAAAGCGAATAACACCTAGAAAAAAGTAACTCTTTTCCGGGAAAAAAAGGACACACGTCCGATGGGCTTCACGGAAAAATAGAGACTGAGGTAAGATGGCACCTTTAGGCAGGAAGGGAACTGCGCATGCGTGCCAGCATTCCCAAAGGCTTTCATGGAAAGCTGGGGAAATGCTCCGCTGGGGCTTCATCGGCATCGATGACACCCATAAGTGAGGACTGACTTCCTGCTTGGTCCTGGAGAATCAGCGCCACTTGAAGGTTCTGCAATCCAAGTAGTCATGTTCCAAGCAAAGGCACAGTACTCATGCTGATCGATATGAGACACATCTTGAAGCACCGATCGCACTTCTTGAAGCCACTGGAGGCCATCGGGAAAAATGGGGTCCCTGCCACCCAGCAGGGGTCTGAGGCCTTTGGCCAAAAAAAAAAAAAAGGTGTGAATGCCGGTTGAGGGAACCTCAAAGCAAAAAGAAAATACAAGGAAACGAACCAGAGGAGCGACGCAGAGGCAAGGAGACAGGGAAGGAGGCACAAACTGGCAGAAATGTAAGAAAAAAAACCACACACTTTTTCCGGGGAAATTGGACAGACATCTGGAGGGCTCTTCAGAGAAAAAAAGGAGACTGAGGCAAGATGGCACCCTTGGGCAGGCAGGAGACCACGCATGCGTGGTGCAGCTCCCAAAGGTTTTCTTTCAAAGCTAGGGAGATGCTATCGCAAGGGCTCTGTCAGTGCCAACGTCACCCATATGTAAGAACTGACTTCCTGCTTGGTCCCAGAAAACATACGGATATTTTGAGTATTCCTTGGATTTTGGAGACTTCAGATTCAGAATCAATGGTGTCTTCTTCACTGGTTGCTATGTTGACATTGCCTTCTGATCGTAACTGTTTTTTGAAACTATATTTCAAAAAAAAAAACTAGTGTTTTCTTTAAGGATTTTAAAGTGAATATATTTTCTGATCTATCCAGGGAAACACAAATGTAGGAGGACATTTCTCTTATAAAAAACTGGAGTTGTGCAGTTGGGGGGCCTTGTTTTTTCTAAAGTTCCCCTATAAACGTTTAGTCAAACTTCAGTCTGTTAATTATGTCATCTTTGAGCCATCCCAACTGGTAGCTTTTATTAGTGCATATAAACCCATTGGCTCAATCTATGGGCTTTAGTAATCCACAATAATAGTTATTGTTTGCTAGCTGATATAAGCTTGATTTTTTTCCCTGCAGGTTTTTGTTTTGTTGTTTCTTTTTTGTTTCCCCTTAATTGTACAGCTAGAGTGAAGTGGACAATAAAAGTTTTTTTCTTTTCCTTCTTGTTTGTATTCTTCGGCAGTTATTTTATTTATCCTTTCCATTTTTGTTACAAGGGTTAATACTTGGATGTAACTTGTAAACTTGAAAGAAGTCTGCTACTCATTCTTTGCTGAGTTTGGGCACTTTGTCACAGGAGTGTCACAATTCCCAATATCTTTAGAGAAGGAAGGCTCTCCTGTAGACCAGACCAAACTGTTCCCAAGAGCAGAAAGCTTAATGAAGAAATTGGGGGAAAAGGCAGGTCCCTCCAATCTGCCCTGTGTAGAGAGATGGGCCCACGAGTACAGCCCTGTGGTCGCTCAAAAATGCAACAGTACCTGTGTTTCGGGGCCCTGCCGCAACCACACCCTCTGACGTGTCCCTGCTCATATCTGACCTTGGGGGCACAAGAACCAGTAGTCTTCATGCTGCTAATCGAGCAGAATTTCTAAGACTGTGAGGCTCCCTGATCGTTTTCCCCAAGTTCTGGCTTAGCCACAGCACACACTGCGCAGCACTTCATTGCTGCATACCCCTGCTGACAGATCTACACTACACACTTTTTACCCATGCAGGGCACTCCCAAAGAGAAGGTGGAACATGTAGCAAGAGAAGCTATGCCTTGACGAAAAGTGAAATAAGCTCCTATAAAAAGGTACACAATGCAGGGCTTGCTTACTGGGGTTATTTTTTCCTCCAAAAAACATACACCACAAAAAAACAAAAACACACCTTTATTGCCTGCCTGGCAAAGCCCTGCTACACCATGGGTAAGCCATCTCAGCGACTGTCGAGGCCTACCACCCCTCTCCCAGGTACTCCCAGTTGGGCTGGTCTGTCAGTAAGCAGCTAGGAGATCCAACTGCCTGGTCTCACTGCACTTACTCCAGAAACATCAGGTGTCACCACTCTTCAGATGCCATAGGTTTTTAATCAGAGATAAGGTCCTGCCTCCCCACAATAGCACAACTGAAACAATCCTCCTGAAGGGGCTTTTCCACAGGCAGAGAAAGAGAAATCTGGCCCCTCCCCCCAGGGACTGTTGACTGAAAGCCCCACAACCTTGATCCAGCCCAGGCAGAGAAATAGAGCAGACACTCTGCTCTCCTGGCTTCACTTCCCATAGGCTGCAGAAGCGCAGTCCAGATCTGCTGGACGTCTACTGGAGACACAGAAATAATGAAAATGAGGAGCATGGTCACCAATCTTATAAGGGTGGAGAGTCTGCCTTTTAAGTTTTTCTGTCTCCATCTGCTAGCAAGGAAGCACATCCCACTGATCTGGTAAAGGCAACTAAGTGCCAAATATGCATTTATAAATGGAGAAACCTATGTACCTTTATCAAAAAAGGCCTCCTAGAGCATTTAAATGCCGACATATAATTATACCTGCTCCAAAGCAGGCACAAAATATATGCACATATTTTATAAAACACACATATACACTACAAATCTGCCAAAGCCATGCCCCCAGAAACACCTAAAATGTGGCATACAGAGATAGTGCCATCTCGTCCCCATGCCCAATTTTATAAAGGTCTTATTTTTGCATGCATAAAGCATAGTTACTCACCTCTAACAGGTGTTCTCCAGGGACAGCAGGAATCAGTCCTCACATATGGGTGATGTCTGCACTGACGGAGCCCACGTGGAAAGCACAGTTACTTACCTGTAACAGGTGATCTCTGGGAACAGCAGGAATAAATCTTCACATATGGGTACGTCGGTACAGACGGAGTCTGTGCGGGAACGCTTCCCAGTGTCCAATCAAGAGCTTTTGGAAGCATCCCAGCACGCCTGCGTGCTGCCTTCCCGCCTTTCCTCCTTTCCTCTCCTCAGTTAAGTTTTAAAGCTGAGACAAAGAGAGAGAGAGAGGAAAGGAAAGATAGAGATACAACTCCTGGGGAGGTGGGAGGGTTGTGAAGACTTATTCCTGCTGTTCCCAGAGATCACCTGTTACAGGTAAGTAACTGTGCTATCTCCAGGAACAAGCAGGAATGAGTCTTCACATATGGGGACTCCCAAGCTGAGATGCCTGGAGTCCCAGTATGTCATAGGTTGGAACATGCTATCTCCCAGAACACCAGGCATCCTGAGGATGGAGGGTAGGAGTTGAAGAAAGAAGGATGCTGTGGAACAGCTAACCTAGCATAGGACTGCAGAGAAGGAGTCCATGTGTGGATGATGATGGTCATCAATAATATTGCAAAGGATATTGCAATATGGACCTCCCCTGACAGGATTTCACAGAAGTATGGAGGTTCATGGATCTACTGGGAACCTAGTAGAGGAACCTTGAAGAGGACCTCACTGTAAGTGGAGGTGATAATCCTGTAGGAAAACCACTGGAGGTCAGAATCCTGAAAGGTAACAGGTAACCCCAGTAGGAAAAACTGGGGTAGTCCAAAAACAGTGGGCCTTCAGCGGAAGGCTTTATGACAAAAAACCTAGCTCTTTTGGAGGCAGAGTGAGACACTCTTAGGAGCAAAAAGAGAAAGGCTAACCGATTTGGATAAACAGGCACAGTCCTTGTGGGGAGAAAGGTGTGGGAACTCCTTGTATCCCAAAAAGAGAGGACAAATGCCTGAGGGGTTAAAGCCTGTGATTAACTGAAGATTCACAATGTCTCTCCTAACTGGGGTAAGCTAGGAGAGATATTGGGCACAGAGAGCTTCAGAGGTACCTAAACCGTTAGGTTATGGTATAAAAATTGTTGAGTACCACAGGAGTGGTTGTGTGTGTAGAACCCCAAACCTGCTAGGTAGCATAGGTACGGGTAAAGCACCTCTGTCAGAATCACATATATATCCTGCTTCTCTGTCAACAATAAGCCGCCTGACTGAAGATCGAACACGATTTAGGATAGCTATCCAGAGGGTCGTCATGAGTCGACTCCGACTCGACGGCACTTAACAACAACAACAACAGATATATAGATAGACATATAAGAATATATCTATAGTGAGATATGGCAGGGCATAAAATACACACAAAAAATAAATATGGATATGTAGGCCTACATATGGGTGTCTGCAATTAAACAGACAGAGATATGCCTACAGCACAGTGATCACATAGATGAATCTTTCCTCTCCACATATCCTAACAAGGAGGTGGAACCTACTTGAGAAGACATATAGAGAATCTGTTCCTCCTGGTCATGATCTGCAAGAATGCTAGTTAGTGAAAAATAACCAGGACTGTTACGTGAAAAACAGAGGATAATATCCATGTGCAGCCAGCAAGTCCCGAGTCTTCCAGGACTTTAGCATGGTAAGTAGACAGAAGACGCCTAGAGATGAGATACCGTGTTGACCTGCTTAAGGGCAAAGGTATCATACGTTCTTACCATGAGGACGAGCATATCCCTGATTGGGAATACTATGGACCAAAGCAGGGAATTGGCAACTCCTTAAGCTTGCACGTAGAGAAAGCACAGTTACTTACCTGTAACAGGTGATCTCTGGGAACAGCAGGAATTAGTCCTCACATATGGGTACGTCGGAACCGACGGAGCCTGCGCGGGAAAGCTCCCCAGCTTCCTAGAATGGAAGCTTTTGGGACCTCCCACTGCACATGCGCGCTGCCTTCCCGCCTTCCTGAACAGCTCTCCTCAGTTTCGAGTTTATAGCTGAGACAATAGAGAGAGGACAGGAAGACAGATAGATAGAAGATACAACTCCTAGGGGAGGTGGGTGGGTTGTGAGGACTAATTCCTGCTGTTCCCAGAGATCACCTGTTACAGGTAAGTAACTGTGCTATCTCCAGGAACAAGCAGGAATAAGTCCTCACATATGGGGACTCCCTAGCTGAGATGCCTGGGAGATCCCCCTCCAAGGGTTCGCCATCTTCGTATGGATCTCAGGCATCCATCCTGGGAAGGTGGGCAGGAGTTGTCTAAGAATGGAACAGGTGTTTGAGGACAGCCTGGCCAAACAAGGCATCCCGGCGGGAGTCCTTGTCCAAACAGTAATGGGCTGTAAAGGTATGAACCGAGGCCCAGGTAGCGGCTCGACAGATCTGATCAATGGAAACAGAGTGCAGATGAGCCATAGAAGTTGCCATGGCTCTCACATTGTGAGCTGTGACATGGCCTTCCAGAGAAATGTTTTTACTCTGGTAAGCAAAGGAAATACACTGAGCAATCCAATTGGAAAGTGTACGCTTGGAGACTGGAAGTCCCAAATGTGAAGGATCAAAAGCCACGAAAAGTTGAGAAGACTTTCGATGTGGCTGAGTCCTATTAAGGTAAAAGGCTAGAGCTCTTTTACAATCCAGAGTATGAAGGTTCCTCTCTGCACTGGATGCATGAGGAGCCGGAAAAAAGACAGGTAGATATACCTCTTGATTAAGATGAAAAGGCGAGACCACTTTGGGCATAAAGTGGGGATTCGTCCTAAGGACCACCTTGTCATGATGAAATCTTGTATAAGGTGGATTAGCCACTAGAGCCTGCAGTTCGCTGATGCGGCGAGCGGAAGTGACTGCAATTAGGAATAGTACCTTCCAGGAAAGAAATTTCAAGGAGGTAGAAAATAACGGCTCAAAAGGTGGCTTCATAAGCTGACCAAGCACTAGATTCAAATCCCATGCGACCGGGGGGGGTCTGATGGGAGGTTTAGTGAGAGTCAGGCCTCTCATGAATCTTGCAACAAGAGGATGAGAGGAGATAGGTTGTCCATTTATAGGTTTCAGGGATGCTGAAATAGCACTTAAATGGACTCTTACAGAATTCGTCTTAAGGCCTGCATTGGAAAGATGCAGGAGATAGTCTAAGAGGGAATTCAAAGGAAGTGCCAGAGGGTCAAGGCCCTGCTGAGCACACCAAATGGAAAAACGTTTCCATTTGAAAGCATAAGACCGCCTCGTGGAAGGTTTCCTAGAGGCATGAAGGATATCTTTCACAGGTTGAGAAAGATTAAGGTCTTGAAGACTTAAGCCTTCAGTAACCAAGCTCGGAGATGTAGGGATTTGGGGTTTGGGTGCCACAAAGTCCCCTCCTCCTGAGACAGAAGGTCTGGTGCAGCTCCTAAGTCCAGGGAGGATCCCTGGGAGAGCTGTAGAAGCAGAGGGAACCACACTTGGCGTGGCCAGCGTGGAGCTATGAGGATCATAGAGCCGTGATCTCTCTCGAGTTTGAATAGAGTCTTGGGAATCAGCGGAATGGGTGGAAAGGCATATAGGAACGCCTGACCCCAATGGAGGAGAAAGGCGTCCGTGGCCTGAGCTTCCTGACACGGAGTCCTGGAACAGAACCGGGGAAGTTTGGCATTCCACGGACTTGCAAAGAGGTCTATGTCCGGGGTCCCCCATTCCTGAAAGATTCTGGTTATCTGGTCCACGTGTAGGGACCACTCGTGTGGCAGCAGAACTCGACTGAGCCTGTCTGCTCGAGAGTTTTGAACTCCTGGAAGATACACTGCTAGCAGATGAATTTGGTGCTCTCTGGCGAAGGCCCATAATCTGAGAGCTTCGTTGCAAAGCGACAGAGAGCCCGTCCCTCCTTGTTTGTTTATGTAAAACATGGCCACCTGATTGTCTGTCTGAACCAGGACAGTCAGGTTGGCAAGGAGGGTATAGAAAACCTTGAGGGCAAGGTAAATTGCTCGCAGTTCCAGGAGGTTGATATGAAGGGTGGCCTCCTGTGGAGACCAAGTGCCCTGAGTGGAGAGAGTTAGCAGATGGGCTCCCCACCCCAATTGGGAGGCATCTGTTGTGAGGGTTGCTTGGGGTAGCAAGGGCTGAAAGGGAGCCCCCAACAACAGATTCTTGGTGGACATCCACCAATGGAGGGACCAAGACAGACGGTTTGAGGTTTGTATTTGGTCTGAGAGTGCTCCCGACGCCTGAGTCCACTGGGTGGCCAGGGTCCATTGAGCTGCTCTCATATGAAGACGAGCATAGGGCACCACATGTACTGTGGAGGCCATATGGCCCAGGAGGCGTAGCATTTCCCTGGCTGTCAAGTGAGTACTGGACTGGGCTTGGGAGGCCAAGCTCAGCAGACGCTGACCCCGAACCAGTGGAAGGTAGGCTCTTGCAGTGGTGGTGTCCAACTGGGCCCCTATGAATTCTAGAGACTGAGTAGGGCTGAGTTGAGACTTGGGAAGGTTTACCACCAGTCCCAGATACTGCAGAAGGCTCCTTGTGCGGTCTAGGGAAATCTGGGCCTGCGACTGAGTTGGAGCTCGAATGAGCCAGTCGTCCAGATATGGGAATACGAAAATCCCCATGCTTCTGAGAAATGCGGCTACGACTGCCATGCATTTGGTAAAGACTCTTGGGGCAGAGGCGAGACCGAAGGGAAGTACTCTGTATTGGTAATGACTTCCCCTGAACAGAAAGCGAAGATATTTTCTGTGGGATGGATGGATGAGTAGATGTGTATACGCATCCTGCAGGTCTAGAGAACAAAGCCAGTCCTGACTCTGAAGGTATGGAAGGAGAATGCCCAAAGAGAGCATTTTGAATTTCTCCTTGTACAGAAATTTGTTCAATTCTCTCAGATCTAGGATTGGTCTGAATCCCCCTGTCTTCTTTGGAATGAGAAAATAGGGGGAGTAGAAACCTGACCCCTGTTGATGAAGAGGAACCTCTTCTATGGCCCCTTGGGCAAGCAGAGAAGAGATCTCCCGATCCAACAGGGCTAGGAGAGGAGATGGAGAATTGAAGGGTCTCACCATGTGATGAGGAGGAAGGTTGGAGAAATGAAGTTTGTAACCCTCTCGGATGATAGAGAGGGTCCATTGCTCTGTTGTGATTTGTTCCCATCTGGGAGCAAAGTGAGCTAACCTTCCAGGTATGGTGAGAGGTTCTGGTTGGTCCAGAACCAGGAATGGCAAGTTCTCTAGGGGCAAGTCAAAACCCCTGAGGGGGTGGAGCCTGTTGAGCTGCAGTAGCTGCTGCAGGCTTTGTTCTTGCTTGTTTCGTTTGCTGACGTTTAGCCGCAAAACGAGGTTGAGAAGATTGTTGGCCAGTATTGGAAGCATATCTGGCCTTCTTATAATAAGGCCTCTTGAAAGACTTCTTCTTAGTGGGAGTAGAAGTGGACTTAGAAAGTCTCTCTAAGGTGGCATTTTCAGCGTCCATTTGAGTGGCTTTAACTTGCCACTCTGCACCGAATAAGTTCTCACCTGTACAGGGCAGATTCCGTAAGCCATCTAGAACCCAGGGTTCCAGATCAGAAGCCTGGAGCCAAGCCAGACGTCTGGCTGCAATAGCAATGCCAGAAGCTCTGCTGGCTCCCTCGAAGGAATCAAAGGCAGCTCTGTTGGAGAACTTAGAAACATCTAAAAGTTGTTTCACTATAGAAAGGAAGTCCTCCTGTTTATCCTCAGGGATAAAGGGGGCAAAATGCCGCACTTTCTTGGCAAGTTCCCCTAGGAACATGCCCATATAGAGGCTGTAGGAATTAATCCTGGCTATAAGCATAGTAGCCTGGAAGATTTTCCTACCAAAAGAGTCCAGTGTCTTACATTCCCTTCCTGGAGGTGTAGAAGAGTGCCTTTTAGTACTCTTGATCTTTTTCATTGCAGACTTTACCACAATGGAGTGGTGAGGCAATTGAGTTTTCTGAAAACCAGGAGAAGGAGGGACCCGATACATGGTGTCCAACCTACGGGAATAAGGAGACAGAGTTAAAGGGTTCTCCCAGAAATCCATCAATTGTTCCTGAAGGATTTCATGGATAGGCAGGGTAACTGCTTCTTTAGGAGACTTAGAGTATCCTAAAATATCCAACCTTTTTGACCTTGGTTCCCTTTCAGAGGAGGTAGTGATAGAAAGGCCTTTAGCCATTTCTAAAATAAAGTCCTGAAAGGACAAATCCTCTGGAGGAGACATTCTCCTTTTTGGAGAAGAAGGTTCCTCAGGAAGGTCAAGGGAGAGCTCTGCAGACTCATCAGAGGAGCCAAAATCCTCAGAGGAATCGGTGTATTCTCGAGTTTCCTCTAACGCACGATACGCATACCGATCGGTATCGACATCGGGCGTACCGGGTATGGAAGCGGTATGGACCGAAAGCCCATACGGTACCGATTTGCGTTTAGAAGAGGAAGGCCTGGGTTCCGGCATGGCGGACGATACCGGAACCGGGCCCGGAACCGCTGGAAGCGGTACCGATGGCGTTGCAGCTTTAATGAAAGCCATGACGGCCTGCTGCATGGATTGGACAGTATTGCCCATAGACGCCACGGCTGCCTGGATGTCGGTACCGGTATGGGCCGGTACCCCAGAGCAGTCCAACAGGTGATCTGTCGAGGCCGTGCCATCGATGTCAACCTGTAGCCCCTGAATTGGCGTTTTGGAAGGCAGAGCTTCCCGCCGGGGCTGTTTGGCTGGGGCAGGGTCCTCAAAACTAAGAGCCTCTCGATGCTTTGAAGGAGATTTGCTCTTTGAGGACTTGCCCACAGAAGGTTTGGTTACCTGAGATCCATCCGGAGATGATGACCTGGATGACTGTGATGTTGGATTCTCTGAAGCAAACAGCACATGGAATTTGTTGGCCCGGTTCTGCAGCCCACGTTTAGACATTTGGGAGCAGGAAGGGCAGTCCGGAATGGAGTGGTCAGGCCCCAAACATTTAAGACACCATTCATGGGTGTCTGTGACTGATATTACAGCAGTACACTTGGTACACTTCTTAAATCCAGGGGCTGGCTTCTCCATGTGGAGAATTGAAGTAACCAAGTGCTGAAAAATAATAAAAGAAAAGAAAATAATTTTTCAAGAAAGAAAAAGGAAGACCGGCGATACCGGTATCGGTATGGGAAGGCAGGTACGCGGTCTAAAGAAACAAAACAAAAAACTACAATTTCTTCAGCGGTGACAGGATACACGACCTGCTGGCTCCGCGGAAAAAGAGAAACTGAGGAGAGCTGTTCAGGAAGGCGGGAAGGCAGCGCGCATGTGCAGTGGGAGGTCCCAAAAGCTTCCATTCTAGGAAGCTGGGGAGCTTTCCCGCGCAGGCTCCGTCGGTTCCGACGTACCCATATGTGAGGACTTATTCCTGCTTGTTCCTGGAGATAGCCTATGTCCTTTATATCAAAAAGGAGATAGTAAAAGAAGGGAGATCCTTCTAGTCATGGGAGACATGACTGAAAAGCCTTTTCCAACCATCTAGGATAGCTGCTGGAGAAAAAAAAAACATGCTCTCTAGCAAGGGCCCATATAATGGAAAGCTTCTATGTAGAATTGCAGAGAGCATGATGCAGGAGAATGAGGAGATAGAACTGGCCGCTGGAGAGCCAGTATCTCTGCCAACTATGCTGCCAAACCCAGGAGAATGGAGATGGCAGAAATAGAAGACAATCCAGAAAGCTTGTAGTGAGATAATCTCCAAGCTAGATGAAAGCACTGACTTGGAGCCACTACTAAGACTAGACAGAATGTTAGTGGAGGACAAATCTGGTTGTTTGTGGACAAGAACCAGTGGTCCAAACATTAAGGCTCCTGCATAGGCAGCTGCTAGCAAGACAGCAGAAAGAATCTTACTGTTTAAAAACAGAAAGAACAGACAGAACAGGAGTAGAAAACTCTGGACATGTCTGATAAGCTGCCCCAAAGCAAGATTGAAAACAGAGGAGGTAACTCAGAGGAAACTCCGCACTGGAAAGTGACAAAACTAGAGAGGCTGAAGAAAAAGCCCTCCAGTGAAGTAATTCCGCTCTTACAGAGGAAAAAAACTTGGTAAGAGGGTGTAGAGAATGGAGCTGAAGAAGACTTACAAGTAGTAAGCCTATAGAAAGGAAAAATACATGCTGGCACTGGAACTATCATTTAATAGTGATTAGACCTCTTTCCCTAGCAGGAAGAAGAGGAGAAACCTGTGACCTATAGGTATGAATATCCTGACAGCTCATAGAAATATAGAAAAAATGGATATCTTTTGGAAAGGGATCCATGTGTAGGGGTTAGAATGAAGCGGTGGGTTGCCTCCATTGAGAAGAAGCAACTGTAGATGCTAACTCCAAGAGTCACAAGCATCTGATGATGATTGATCAGAAACCCTGCAGATGCTGGGTTTGCTGAGCATGGTGAGAGGTTGGATTCTTCAGACCAGGACAATGCCTCCCCTGTTGGGGAACATCTGTATGATGGGCAAGTGATGAATAAAACCTTCTACTCCTGTGGGAAGAAAGTTTGGTAGGAGATTTTCTACCTAGTGGGACAGAAGAAGGTGTAGAACAACCCTTAGGAACAGGTAAATCAGTGGATAACTGAGTAACCTCACGTAAAGACTCCTTGTTGAAAAGATTTTCTCCAGTGCAAGGAGTATGTCCCAGACATTTATTTATTTATTTGTTCACATTTATATACCGCATCTTCCAAGAGTTCAGTTGCGGTTTACATTTAACAATAATTAACAAATCAAGTTTGTTTTACATGGAACATTGAAATATAACAGAACTTATTTAC
The DNA here is from genome assembly GCA_033557465.1 of Ichthyophis bannanicus. NCBI lineage: Eukaryota > Metazoa > Chordata > Amphibia > Gymnophiona > Ichthyophiidae > Ichthyophis > Ichthyophis bannanicus. The sequence goes on along the minus strand of CM066046.1, from coordinate 14,402,292 downwards.
AAGGAACATCATATAAAATATAGAACAAACAATGTGGTATAATACCGAACAGTGCGATAACTATATACAAGTTATATATGAATATATACATGGATTACTTGGGGGAGGTCAAAGGATTATCATTGGAGAGTGCTAACTGTATAGGTTAAAGGTTTATTGCGTGGAGCAACCGATTGTCTGTTTAACCTTTGTCTAGTGTAGATATTGAGTTAATTATGTTATAATGTTTGGTGAACAGATAGGTTTTCAGTTTCTTGCGTAGTTCTGTGATCTCTGTTAGCTTTCGTAGCTCCTCTGGAAGGGAATTCCAGATAGTAGGGGCTATGTGCGAAAATGCTCTATTGTTTGTTGATTTGTGGGCTTTTGTAAATTCTTTCGGGATTTTTAATCTGCTTAGTTGTCCTTTTCTGTGTGTAGGCTTAGCTGGTTCTTTGTGTATTAAGTTACATAGCATGGATGGGGCCAGATCATATAAGGCCTTGAATGTTGTTATTATTGTTTTGTAGATTATTCTACTTTGAATTGGTAACCAATGAAGGGAGGCTAGTATTGGTGATATGTGTTGAAGGGAATTGATTTTCAATGTGATTCTGGCTGCAGCATTTTGTGCAAATTGCAATCGTTTAATGCTTTGTTTTGTTAAGCCTATTAGGATTAGATTGGCAAAGTCAAAGTGAGGGGTTATTGTGGCTTGTATTATGTTGATAAAGTCCTGTGTGAAAACTAGTGGACGAAGTTGTTTGAGAGTTTTAAGTTTGAAATAGATTTTCTTTATGGTATTGCTGATGTGTGTTTCCATCGTAAGGTGTGTATCTAGTATAACACCTAGATATCTTATTTCCTTTTTTATTTTGATTTCTTGGTTTTGGAGTCTTATGTGTGATGGAGGGATATAGGTTCTGTTCTTGGTTACAATTAGAACTTCGGTTTTAGCGTGATTGATGTGGAGGTTTTGTGTTTTTAGCCAAGTTGTGACTTCATTATAGCAGTCCGATAAGAGTTGAAGCCCATTTGTCCAAGTCTGAAGCTTGGAGCCAGGCTGTATGTCGTGCCCCTATAGCAATAGCAGAAGTTCTGCTAACAGACTCAAAAGAGTCTAGGGAAGCATGAGAAAGAAACCAAGAAATATTCTGGAGATGCTTAAGCAATGAAGAATAATCTTTACTCCTAGAATCTGGAAGGAAAGGAGTCAAAAGATGTAACTGCTTTGTGACCTCCTCAAGAGAAAGACTCATATAAAAAAATACATGAGAGAATTCTTGCAGAAAGCATAGATGTCTGGAAGGTTTGACGTCCAAAGGCATCTAGTGTCTTAGATTCACGACCTGGCGGATAAGAAGTGCGCTTTTTCTTACTCTTTACCCGCCTCATTGCTGATTCCACTACTATGGAATGATGAGGAAGTTGAGTCTTTTGAAACCCTGGAGAGGGGGGCACCTGATATAAGAGATCAGTTGCCCTGGGAGGTGGGGGTACCCTTAAAGGTGTTTCCCACATTCCTAGAAGGAGATCCTGCAAGGAATGATGCAAAGGAAGCATTATGTTGTCCTTTGTTTTGGTAAAAACAGAGCCTTGTGCAGGATCATGTCCTGGAATAGGAATGGCAAGGGATCTTGCTATATCCAGGAGGAAACTCTGAAAAGAGGGATCCCAAACAGGAATCTCCCTTGGACAGGGTAGATCTAAAGAACTAGCCTGAGCATCCACAGAGTTATCCAAATATATAGGAATAGAAGATCCTGCAGAGTGCAGTGTGGAATGCTTAAAAGATGGTTGCTGGTACTGGCTGTCAGGAGCAGCCACCATCCTTACCACATTGTCCATGCCAGGTATCGACTCCAAGCTTGGTATAGAATGGAGTGATCCTGTTGAAAAAAGCATGGCAGGAGTTGGCCACGATGCTACTGTGGGTACCGGTACCGATGTCAATACCGGATACCGGTAGCGATGTCGGAGTCGAGCCCGACAAAGACAGACATCGGAGCAGTCATCGGTGGCAGGTCAATCGGTACCGAGGTAACCGGAAACCTCCGGCCGTTATCCTCGTTACCGAAGCACCGGTATCGATCGGTGTCGGTACCAAAATCTATTGGTACCCAGTCTTCTAGACTAGAGATCGATTCCAAACTCGGCATCGAGGGCAAAGAGCCTGATAAGCGAAGCATGGAAGGCACCGACCGTGAAGGTAATGAGGACATCGGTACCAAGTCTGATACCAGTGAAGGAAGGACAACCCGTGGCAACTCAATCGGCGTCAGGGGAACCGAGAGTTGCGGATCCGAATCATCAGAACCGAGCCTTCGGTACCGTCGAGAGCCGGTACCAAGGCGAGTCGGTACCCAGTCCTCCAGACTGGAGATCGATTCCAAACTCGGCATCGAAGGAAGCAAGGCTATCGATGCACATCTGGAGGGTACCGACGTCGATTGGAGTATCGGTGTTAGTACCGATAATCGAAAGTCAATCTGGAGAGTATCCATCGGTCCCGAAGGTACCGAGGATGCCAGATGACAATCCCTGGTGAGAAGTGTTTCATCTAACACCAGTGCCGATGCCGAGGTATTGGTACCGCTCAAAGCGGATGCCACCACCGTACACGGCTTAGGTATGTTCTGTGGGGGGTGAACCCAAGGAACAACCTGAAACCCCTTATAGGCTTTGGAGAACGAAGACTCCCGCTGGGGTTTTGAAGCCAGTGGGCCCTCGAGGGCAAGGCCGGAGCCGTCTACATGCTGCGCATGAGACCTACCACTCGAGGACTGGCTAGTCTTAACAGACTGTTTGTGGGTTACCTGATCCTGTGTGGACGAAGAAGGGGACGGTGCCCCGAAGTCAGAGGGCAACCGTGTATCGAGGGAGCCTCTATATTGAAAACCTCTTCTTACCAAACTGTTGTCAGGACCTAAAGCAGGTTAGACACCGACTTCGAGGGTCTAAAAATAAAGTTGTACCGCCACAGTCTGAACATTTCTTGGAGAAAATGTCTGGCGGTTCCATGAAGGAAAAAGAAGAGGCCTAAAAGGCCTAAGAGACCGTGGGACACTATGAAGAAAAAATATCCCGTGGAAAAGGAAGATTTTACAAGAAAAGAAAAGAAAACACCGGCGGTACCGGTGGCGTCGGGAAGACAGCCGCAACCACAAGAAAACTAAGAAATAAAAACAAGAATTTTCTGCGGTGACAGGAGGACGTCCTGCCGGCTCCGCAGAAAAACGAAAACTGAGGAGAGACAGTTGGGAAAGGCGGGAAGGCAGCACGCAGGCGTGCTGGGATGCTTCCAAAAGCTCTTGATTGGACGCTGGGAAGCGTTCCTGCGCAGACTCAGTCGGTACCGACGTACCCATATGTGAAGACTCATTCCTGCTTGTTCCTGGAGATGCATTTCTCCAGCTTTCAAAGAAAGCCTTTGGTATACGCCACCACCTATGCGTGGTCCCCTTCCCACCCAAGGGTGCCATCTTGCTCAGTCAGACATAGCTAGAACCAACAAAAGAAGATTGCAAAAAAAAGAACAGCAATTCCAAGGGGAGGAGGGGAGGCCGTGAGGACCGATTCCTGCTGTCTCTGGAGAACACCTGTTACAGGTGAATAACTACGCTTTCTCCAGGAACAAGCAGGAAGTCAGTGCTCACATATGGGACTCCCTAGCTACAGGCTATCCAGAACCTATAGAAAAAGGCAAAATATGGCCCAGCCGTGAGCAGCCGCAAGCGAATCTGAGGAAAGACTGAGGACCCCAGTGCCCAGGGAGAATCATGGCTCTGGTAGCCTGAACAAGAGTAGTGGGGCAGGAGTTGCATAAACCCTGAACATATTACGGAGTATGGGCTAGCTGAAGGCACAGTCCTGTCAGGACTTCCTCTCCAGGCAGTAGTGAGCTACAAAAGTGAACGGAATTCCAGGTGGCGGCTCGACAGATGTCCGCCATGGGGACGGATCGTAGGCTTACAACGGAAGTTGCCACAGCTCTGACTTTTTGCGCCGTGACTCAGTGCCCCAACAGTAGCCCGGCTTGGTTGTGGGTGAAGGCAATGCAGTCACCCATCCAGATGGACAGGGTATGCTTAGTGACAGCCTCCTCCAGACGACTGGAGTCGTAAGAAACGAAAAGATATGAGGCTTTGCGGTGGCTCTCTGAGTACGCTGCAGACAAAAGGACAGGGCCCTTTTGCAGTTCAGGGTATGAAGAATGGCCGATGCCTTGTTGGCATGGGGCCGTGGAAAGAAGGTGGGGAGGACCACCTTTTAGTTGAGGTGGAAGGCGGATACCACCTTAAGAAAGAATTTTGGGTGGATGCATGTGAAGCACAACTCTATTCTTGTAGAACCTGATGTAGGATGGCTTGGCCACCAAGGCTTGGAGCTCGCTGCAAGCAGAGGTGAGCGCCACCAAAAAGACAACCTTCCAAGATAGGTACCGCAGATGGCAGGTAGCAAAGGGTTCAAAGGGCAGCTTGGTAAACTACGACAGAACCACATTGGAGGCCCCATTCCGCCAGGGGCAGCCGGACGGGAGCCTTAGAGAGCAGCAAGCCCTGCATGAAGCGGGTGATGGGGGGCTGGGCAGAAAGACTTGCCTTCTATGGAATGGTGATGTGCGGAGAGCACACTCACCTGTACTCTGACGGAGTTGGATTTAAATCCGGCCTGTGAGAGATGCAGTAAGTATTGGAGAACGGGTCAAGCCGTTGCTCCGTGCACTAAACCGAAAACCTGCGCCACTTTAAGGTGTAAGCCCATCTTTACGAGAGGCTCGTAAGACTTCCTCCACCTCCATGGGAAGGTTGAAGGACACTAGGACGACCTGTTCAGCTGCCATGCTGTGAGCAATAGGGATCCCAGGCTGGGGTGAAGAATCGAGCCCTCCTCCTGGGTCAGCAGTCCTTGTGAACTTCCCAGAGGGACCCGGAGCTCTGCCGAGAAGCAGAGCAGCAGAGGGAACCAGGGCTGTCTGGGCCACCACGGGACCACCAGGATCATGGAAGCCCTGTCCCGCCGAACCTTGAAGAATGTCTGTCTGATGAGCGGTGTGGGAGGAAAGGCATATATCAGGCGCTCTGATCACAAGACTAGGAAGGCATCTGCCGCTACCTGGTCCAGGTGAGGTTGGGGACAGCAGAAGCAGGATAGCTGAGCATTGGCCGGGCTGGCAAAAAGGTCCAGGCTCGGGGTTCCTCACAGTCAGAACAGCCACTGCACCACCTTGATGTCTAGGTGCCACTCGTGCAGCTGGAGAATCCTACTCAGCCTCTCCGCGAGGTCACTGTCCTGACCTGGAAAGTAGACTGCTCTGAGCAGCATCCCTTGCCTGATTGCATACAGTGGGCCACGGACTCCTTGCAGAGGTGTCGAGACCCTGTGTCCCCCTGCTTGTCATATAAAACATCGCGACCTGGCTGTCCCCGTCTGGACTAGCACTGACTGGTGCTGCAGGTGGTGTTGGAAAGACCTGAGCACCAGAAGGATGGCTTTTAGTATCCAGCAGGTTGATCTGCAGCTGGCTTTGCTCAGTAGACCAGGCTCCCTGCATGCACAGCTCCTCGCAATGGGCACCCCCAGCCCTGCAGGGAGGCGTCCATCGTGAGGATCCTCTGGGGGTTTGGCTGTTGAAAGGGCATACCCTTCTGTAAATGGTGTGTATTCTGCCACCAATTGAAAGACTCTGCTAGTTGAGGGCGAGTCCACTGAGAACGGAGGCACCACTGAGCTGCCCATATGTGAAGGCAGGCATTGGGGAACACATGGACTGGGGAGACCATGTGGCCAAGCAGGCATAGCATGGACCGTGCTGAGAGGGTGTGACTGCGCTTTGCCTTAGTCACTAGAGCCTGGAAACAGTCTGCCCTTTCCAGGGTAAGTAAGGCCTTGGCTTGATGGGTGTCCAGGCGAGCCCCTGTGAACTCCAGGTTCTGTGCTGGAGTGAGGTGGGATTTGGGGTGATTTATCACAAACCCCAGTCTTTGCAGCACCTAAATGGTGCTGGCCGTGGCCTGCTGCATCCCTGAAGCAGTGTTTCCTTTTATGAGCCAGTCATCTAGGTATGGAAAGACGAAGGCCTCTTGGAGACAGAGGTAGGCAGCCACCACTGCCAAGCATTTGGTGAAGATTCTGGGTGCGAAAGCTAGGCCGAAAGGAAATACCCTGTACTGGTAGTGGTCGCCCCCGACCATGAACCGCAGGTACTGTCTGTGACTGGGATGGAAAAGGATGTGGGTATAGGCATCTTTCAGGTCCAAGGAGTATAGTCAGTCAATCTCACTGCTGGAGGTATGGCTGCAGAGATCCAAGGGAGAGCATCTTGAACTTTTCCTGCACCAGAAATTTGTTCCTGAGGTCCAGAATAGGCCTTAGGCCCTCTGTTCTTTTTGGAACCAGAAAGTACCTGGGATAGAATCCCTTCCCCTTGAGTGGGGAGGTACAGGATCGACAGCCCTGTCCTTGTGAAGGCCTTTAAGATCCTGCAGGGAAGTCTGAGGGGGTTCTCCTGAGAAGGAAGGAGGGGGCTTTTGGTCCAGGTGAAGGAGGAACCCCTCTCTGACTACTTGGAATGCCCAGGAGTCAGTGGTTATGGTAGTCCACCGGTGGGCAAAAAAGGGACAGGTGCCCTAACTGTTGGTAGCTGCCATGGCAGTCAAAACCCCGACCCAGTCTGGGATGGGGCCAGCATTTGGGGCTTGAGGCCCTTGGGCTTATGTGGGCCCTGGCCTGCTCCCTTGCCCTGGTGACCCTATGGAGGGGTCTGGGTGGCTGTGTAAGAGGGATAGCCCCGGTAGGACTGGCCCTTTCTGTGGAAGGGAGGCCTCTTCCCAGGTGTTTTCTTCCTGGGAAGAGCCAAGGTCTTCCTTGAGAGCAGAGTTCTGGTGACATACTCTGTCTCCATTTTGACAGCCTTGTCCTCCATCGGCTTGCCGAAGAGGTTTTCTTCAAGGAAAGGGGCGTTATGGAGATTCTCCGGACCCAATGCACGAGGTGTGATGCCTGGAGCCAGGCCTGTCATTGCTGGGCTCATAGCAGTTGTAGGCCATTCGAGAAAGGTACTTCGAGCAGTCATGACAGATCTCACGAGGGTCTGGAAGCACTGGAGGTGCTCCCTATCGAGGCACACAGCGAAGCCTCAGACCTCCTTGGTGAGGTCTCAGAGGAACATGCCCATATACAGTTGGTAGATCTGTAAGCAGCATGCCAGCATCGAGCCCTAGTAACATTTCAGCCCGAAGATGTCGAGGGCGTGGGACTCCCTGCCCGGAAGCACTGAATGAATGGGCCTTCGGGCTCTTTTGTCGGAGCATGGAGGTGTGACAGAGTTGCGCTTTTTGGAACCCTGGATGTTGGACCCAGTACATGGTGTTGAGAAAGCAGCTGACAACTGGCAGTGATGCCAACATCTCCCACATCCGTAAAAGGAATCGACCGAGGATGGGAGGAACAGGGACTATATGGGGCCTCCTTGGGTGGGGCCTCATACTGGAAGATTTCAAATTTCTTCCGTACAAGGGTCCTCCTCTGACTCCGTTGTGAGTGAGAGAAGCTTGGCCATATCCCGGACGAACTAGAGGAACGAGGTGTCCTCGGATGGGGACAGCGCCTCAAGGCTGGTGGAGATGGATCCGAGGGGAGATCCTGCTGGGCCTGTGTATCCGGGAGGGCTCGACGTCAACTCCCAATTGGAGTAGTCCGTCGACAACTCAACAGCTTCAACGGTGCCGGAGGGCAGGGTCTTCAAATGCCTTGGGGCTGGTGCTTGGTTCGAGCCAGAGCCACTCGCTTGCGAGGACCTCGCCCCCAAAATCGGGAGCGAGGACGAGATCCTCGCAGATCCGCACGAGGCATGTGGCTCTCGGGGATCACTTCAATGGCCCGGGAAGTCCTTGGCAGAGGTCCCTGCAGTCTCGGGCCGTGTACTGGCAGAACTGGGCAGCAACGCCTGCTGCGAGGTGAAGAAAAATGCTGCTTTCCAGCACCAGCATTCTGATTTCCCATTCAGGGGTCACAGCTTTTGACACCAGGTCGTGTTGAGGTCCTTGACAGGATGGGCCTTGGGAGTCCGGAATCCATCACCGGAAGCCTTGATGTCAGCCCTGGGTACCTTTGCTGGTCACTCCTGTTCCGACTCCTTGGATGCCTGTCGAGGGCAGAGGGGACCGCGCGTGGGACTTGCCGTGCTTGTTCATCTCCCAGGACAAGGTCCTCAAGGCCTTCTTCTTCTTCTTGTGCAGAAATGCACTTAGAGATTAACTTTTTTCCGGGAGGGACAAGACAAATATCCATAGGGCTCTGCAGAAAAAGGAGACTGAGCACCCTAGGACGAGAAGCAGACCATGCATGCGTGGTGGCATCTCCCACAAGCTTTGTTTGAAAGCTGGGGAGATGCTTCCATGCAGGCTCCGTCAGTGCAGACATCACCCATATGTGAGGACAGACTTCCTGCTTGTTCCTGGAGAACAGCCTTTACATGTGGCAAATCCTTTATAAAATTAGCCCTCAAGTGACTAAGTTTGAATCAATGAATTCCATCCTGTCATAAAAAGCGGCCCTGTCAGGCCAATGTATTATATACCTCTGGACTGTCATAGTCTCTGTAGTCGTCATATCTTTCACTGCGGCGCTCCTCATTGGATCTCTTGTATTCTGAGTCCCTTCTCCTGACTCTAAATTCTCTTTCTTCCCGGTCATCTCTGTCTAGGGAAGAACCGTATCTTCCACTGCGCTCACTCCTGCTCACCCTGCAAAACAAAGAGCAAGTAATTTCAATATACAAATTCCAAGTACTCAACATTCTGCATATGTAATCAGCACAAAGTATCATATCCCAGAACTGAAAATGAACTTTTAAGGCCGATATTTATACTCCATGGTTGGCACATTTTTTTTGGTTTTTTTTTTTTTTTTAAAGATCGTCCCTGGCACTTAAAATATGGATATTCAGCACTGCTATCTGGATAGTGAGCAGTACTGAATATATTATGCACATGTGCATCTAGTGCTGGACCTCTGAATAGCAACAATATTCAATCTGCTATTTAGACAGATATCCAGGCAAGTTAGGACATTGTTTTGCTGTCCTAACATTATCCAGATAACGCTACTCTCCAGATAACTCTGCACGCTGTGTGTGCACTGCTCCAGCGCTATACTAATAGGACTGCCTAAGGGAATTATCTGAATAATGGCTGTTTCAACAGCTGCTACTCAAAACCATCCAAGAAAGAACCCTGGGTCCTGGGAGGGGGGACTGCTGGCTTGAGACTGTAGCACCCCCGCCCCCCCTCAGATACCATATAACTACCTACCCACCATTTCCACTGGTAGAAAAATCATGGGAGTTGTGGCAGAGGCTTGCCGATCGGCATAGCCCTCCCGCCTTCCAAATGGTGGGTACAAAAAATGGCAAATATCTACATACATACATACATACACACACACACACACATATAGTGGTGTGCAAAAGTCTGGAATCACTTGTAAATTTGACGCTTTTTCAACTTCGTGACCTTATATCTTAATTTTGTTTCTTCCCAGTGGCTTTTTCTGTGTATCTCATGATACGTGATAGATTTGGCTATTAGGGTCAACTTTTAGTATTGGTTTGGCCCTTATTTTCTGAATTTGTTCCCCATAGTTGTCCTGTTGATAGATTTTCAGTGAAAATCGTGTAATGTATATAGTTGGCCAACGATATATTATTGTAAGTATGCTTTAAAATATTATGGATGCACGCCAGGTTTCCTTCAAATTAATGTATGTGGCCTTGAAAAAGGCCATTTTTATGTGTCAGTGATGGTTCAGTATTTGATGGGCCACCCTTTATTCTTGATCACCTGACTGCACCTTGTCGGCATTGAATGAACCAGCTTCCAGCTGATCACCTGTCTGGAGCGACAGCAGGGTGTATTGTCATCTTGGAACAGGAACTGGCCAGGAAACAGCTGGTGTGCTGATGGCACCATGCACTTTGGCAGTATGGTGATGTACTTGGCCCCGTTGAGCACTCCATCGACAATGTGAAGACGTCCAACGCCACTGGCAGCCATGCAGCCCCAAACCATGACCTTCAAAGGATGCTTCACAGTGAGGTTGAGACACTCAGGCTTGAATTCCTCTCCAGGAAATCTCCTCACATAGGTGTGGGCCTGGTTACCAAACAGGCAGAAGGTGCTTTCATCGCTGAATAGCACCTTTTCCCACATTTCAATCAACCAGGTTGAGTGCTTTCTCGCCCACACGATCCGGTTGCGCCTTTGTATGGCAGTCATCAGTGGCTTATTCCATGCTTTGCTTTGAGACCAAAACTGCAGGCACCGGCGACGAACTGTTGATGAGCTGACAATGACCTCACTCTAGTCTGACCACTCTTGAAGTAGCTGAGGAGAGGTCAACTTGCGATTAGTCAGTGAAATGCGTCATAGTGCGCAGTCCTGGTGTGATGCTGATGCACGTGGACGACATGAACGAGGCTTGTCCACCACTGAACCCATTTCTTTCTTCTTCTGTACAATCTTAACAGCGCTCTGACTGCAGCCAACTTTCCTGGCTATCTGACGGCTTGAAAATCCTTCCTCGCTCATAAAGGACACACAAACATGCTCCTCCAACATCAGGGTCCGAGTCATCTTCATGGTCGATCCAGAAAGCGTATGAAATTCAAAAATTCCGTGCGTTTTTATAGCTGCACTGTTGGCTAGATATCTGCATTGTGATTGGTTACTGAAACCAGCCTCCTGATTGTTCAGAAATAACATGTGCATATTGGATAATCTTGAACCAGTTTTGACGCAGGATCCAAAAAATCACAGTATTTAAATTGGAAGCAAGGAATGCAAAAATGTCAACAAATAGCCAAATGTATCCCTTTTAACGTGGTAGAAAGATGAATATGCTGGGCTAAAGCAAAATTTAAAAAAAAAAGTTAGAAAGTACAAAAAACGCAAAACTCAAGTGATTCCAGACTTTTGCACACCACTGTGTATATATATATATATATATATATAAATATATAAGACCCCAAGGTATCTCCTTTGCACTCAGGGCAAAAAAGATCCAACTACAGAGCAGACTTAGAAGAAAAAACATAAAATAAACTGCAGTGGTGAAAAAGGAATCCCAGCACTTGTCAAGTAGGCTGGGGAAGCCCTAGAAAGGCTATCCAGCAGGTTTGAGAAGCCTGGCTGTTGGAGAAGCAAAAAAAACCAGCCCTTTTTTTCCAAATTTAGAGGGACTTTATTGTTGCTGCTATTACTACTAGCAATTTTTATAGAGTTACACAGATATGTAAGGGAAAGTCCCTTCTCATAAGAGTTTACAATCTAAGACCGACAACACAACTGGGGACTAGACTATAGCTAGGCAAATACTTAGGAAACACATAGGAGGCAAACAGGAGACTAGGGGGATCAAAATCCAAAAGCAGTCTCAAAAGAAGTGAGTTTCTAGCCTGGATTTGAACAGGGCCACAGATGGAGGCTGGCACAGCCATTCAGGAAGTTTGTTCCAGGCATAAAGATCAATGTCTGAAGTCAGCTGTGGAAGAGAAGGGCACAAAAAGAAGGAACCTGCTAGAAGAGCAGAGTTCCATAGGAGAGGTATGATGACAGATGGTGAGGAACAGCCAATTGAAGACACTTATAGGTTAGTAGAAACATAGAAACATGATGACAGAAAAAGACCACAAGGCCCATCTAGTCTGTCCTTCCATAACAACTACAACAGTCCACTTTTTACCTTTAGAGATCCTCTGTGTTGGTCCCATGCTTTTTTGAATTCAGTTACTGTCCTCATCTCTACCACCTCCACTGGGAGACTATTCCACGGATCCACTACTCTTTCCGTAAAGAAATATTTCCGCATATCACTCCTGAATCTATCTCCCTTCACCCTCATCCCATGTCCCCTCATCGCAGAACTTGCTTTCAATTGAAAGAGGCTCTCTCCCTGAACATTTATGCCACGGAGGTATTTAAACATCTCAATCATATCACCTCTATCCCGCCTTTCCTCTAAGGTGTACATATTAAGATCCTTAAGTCTGTACTCATATGTTTTATAATGAAGACCACTAATCATCTTAGTAGCAACCCTCTGCACCGACTCCATCCTGTTCACATCCTTTTGAAGGTGCGGTCTCCAGAATTGCACACCATACTCCAAATGAGGTCGCACCAAAGACTTATACAGAGGCATTATCACCTCCTTTTTCTGCTAGCCATTCCTCTCCGTATGCACCCAAGCATCCTTCTAGCTTTTGCCGTCGCCTTTTCTACCTGTTTAGCTACTTTAAGATCATCGGACACAACTACGCCTAGGTCACGCTCTTCTTTAGTGGACAAAAGTACTTCACCTCCTATACTGTATTGCTCCCTTGGATTGCTGCAGCCCAAATGCATGACCTTACATTTTTTTAACATTAAATCCCAGTTGCCAAATTCTAGACCATTCTTCAAGCTCCCTCCTCATGTTATCTACACCTTCCTGGGTGTCTACTTTATTGCAGATTTTGGTATCATCCGCAAAGAGGCAAACCTTACCCGACAGCCCTTCCGCTATATAACTAACAAAGATGTTAAAAAGAATCAGACCAAGGACAGATCCCTGGGGCACACCACTGGTAACATCCTTCTCCTCAGAGTGAGCTCCATTTACTTGTACTCTTTGTCGCCTCCCACCCAACCAATTTCTAACCCAAGCAGTAACTTTAGGGTCCATCCCTAGGGTGCTCAGTTTGTTTATAAGTCGCCTGTGAGGAACAGTGTCAAAGGCTTTACTGAAATCTAAATACACCACATCTAGAGCTCTCCCTCGGTCCAACTCCCTGGTCACCCAGTCAAAGAAATCAATCAGATTTGTCTGACAAGACCTGCCTCTGGTGAATCCATGCTGCCTCGGATCCTGCAATCCGCTGGACTCCAGAAACCTCACTATTTTCTCTTTCAACAGCGTTTCCATTAATTTACTCACCACTGAAGTTAAACTAACCGGCCTGTAGTTTTCAGCCACATCCTTACTTCCGCTTTTGTGTAAAGGCACCACATGAGCCTCTCTCCAGTCCTTTGGCACCACTCCCGACTCCAACGAGGCATTGAAAAGGTCAGTCAGTGGAGTTGCTAGAACGTCCCCAAGTTCCCTCAGTATTCTAGGGTGTATCCCATCCGGTCCCATCGCTTTGTCTACTTTAAGTTGAGCTAGTTTCTCACGAACACAGTCTTCTGAAAATTGTTCAAGATGTCCCTCGCTTCTGTTCTTATTTGTGGGTGTTTTCTGAGGTCCTGCTCCTGGTTCTTCATCTGTGAACACAGAACAAAAATATTTGTTAAGCAATTCCGCTTTATCCTTATCAGCTTCTACATATTCCCCCCCTGTACCCTTGAGTCTGACAATACCACTTTTGCCCTTCCTCTTCTCACTAATATATCTGAAAAATGTCTTATCCCCCCATTTTATTGCATTGGCTATTTCCTCCTCCTTTTGAATCTTTGCCTTCTTGACTACTTTGCTAGCTTCTCTAAGTTTTTCCAAATACAGATGCCTGTCTTCCTCTCTCTGTGATCTCTTGTATTTCATGAAGGCCTCCCTCTTTTTCTTCACTTTTTCAGCTACTTCCTTCGAAAACCATAGCGGTCTCCTGTTCCTTTTGCCTTTATTTACCATTTTAACAAAAAGGTTGGTTGCCTTTAAAATACCCCCTTTCAGTTTTGTCCACTGTTGTTCTACATCCCCCAGCTGTTCCCATCCCACTAATGACTCCCTGAGGTATTGGCCCATCTTCGCAAAGTTAGTCTTCCTAAAGTCTAAGATCTTCACCTTGGAATGGATTCTAACAGCCCTAGTCCTAATACTGAACCACACCATCTGGTGATCACTGGATGCAAAATGATCTCCCACTACAACATCAGAAACACTTTCACCATTGGTAAGCACTAAGTCCAGTATGGCCCCTTCACGTGTGGGGTCTGTTACCAATTGCCTGAATAGTTCTCCCTGTAGAGAATCCAGGATCTCCTTACTCCTAGATGATACTGCAGCAGGAATGTGCCAATCAACATCTGGCATATTGAAATCTCCTAGCAGTAGCACTTCCCCTTTCCTAGCAATGCTGCGTATGTCTTCAATTAACTCTCTGTCCACCTCTTCCTCTTGTGAGGGAGGTCTGTATATCACACCAATGCAAATAGATTTCTCTTTCCCTCTTTCTAGTTTAACCCACAATGCCTCCTCTCTCCCTTTTAAGCTCTGTAATTCCAAAGCTTTAATAGTAGTTTTTACATATAGTGCTACTCCTCCTCCCCTTCTTCCTACCCTGTCCTTTCTGAATAAAGTATAGCCAGGTATAGTTACATCCCAGTCATGGTTTTCTGTGAACCATGTTTCTGTAACTGCCACTAAATCTAAGTCAGCCACTCCCACCAAAGCTTCAACTTCAGAGATCTTATTTCCCATGCTACGGGCATTAATACACACTGCTTTCCATATGTTACCCCTGTTACCAATTTCCATAAAGGTATTTAATGTATCACCTACCTGGGGGCTTTCACTTACCTGGGGGCTTTCTTCACCCATCCCCAACGAATCTAGTTTAAAGCCCTCTTCAGTAGATTAGCCAGTCTACTACCAAGATGTGTTGACCTTTCTTGGACAGATGGATGCCATCTCTGCTCTGCAACCCTTGGAACAGCATCCCATGGTCTAGGAAACCAAAACGCTCTCGAAGACACCATCCACGCAGCCATGCATTAATCTCAAGGATGCGAGCCTCTCTGCCTTGGCCTTTACCCTCAACAGGGAGGATTGAAGAGAACACCACCTGTGCACCTACCTGCTTCACCCTCTGTCCCAGAGCCATGAAGTCACTTTTGATACGTTCCGAGGTATACCTGGCAGTATCATTTGTTCCAACATGGATTAGCAACATTGGGTAATAGTCAGTGGGCTTGATGAGTCTCGGCAAACTCTCCGTAACATTTTGGATCTTGGCACCAGGCAGACAGCATACCTCTCTGGACATCAAGTCTGGTCGGCAGATGGACGCCTCAGTACCCCTCAGAAGAGAGTCTCCAACCACCACTACCCTTCGTTTCCTTCTGGTCACTGATTCCGCAACTATGGGGTACTTGAACTCTGGTTCTTCCCTTTCCAGGGATGCTTTCACCTCCTCCACTTCCAGGGCTGCATAATGGTTCTTCAATTCAAGGGCTGGAGAAGTTGGATTGGTGATTTTGCAGGCTCTGGTGACTGTTGCCAACCATCGACATTCTGTTGGCACCCATCTTCTCCTGTGCTGGAGAGCCTGGTTGCTGCAAGCAGCATCTCATCAATGTACTTCTCACTGTCTTGAATGCTCCTCAGCCTCGCCACCTCCTCTCTGAGTTCCTCCACTTGCTTCCTCAGAGCTTCAGCATGCAGGCACCCTGCACATGGAACCGGTTCTTCAACTGGCAATAGGACCTCTGTCTGGACCGAGGCAGAAGCTGTAACGGGGGCAACAGCTTTAGCAATACGATTTTTCCCAGCCATTGTTCTGTTTGTGGAGCTTAGGTATCTGTTAAAGCAAAGGACAGAGAGATCTACCAAGTACCAGCTGGTTTCGCAGCTGTCCTTTCAGAGAAAAAGCAGTTAAATCTCCTTAATTATATTCAAAATGTGCTGGTCCAATTCACTGTGAAGTGTTAAAGGGGGAGGTGCCCTATAAAGCAAGACTGCTCACTAGGGGTGGGTGGGAGTCGGGGTGGGTAGGGAGGGAACTAACACCTGATGAGGTGTTAGCAGTTCCTGAACCTGAGGAGGTTACAGAGTTCAGCCACCTACTGTGCTCAAGTACAGTTCCCCTAAAACAGCAAAAATGAAATAACCTAGCTTTAAAAAATATACACAAAACCCTTTTAAGAGCTCCCAGTCAGAGAGCTAGCAATGTAACAAAAAAACCAAACAAAGAAACCCTCAAATCCTTACTTACTATTTGATGTGTGGAGCCCTGGTTAAGAAAGCCTCAAAAGGGCAGGGCAAAGCAGCCTTTTTATGCAGGCTTCAATTGCACTCAGGAAACAGGCCCACTAACTCCTGATGAGGTGTTAGCAGTTCCTGAACCTGAAGAGGTTACAGAGTTCAGCCACCTACTGTGCTCAAGTACAGTTCCCCTAAAACAGCAAAAATGAAATAACCTAGCTTTAAAAAATATACACAAATTCCACCAGCCCTCCGGCGTCCTCAACAAAGCTCCTGCCCAGATCGGGGCAGTGGGAGGCAAACTTGCACACACTCCGGCCCAATCGGGACCGTGGGAGACTAACACTCAAGCACTCCTGTCCAATCGGGACAGTGGGAGGCTCACCCGCACTCATCCGCACAGCATAAAAGCGGCATCCCTACCCCGAGGGAGCCGCTTTGCTTCCACCAGCCCTCCAGCGTCCTCAACAAAGCTCCTGCCCAGATCGGGGCAGTGGGAGGCAAACTTGCACACACTCCGGCCCAATCGGGACCGTGGGAGACTAACACTCAAGCACTCCTGTCCAATCGGCACCCGCACTCATCCGCACAGCATAAAAGCGGCGTCCCTACAGGGCGGGCCCGCGCCTGAGGGCCTCGCCAGAGGGCCCTTTGGCGTCGGCCCTTAGGCGGTAGGCACAGAAGGCAACGCACCAACCGACGGAGACAAAATTACAGACTGTCCCAAGCAAACGAAATCCCGCCAACGCACAGAGGTCAGAGTGCAACGCACAAACCACCCGACGGCTTGAGCTCCCTAGGCTGGGTCCGAGCTCGCCGCACTCGACCGACACGCAACTCGGGTCCCCAGTGGAGATTTGAGCCTGCTATCAAAGGACCAGCCTCAATGACAACACACAGTAAGCAGCCCAGCTAAAAAAGCTTGAGCTCCCTTTCACAGGTTGAGCTCGCTTAGAGTCTCATCCCAACCGGCACCAGCAACCCCAACTGTAAGTACCGCTCCGCTTAAGAGTGAATACATCCACCAAAGTTTGTACAGACTACCGCGCTACCTTTCTCTTGCTGAACACAATCTCTCCAAAAGTTCATCCTGGCATGATAATAGCGATACCATACCGTATTATTGTACATGTAACCCTGCATGCCTTTGAACCACATCTTTACCTGTAACTTTGCATGCCTATAGTTATCCTTGTACCTGTCCCTCTACCCACCTGTAGTCATAAGCATTGTTACCTCCAGCTCTGCATGCCTTTAACTGCATATAGACACATTTAAAACTTCTAAACTCAGTTATTTTAAAAAATCGTTGTCAGCCTCACATTGCAATATATGTTGTGCAGATAGAAACACAGTACACCCCATCTAATCCCAGACCCACCGTTTAGAGAAGAAATACATACTCTAGTAGTGAACAAATAACATTCTATCCCAAAAGATAGTGAGCGTTACACCACAACAACAAAACATCCAACAGAATAAAAAATGGAACTCAAACATATACTGTTCCTATCCTTGTACCTAATCATACCCACACTGACTCTCAACCTCAACCAACCCCATACCATATATCACATAATGAATCCACTCTACCTCATATACCACCCTCTATTAATAACAGCACTGCCTCAACAATTTCAATATTCCTCACACCACCCCCCCCCCACCAAGATCATACACTCCTTCCGATCTGCAACCCCCCCTCAGAAACCAGACAGCACCCCGAAACCCAAAACACACCAAACAGAATAGAGTGAACCATATCAAATACCTAGCAAGAAAAAACAAAAACAAAAACAAGCCAACAGACTACCAGATGAAAGACTACCATACCATCATCCTTATCAATGCCAGATCAATAAGGAACAAAACACACATTATACGTGACATCATTACAGACGAACAACCAGACATCCTATGCATCACTGAAACATGGATCACAGACACCGACGCCGCAATAACAAACCAAATAACCCCCCCCGGATACAAGATATACAACCGCCCCCGCATATCTAGAAGAGGAGGTGGAGTCCTGATCGCAGCCAAATCCACATTATCACTAACCAGCACCACACACAACACCACCAAGGACATTGACATACTCAAAGTAGAAAACAACACAATAGCAACCTGTCTAATATACAGACCACCGTCCTCTCCTCCAGAAACACTGGCTACAGCACTAGAATGCGTCTCAACCACAGCAATCAGAAAATACCAAATCATCCTGGGAGACATAAACCTACCATCACTACCACAATGCCAAGCCAACACCTTCATGGAAGCCATGGAACAACTTGGTTACAAACAGATAATAAACGAACCGACACACAACAAAGGTAACACCCTAGACATGGTATTCACACCCGCAGAACAACAACCAAACAAGGAAAACAATCCTGTAATAAAAATAACCCAAGTACCATGGTCCGACCACCACCAAATTGAAATCAGGATCTACACACCGCCCAGTAACCCAAAATCTGAACTGCCAACACACACCCGCCGAAGATTTAATAAATACAACAGCGAAACCCTTATAAATTCCATCACCTCGCACGTAGACCTGCAAAGCACCGACCTCGACAGTCTAATAACCAATTGGAACTCAGGAATTCAAGAGATGTCTGAACCCAAACAGAAAGCAACAAACAACAACCCCAAACTCAAAACGGAATCATGGTACACTGAAACCCTGTCCACCTTAAAGAGAGAACTACGAAGAACAGAGAGAAAATGGCGTCAAAGCAAAACCAACGAACGTAAAACACAATACCTAACCATACTCTCCAAATACAAGAACGAAACCAACCTAGCAAAACGTAGACACCACACAAACTTACTAAGTAAAGCATTAAACAAACCCAGAGAACTATTCGCCCTGGTCAAATCCCTCACCAAAACACCACAAGAGGACCAACACAACGATAAAATCAAGGTCCAGGCCCTAGCTGATCACTATGCTAGCAAACTAAACCCACAGATTGGACCCAAACATGCACTTCCACTAGACGTGTACACCACAGAGACACAACCCACCGAGACAGCCATACAAACACACATCACCCGCTGGAACAAATTTTACAACATTGGGGACAAACAGGTCATTAATATAATCTCAAACATCAACACCACCACCTCTCCCCTAGACCCTTGCCCAGCCTCATGGGTTAAAGCAACAAAAGCAGAAATCACTCACCAAATCGCACACATAATAAACCAATCACTCCAACAGGGCACCATGCCAAACCAACTCAAGAGATCCGTCATAAGGCCAATACTAAAAAACAAGACTCTCAACAGAGAAGACCCTGCATCTTATCGCCCAATATCCAGCATAGCCCTTCTAGCAAAAATTATTGAAAAGGCCGTTCTACAACAACTACAAGACCACCTGGACAACAACACAACACTGGATGAACACCAATACGGTTTTAGGCCACACCATGGGGTCGAGACCCTACTTATCGCACTGCTGGACAATCTACTCAAAGGGATTGAAAACAAAAAGAAAATGTTCATTCTCATATTCATTGACATCTCCGCAGCTTTCGATACTGTTCACCATCAAACACTACTGAACAGAATGAAGGATATAGGAATAACAGGAACCCCACTAAAATGGTTCTCATCATATATCTCCAACAGAATGCAACAGGTACAGTTCAATAACGAAAAAGCAGAGGCTTTCCCACAAACACAAGGCATACCTCAAGGTTCAGCTCTATCCGCGCTTCTCTTTAATGTGTACATGAGACCAATCTGCGAAATATTCAAAAAGCATAAAATCTATTATCACATATACGCCAATGATATTATGCTCTATACCCAACTTGATGCAAGCAACCCAAACTACGCGCAGCTAGAAGAATGCATAAAAGACATGCAAACATGGCTCCAGCGAAACAACATGGCCATTAACCACAAAAAAACCGAAGTCATGTTCATCTCAAGAAAATCGGATTTCAACCCGCCAGCTTTAATTACACTAGGTGAAAACACATACCACACATAAAATGAAATAAAGTACCTAGGAGTAACACTGGATAGCGAACTAAAGATGTCAAAGCACCTCCGTCTAGTAAACAGGGCCATTTTCCACAAGCTCAGGGTTATACAACCTCTCAGGAGCATCATAGAACCCACTGACTTTAGGACAGTAGCCCAAGCCCTCATCACACCACATTTCGACTACTGCAATGCAATCCTGCAGGGCCTTCCAAATAAAACACTAAACATACTCCAGATGGCACAGAACGTCGCAGCCAGAATCATCACTAAAACTGGTGTGGCAGAACACATCACCCCGGTGCTGATGGAATTGCACTGGCTCCCCATCATAGCCCGTATAAAATACAAAATCCTGGTGACAACTTTTAAAACCATCCACAATTTGGCACCAACCTTCCTCACAAACCTAATCACCTTACAACCTGCTAACAGAAACAGGAGAACTGCCACCATAAACAACCTGCAAGTACCAATAAGTATAAGATCAGTTAATGTAGCCACAAGCAACAGAGCATACTCCTTCGCTGCCCCATCACTTTGGAACCAACTCCCACCCGAGTTGCGCTCAATCACTGACCTGATGGGTTTCAGAAAAGACCTGAAGACACACCTATTTCGAGAGGCCTACAACGTATCATAAATCAACAACGCACACACCAAGTGACCTACAGTGTATCATAAATCTGCGTTAAAATATATATGTAAAAACACAAATGTTTATATACTGTAGAAAAGTATAATTGTAATCGCCCCACCCCCCCCCCCACATAACCATCCTGTTATAAACTTAATGAAACATGTCATTAATCTTGTATACTTCAATGAAATCCTGTTATAATCCCATTTGTTTTAATCTTGTAATCCTGTAATTTGTTTTAACCTTGCAATTTGGAAATTTATTGTACACTGTAATGAAACACGTTTGATTTGTTTTGATAACCTATCACATAACCTTGTTAATCATACTGTAATGCTTTGAAATTTCTGTCATTGATCTGACATTCTCTGTTCTCTTAATCAAACCGCTTCTGATCGCTGGAAGCAGCGGTATACAAGTATGTGCTAAATAAATAAAATAAAATAAATAAATAAAACCCTTTTAAGAGCTCCCAGTCAGAGAGCTAGCAATGTAACAAAAAAAAACAAACAAAGAAACCCTCAAATCCTTACTTACAGTTTGATGTGTGGAGCCCTGGTTAAGAAAGCCTCAAAAGGGCAGGGCAAAGCAGCCTTTTTATGCAGGCTTCAATTGCACTCAGGAAACAGGCCCACTAACTCCTGATGAGGTGTTAGCAGTTCCTGAACCTGAAGAGGTTACAGAGTTCAGCCACCTACTGTGCTCAAGTACAGTTCCCCTAAAACAGCAAAAATGAAATAACCTTGCTTTAAAAAATATACACAAAACCCTTTTAAGAGCTCCCAGTCAGAGAGCTAGCAATGTAACAAAAAAAACCAAACAAAGAAACCCTCAAATCCTTACTTACTGTTTGATGTGTGGAGCCCTGGTTAAGAAAGCCTCAAAAGGGCAGGGCAAAGCAGCCTTTTTATGCAGGCTTCAATTGCACTCAGGAAACAGGTCCACTAACTCCTGATGAGGTGTTAGCAGTTCCTGAACCTGAAGAGGTTACAGAGTTCAGCAACCTACTGTGCTCAAGTACAGTTCCCTGTTTGATGTGTGGAGCCCTGGTTAAGAAAGCCTCAAAAGGGCAGGGCAAAGCAGCCTTTTTATGCAGGCTTCAATTGCACTCAGGAAACAGGCCCACTAACTCCTGATGAGGTGTTAGCAGTTCCTGAACCTGAAGAGGTTACAGAGTTCAGCAACCTACTGTGCTCAAGTACAGTTCCCTGTTTGATGTGTGGAGCCCTGGTTAAGAAAGCCTAGTAGTAGAAGTTTGAACTGGATGCTACATTAACAGGGTAGCAAACGTTGAGAATACTTAGTATAAGGGGCAACAGTTGAGGGGAAAGGGAGGAGAGGGGGTTAAACAAGAAACAGAAACATAGAAAAATGACAACAGAAAAAGACCACATGGCCTATCTAGTCTGTCCTTCCATATCAACAACTACAACAATCCCCTTTTTTCCTTTAGAGATCCTCTGCGTTTGTCCCATGCTTTTTTGAATTCAGATACAGTGCTCATCTCTACCACCTCTACTGGGAGACTATTCCACGGATCCACCACTCTTTCTGTAACTAAATATTTCCACATATCACTCCTAAATCTATCCCCCTTTCACCCTCATACCATGTGCCCTCCTAGCAGAACTTGCTTTCAATCAAAAGGGGCTCTCCCCCTGTGCATTTATGCCATGGAGGTATTAAAACGTCTCAATCATATCACTTCTATCCCGCCTTTCCTCTAAGGTGTACATATTAAGATCCTTCAGTCTGTCCTCATATGCTTTAAAATGAAGACCACTAACCATTTTAGTAGCCACCCTCTGTACTGACTCCATCCTGTTTACATCCCTTTGAAAGTGCGGTCTCCAGAATTGCACACAATTCTCCAAATGAGGTCACAACAAAGACTTATACAGAGGCACTATCACCTCTTTTCTTCTGCTGGCCATTCCTCTCCCTATGCAACCAAGCATCCTTCTAGCTTTTGCTGTCGCCTTTTCTACCCGTTTAGCTACTTTAAAATCATTAGACACAACCACGCCTAGATCCCGCTCTTCTTTAGTGGACAAAGCACAGTTACTTACCTGTAACAGGTGATCTCTGGGAACAGCAGGAATAAGTCTTCACATATGGGTACGTCGGTACCAATGGAGCCTGCGCGGGAACACTCCCCAGCTTCCCAAAAAGGAAAGCTTTTGGGAGCATCCCACAGCGCCTGCGTGCTGCCTTCCCGCCTTTCCTAACCGCCTCTCCTCAGTTCAAGTTTTAAGCTGAGACAAAGAGAGAGAGGAAAGGAAAGATAGATAGAGAGATACAACTCCTAGGGGAGGTGGGTGGGTTGTGAAGACTTATTCCTGCTGTTCCCAGAGATCACCTGTTACAGGTAAGTAACTGTGCTATCTCCAGGAACAAGCAGGAATGAGTCTTCACATATGGGGACTCCCCAGCTAGAGATGCCTGGGAGATCCCTCAGGTTATGAGAGTCCGGGAAGGGCTCTACCTCCTTCTATGGATCTCAGGCATCCATTCTGAGAAGGAGGGCAGGAGTTGATCAAGAATGGAACAGGTGCTTGCGAACAGCCTGACCAAACAAGGCATCCCGGCGGGAGTCCTTGTCCAAGCAGTAATGGGCTGTGAAGGTATGAACCGAGGCCCAGGTGGCCGCTCGACAGATCTGGTCGATGGACACAGAATTTAGATGAGCCATAGAGGTGGCCATGGCCCTCACATTATGAGCTGTGACATGGCTCTCGAGAGAAAGGTTCTTACTCTGGTAGGCGTAAGAAATACATTGAGCAATCCAATTGGACAGTGTTCTCTTAGAGACTGGAAGTCCCAAATGAGAGGGATCAAAAGCAACAAAGAGTTGAGAAGACTTTCTATGTTGCTGTGTCCTTTGTAAGTAAAAAGCAAGAGCTCTTTTACAATCCAGAGTATGAAGATTCCTCTCTGCACTTGATGCATGAGGAGCTAGAAAAAAGACAGGTAAATATACCTCTTGATTAAGATGAAAAGGTGAGACCACTTTAGGCATAAAGTGAGGATTGGTCCTAAGGACTACCTTATCATGATGAAACCTTGTATAAGGTGGATTAGCCACTAAGGCCTGCAGTTCACTGATGCGGCGAGCTGAGGTGACTGCAATGAGGAAAATAACCTTCCAGGAAAGAAATTTCAAGGAGGCGGTGGCTAAGGGTTCAAAAGGTGGCTTCATAAGCTGACCAAGAACCAGACTTAAGTCCCATGCCACTGGAGGGGGTCTAATGGGAGGTTTAGTTAAAGTGAGGCCTCTCATGAATCTTGCAATAAGAGGATGAGAGGAAATAGGTTGTCCATTGATAGGATTAAGAGATGCTGCAATAACAATCAAATGGATTCTTACTGAATTCATCTTAAGACCTGCATTGGAAAGATGCAGGAGATATTCCAATAGAGAATTCAAGGGTAGTGCTAGAGGGTCAAGACCCTTCTCAGTACACTAAATGGAAAACCTTTTCCATTTAAAAGCATAAGGACGTCTAGTAGAAGGTATTCTGGAAGCATGGAGGATATCCCTCACTTGCTGAGAGAGATCCCAATCCTGAAGGTCTAGGGCTTCAGTAACCAGGCTCTGAGGTGAAGGGACTTGGGGTTTGGGTGCCACAGAGTCCCCTCCTCTTGGGATAGAAGATCTAGAGCAGCCCCCAGGTGCAGGGAGGGGGCTTGAGAAAGATGCAGAAGTAGAGGGTACCACACTTGGCGTGGCCAGCGTGGAGCTATGAGGATCATAGATCCTTGATCCCTTTGGAGTTTGAACAGAGTCCTGGGAATCAAGGGAATGGGTGGAAAGGCATACAGAAAGCCTTGACCCAAGTGAAGGAGGAAGGCATCCCTGGCCTGAACTCCCTGACACGGAATTCTGGAACAGAATCGGGGAAGTTTGGCATTCCACCGACTTGCAAAGAGGTCTATGTCCGGGGTTCCCCATTCCTGGAAGATTCTGAGTACCTGTTCACCAAGCTAAGCGTGCTTATTTTTCCGATGCAATCCTGACTGCCCCAAATCAAACCCGGCATCTTTATTCGACTTTGCGCACTCTGACCTCTCTTCATTCCCCCACGTCTATAGCTCTTGCTCCTTCTGCCCCTTCTCCCTCCCTTCTGGCTTCCTTCTTTGACAACAAGATTTCCTCCCTGCGAGCCTCCTTACCCGTCTGCCCTGACCCGATTCATTCTCCCCCTCCAGTGGCTTCCCCTCCCCCTACTGCTCAGCTTTCCCACTCTTGGGCTTCTTTCTCCTTAATTACTTCCTCTGAGCTTCATCACCTTATTTCCTCTTCTAAAAAGACTTCCTGTCCTCAGGATCCCATCCCCTCCACGTGGCTTCTCGACCCATCTCTTGCACTCTTGCCGTATATCCTCACTATGTTTAACACTAGCTTGTCCACGGGTATTTTTCCTTCCCCCTGGAAGCATGCCCTAATCCGTCCCATTCTTAAAAACTCTTCACTTGATCCTTCAGTTCCCTCTCACTATCGTCCTGTATCTAACCTTCCTTTCCTTTCCAAGCTACTCAAAAAGTTTGTTTTTGCCCAACTCTCACACTACCTCGATTCTATTAATTTTCTTCATCCCCGCCAATCGGGTTTCCGCACGGATCACAGTGTTGACACCATTCTTCTTGCATTCACCAATGCACTACACACGGCTCACGATCGGGGTGATATCTCGGTGGCGGTTGCTCTAGATCTCTCAGCAGCTTTTGATCTTGTCGATCACTCTCTTCTCCTCCTTCGTTTACGGGAAGCTGGTTTATGTAGTACTGTGCATCACTGGTTTCACTCTTTTCTTTCCTCTCGTTCCTGTTCTGTGCTCTCCCCCTCTTCTTCTACCCCCTCTTCTACCTCTTTCCCTCTTACCTGTGGGGTACCTCAAGGCTCTGTTTTGGCTCCTCTTCTTTTCAACCTTTTCTTAGTTCCTTGCACTCTTAATTCAACAATCAGGAATTTCTGCTTTTCTTTATGCAGATGATATTGTTCTGCTCCATCACACCTCTCCCTCCTGTCCCGATCTCACTGCGCTTAATTCATGTCTCTCCGCTGTAGCCAACTGGTTGACCCTTCACTGTCTGCACCTTAATCTCACTAAGACCGTTGCCATTTGGTTCTCCTATGGGTCTACACCCCCTACCCTTGCCCCCTCCTTTTCTGGGTCCCCTGTCCCATTAGTTTCTACCTTTCGCTATCTTGGTGTCCACTTTGATTCTGATCTCTCTTTTCAGTCACATCTTTCTCACATTACCAAATCTTCTTTCTATTTCCTCCGGCAAATACGTGCAGTACGTCCCTTCTTGTCCTCGGCAGCCCTCACCACCCTGGTGTTGTCTTTGGTTATCTCGCGTGTCGACTTTGCAAACTCTGTTCTTATCGGTCTTCCTAAGTCTCGCTTATCCCGTTTACAACGCATACAACATACTGCCGCTCGCCTTATTTGTCATGCCTCCCCTCGCGATCACATCACTCCCCTCCTGTTTCACCTCCACTGGATACCCTTTCCTTAACGTTCCCAATTCAAGCTCCTCACCCTGGTACACAAAGTACTCCACACTGGCTCCCCCCAATATCTTGCTGACTTACTTTCTCTCCACTCCCCTCGGTACACTCCCCGTTCCTTTCATCTTCACCGTCTAGCCCTTCCTTCCCCCTCCCGTGCTCATCTACAGACCACCTGCTCCTCTGCTTTTTTCTTTATTGGCCCCGCCCTCTGGAACTCTCTACCTCCCTCCCTCCGTCTCGAACCACTTTTCTCAACTTTTAAGCAAAACCTAAAAACACACCTTTTCTCTCTGGCTTTCGATGTGCCCTCTCCTTTTGTGTAATTTCCTTTTCCCGTCCCTAACCTCCCCTTGTTGTCTCTTCCCTACCCCCTCCATGTCTCTCCTGTCTACTCTTTTAAACAGAAATTGTACTCTTTTAAACGGATATTGTATTTCTTTTCCTTTCCAGGCTTCGGCCTCTTTTTAGACAATTGTTTTTATACTGTACATCGCTTTGATTTTTGTAGAAAAGCGATTTTATCAAAACTAATAAACATAAACATACCTGGTCCGTGTGCAGGGACCATTCGTGTGGAAGCAGAACGCGACTGAGTCTGTCTGCCCAAGAGTTTTGGATTCCTGGGAGGTATACAGCCAGGAGATGTATTTGATGCTCTCTGGCGAAGGCCCACAATCTTAGAGCTTCGTTGCAAAGCGACAGAGAGCCAGTTCCTCCTTGTTTATTTATGTAGAACATGGCTACCTGATTGTCCGTATGAACAAGGACTGTCTTGTAGCTTAGGAGGGTATGAAAGACCTTGAGAGCCAGAAAAACTGCTCGAAGCTCCAAGTGGTTGATATTTATTTATTTATTTTATTTAGTATACATTTGTATACCGCTACTTCCAGCGATCAGCAGCGGTTTTGATTACAGATTGGAAATTGTCAAATCATGACAGGAAATTTTTGAGGTATAAACACATTGATTAGACAGGAAAGCACAGCACACAGAGAACTATTTTACAGGGAACATGGGCTATGGAGGGTTAAGTGGCTTGCCCAAGACCACAAGGAGCACCTGTGGGACTAGAAACCCCAGTCCTTCCGGCCCAAGGTTGCTGTCCTCTAGTGGGATTTGAACCCCCGACCTTCCGGCCCGAAGTACCTTGCCCCAACCACTAGGCTACTCCTCCTGTGGAGACCAAATGCCCTGAGTGGAGAGATCTTGCAGATGAGCTCCCCAACCTGTTTGGAAGGCATCTGTTGTGAGGGTTGCCTGGGGCAACAACTGTTGGAAGGAAGACCCCAGCAACAGATTTTTGGTGGATATCCACCACTGGAGAGACCAAAAGAGACGTTTGGAGGTTGCTATTTGGTATGAGAGAGCTCCTGATGCTTGAGTCCACTGGGTGGACAAAGTCCATTGAGCTGCTCTCATGTGAAGGCGAGCATAAGGTACCACATGCAGTGTGGATGCCATGTGGCCTAGCAGTTGTAGCATCTCCCGGGCAGTTAAGTGATTTCTTGACTGAATCTGGGAGGCTAACTGCACCAGACGCTGGCAACGGGCCTGGGGAAGGTAGGCCCTTGCAGTGGTAGTATCCAACCAGGCCCCTATGAACTCTAGGGACTGAGTAGAGGTAAGCTGGGACTTTGGGAGGTTTACCACAAGTCCCAGATATTGCAGAATGCTCCTTGTGCGGTCCAGGGAAGTCTGGGCTTCTGACTGAGATGGAGCTCGGATGAGCCAGTCGTCCAGGTATGGGAATACAAATATTCCCAGAGTGCGTAGAAATGCAGCTACTATTGCCATGCATTTGGTGAACACTCTTGGAGCAGAGGCCAGACCGAAAGGAAGCACTCTGTATTGGTAATGTTTTCCTTGAAAAAGAAAACGGAGGAACCTAATGTGAGATGGATGGATGAGGACATGTGTGTACGCATCCTTGAGATCTAGAGAACAAAGCCAATCCTGACTCTGGAGGTATGGAAGGAGAGTGCCCAGAGAAAGCATTTTGAATTTCTCCTTGCATAGAAATTTGTTCAATTCCCTGAGATCTAATATGGGTCTGTAGCCCCCTGTTTTCTTTGGAATCAGAAAATAGGGGGAGTAAAACCCTGACCCTTGTTGAAGAAGGGGTACTTCTTCTATTGCCCCTTGGGCAAGAAGGGTAGCTACCTCCTCACCTAAAAGGTCGAGAAGAGATGTTGGAGAATTGAAGTGTCTCACCATGGTGTAAGGAGGAAGGCTTGAGAAATGAAGCTTGTAACCCTCCCTTATGATGGAGAGGGTCCACTGCTCTGATGTAATTTGCTCCCATCTGGGAGCAAAATGAGCTAACCTTCCTGGAATGGTGAGAGGTTCTGGCTGCTTTAGAGCCAGAAAGGATAAGTCCTCTAGCATCAAGTCAAAAACCCTGAGGAGGTTGAGTCTGCCGAGTTGCAGCAGCCCCTGTAGACTTAGGTCTGGCCTGCTTAGGTTGCTGACGCTTAGTAGCAAAGCGACCTGAAGACGATTGTTGGCCAGTAGAAGAAGTGAATCTGCCCTTTTTGAAAAAAGACTTCTTGAAAGGTTTTTTCTTGGCAGGAATGGAGGTTGACTTTGAAAGTCTATCCAAAGCAGAATTTTCTGCATCCATTTCAGGGGCTTTTATTTGCCATTCTTTGCCAAACAGGTTTTCACCTGTACAGGGAAGATTTCCTAAGCCATCTTGGACCCAAGGTTCTAAATCAGAAGCTTGGAGCCAAGCAATTCTGCGAGCAGTTATGGCAATGGCCGAAGCTCTGCTGGCACCTTGAAGGAGTCAAAAGCTGCACGGTTGGAAAACTTTGAAATGTCTTGAGTATGCTTAAGGCAAGTAAGGAATTCTTCCCTTTTATCCTCTGGAAGAAAAGGGAGGAAAGTGTGCAGTTTATCTGCAACCTCTTTTAGAAACATACCCATGTAAAGACTATAGGAGTTTATTCTGGCAATAAGCATACTGGCTTGGAAGATTTTCCTACCAAAAGCATCCAAAGTCCTACATTCTCTTCCTGGAGGGGCAGAGGAGTGTCTTTTTGCACTCTTTATCCTCTTCATAGCTGACTGCACCACAATAGAATGGTGAGGAAGCTGTGTTTTATGAAAACCAGGACAAGGAGGGACACGATATATAGTGTCCAATCTTCGAGAATGAGGAGAGATAGTGAGAGGAGTCTCCCATAAGTCAATCATGTGCTCATAAAGAATCTCATGAATTGGCAAGGTGACTGCCTCCTTAGGAGCCTTAGAATAACCCAAAATGTCCAATTTTTTAGCTCTAGGCTCTGACTCAGAGGTCACTGAAATAGAGAGTCCTTTAGCTACTTCTCTTATGAAGTCTTGAAAGGACAAGTCCTCTGGAGGAGACATTCTTCTTTTTGGAGAAGAAGGTTCCTCAGGAAGGGGTATAGATACTTCAGGAGACTCCTCTGATGTATCAGAATCTTCAGAGGAATCAAAGTATCGCCTGTCATGGTGTTCTTCTAAAGCTCGATACGCGTATCGAGCGGTATTGACATCGGGCGTCATCGGTACCGGTTCGGTACCAATGAGCATCCCTGGACAGGGAACCGCTGCAGTCGGCATCCTGGTTGATGTCGATGCAGTCGGTACTGGAGCCGATACCGACAACGGGTTTTGTTGTGGTATCAGCGACGTCGCAGCTTGAATGAAGGCCGCGATAGCCTGCTGCATGGATAGAACATTGTGATCCATCGACGCCATGAATGTCTGGAATTCGGTACCGGAAGGTTGCGCCGGTACCCCAGAGCATTCTAACAGGTGATCGGTCGAGGCCGTGCCATTGATGTCAACCTGTAACCCCATAGGAGCAGCTTTGGAAGCCGGAGCTTCCCGCCGGGGTTGTTTTGCCGGTGCAGGATCCTCGAGGACAAGCCCGGAGGCATCTCGATGCTTGGAAGGAGATTTGCCCTTCGAGGACCGGCTGGATTTATGTTTGGTTACCTGAGATCCATGGGAGGAAGTAGAGGCCCTGGAAGACGTTGATGCTACTGAAGCTGCATCAGAGGGAAACAGCACATGGAGCTTAGCTGCTCGGTTCTGTAAACCTCGTTTAGACATCGAGGAGCAGGACGGACAATCCAAAATGGAGTGGTCAGGACCCAAACATTTAAGACACCATTCATGGGTGTCGGTGACAGAAATAGTACCGCTGCACTTAGTGCATTTTTTAAACCCAGAGGCTGGTTTTTCCATGAGGAAATATTCTCGTGAGGCCTAAGGCCCAAGAGAAAAACACACTAAGTGAGGGAAAAAATGTTTTTTTGGGTTTTTTTTAAAGAAAAGAAAGATCGATCGGCGGTACCGGTCCGACGTCAAGGAAGGCAGACGCGCGACCAAAAAAATAAAATAAAGAACTTCTTCAGCGGTGACAGGAACACGACCTGCTGGCTCCGCGGAAAAGAAGAATTGAGGAGAGGCGGTTAGGAAAGGCGGGAAGGCAGCGCGCAGGCGCTGTGGGATGCTCCCAAAAGCTTTCCTTTTTGGGAAGCTGGGGAGCGTTCCCATGCAGGCTCCGTCGGTACCGACGTACCCATATGTGAAGACTCATTCCTGCTTGTTCCCCCTATACTATACTGCTCCCTTGGATTGCTGCAGCCCAAATGCATGACATTGCATTTTTTAACATTAAATCCCGGGGGATCACGTGATGTAGTGAGCGGAGCGGTCACGAACGCGCTGGGCTCCGGAGTTCCCTGCACGAATAATCAAATTTTTTTTTTTTTTTAAAGTACCAGGGTGCTCATCCCCGACTGTACCGCACTCGAAGGGTAGGGGGGAAAATCCTGAAAGCGGAGGTGAGGCAGAACAAGTCGCTCCTCTCTCTGATGGCTACAAGACTGGCACTCAAGGAGAAAAGCTGCGTGGTGCAAAGCAAAATGGCCGATCCCTCTCCAGCAGGCCTATGTGCTGGACAGGTACCTGGTAAGGTAGACGAAATCTCTACTGCCATGGTGGCAGCATTGGAGAGAAGATTTCAATCCTTATCAGAAAAGCTGCAGCAGGTGAATCAAGCGGTTATGGAGAGTGGACTCCAGATTGAGCAGGCGGAGAGCCGTATTTCCACGGTGGAGGACACACAACAAAAGCAGAGCAAAACCATAAAGAGACTGTAAGACCTCCTTAGGCAACGGGGAGAAAAAACAGAGGAAGGAGAAAATCTTTTTGATTTGTTGGTATCGCTGAAGCGGATCTGAGGGGTTACTTGGAATCCTACTGAGATAGGACCCTTATAATTGAGAGAGCTCATCGCCAAGGTCAACGGAAGGAGGGGATACATAAGCCACGTGTGGTAATTGCACGTTTTTTTAACTTTGCGCAGGAGTCAGCAAGTCTGCAAGTGGCACAAGCTCAACGGGATCTAGTGGGTCAAGGCAATACCCAAGCATAGGTGCTAATTTTCCAGGACTACTCCACGATTGTCAGTCAACACCGCAGAGAATATTTTGATATTTGTAGTGTTCATTTAAAAAGGGGCTGAGATATGCATTACTGTACGCAGCGCATCTAAGGATTGAACATCAGAAACAGCAACACTATTTTGCAGTCCCCCGCGGAGGCCCAGGCCTTTGTGAACAAGCTTCCATCAGGGGGCCTGTAACTTGGAGGGGATGGGGGTGGAATCAGCAATTGGTAATCTCAACTCAGGATCTGCGCTGTGAAGAGAAGCAAAATGGACTGCAGCTAACTGAAGAATACAGAGAGGACTAAAATGGAAGAAACTTGTGAGAGGAATATGGACGAGTGTAGAGTACAGTTCAAAGTATATTGTACGAGGTTTAAGAAGATAAAGATGACAACAACCTCGACTGGGCAAGAAGGCCTATTGGAGTGAGTGGGCCCCCCGCTAGTTAGGTAACTTAGTTGTCACAGATAAATTAACGAATTTAAGTAGCACTGATTAAATATATAAGTGGTGGGTGAAATATGGACATGGTGGGGGGGGGGGGGTTGTAGTAGTGACTAATGGAAAGGCCAATTGGGATGGTTTGACTTTATAAATGCTCTAACTTTATGAGGGGGGAGGTAGGAGAGGAGTGGGTGCGGTGTGTTGGGGGATTGGGGGTTTATGATGGGTTTAATATCGGGGCAAGAAGATTAAGGTTGGCTAAAGTAGTAATGAGACAAAGGGGTAGGGTGTCATTATGGGGAGAGCAGGACTCCACGCATCTACAATATCTTCTAGGAGGGCTCTAGTGGGGAGTAGAGTGGGAAGATGAGGGTAAGGAGATGGGGGGTAGGGGGGGCCAAAAGGATTCTAGGAATTTCCATTATGTTAGTAGGAGTTTAGGGGTAACTAAGATACAGGTTCAGAGGGGGATTCTTCTGGAGTCTATGGGGGGGGGGGGGGGGAGACAACTGACTGTTCAGCGACCGGATGGGAGAGGGGAAGGCGGCTGGATTTCAGCACAGGCAAACTGCTGGGGGAAAAGGGAGGAGCCCCCCGCTCCTACCAGAAGAACTGGAATTGGATAATGGAACAACAGGAGAGTTTATTCATTTTTAAGGAATAAGTAGTGCCAAAAAGATACGTTTAGTATCATGGAATGTATGCGGATTGGGAAGTCCTATAAAAAGACATAAAATACTTCGGGCGTTGCGGGATAAAGGTGCCGATATTGCATTCTTACAAGAAATGCACCAAACTGCTCAGAAGCATGATAAGTTAAAGAGATGGTGGGTTGGCGAGGTTCATAGTGCGTCATTGGGGATGAAAAATGCTGGGATAACAATATTAATTTATAAACAGGTGGAGTTTGTGAGGGAGAGGTCTATTTTAGATCCCGAAGGTCGATATATAGTTGTAAAAGGACAGCTAGAGAATCAGCAAGTGGCGTTGGTTAATATTTATGCACCCAATGCATGTTGCAGACTTCTATAAGAAAGTGTCCAAATGTTTGGAGGAGATAAGGTCTATACCCACAATAGTGGGGGGGTGATTTCAACTGTGTGTTGGAAGAATCTGTGGATAGATCAGGTCTTGTAAGACGTACTATAAACAGGCAAACACAATGGCTTAATGGGATATGTGATGGATATGAATTGACAGATGATTGGAGAGCTCTACATCCCTTAGATCGCGAATATACGCATGTATCGCGGGCATATGATACGGGGTCATGGATTGATTATCTGTTGGGACCGGCTATGTGGTTTGATAGAATCCTTCAAGCGGGGATCGGGCCTTTTGCTCTTTCGGATCATGCTTTGATATGAGCAGACATAAATTGGGGACAAAATTCCACAGGATTCATGTGACAGTATCCTTTGCAGCTGGCTTCTGATAAATTTGGAACATACCTGCGGGCGCGCTGGGCAGAATATGAGCAAGACAACGGCAGGCATAGAGATAATCCCGTCTTACTCTGGGAGACAGCTAAGGCGGTGCTGCTTGGGCATATTATCGGATATGTAGCAGCTAAGAAGAAAAAGACCCGGCAATACCTTTTACAATTGGAAAGGGATCTCTGTATAGCAAGACGTAGGTTTACTGCTAACACTACAGCTGGGAATAAGATGGTCATGATTAAATTGCAGGCAGAGGTTAATGTGATGTTGCAGGAACGGGCAAAGAGTTCTGTGTTGTTTTATAAATACAAATTACACAGGTTTGGGAAAAAAATCAGGTAGGTTGCTTTCGGGCCTTGTAAAGGGGAGTAGGGGGAAACAACATATCGGTGCTATTAGGGATGGAGGAGGACAGATACATAGGACGCAGGCCCAGGTGGAAGAGATCTTTCACCATTATCAGCAACTCTATGCAGCGGATGAAATAGAGCTGGAAGATAAGATAACTGCATTCATGCGGACAGTTAACTTACCTTGTTTGGATGAGCTGCAGAGCGACTCCCTTAACATACCGATAACAATCACAGAAGTAATAAGAACTATTAAAATGGTGCCAACATATCGGGCGCCGGGGCCAGATGGTTTCAGAGGGGAGTTTTATAGGTTAATATATGCTCACGTTGTGCCTGACCTGGTGGCATATTTTTCGGAATTGGTATGGGGGCTGAAATTCTCTTATGATAGGAATCGGACTATTATAACGGTTCTCCCTAAGCCGGGGCGAGATCCGATACTGCTTAGTTCTTATCGACCTATATCATTGCTGAACGTGGATATGAAACTCCTGGCCAAAATCATGATGGAAAGATTAGCCCCTTATTTACCGACATTAATTCAAGAAGATCAGGTTGGCTTTGTTCGGGGCAGATACATGGCAAAGAATATGAGAAGAATTATAGCTGCTTTGCAGCAGGGGAGAGGGGAATCTGCATGTCATCAGTTTCGATGCGGAGAAAGCTTTTGATCGTGTAAACTAGAAATATATGCATAATATTTTGGAAGGATATGATATGTCTTTTATACTCTAATCTAAGGGGATAAGATACTAGTCAATGGGTCTTTCTTTTTATGGAAACGGATCCTTTAAACCTGAAATGGAGGGCATTTTAAGCGGTGGGAGGGGAAGGGGTTAATGAGCATAGAACAAGCGGTTGATCAGGATGGAGCCCCTCTGTCATTTGTAGAGTTACAGGTACGTTTTGCTTTGGATGTGAAGCATATTATGTATTATGATCAGATGAGAAGTTACATAAACTCTTTGCCGAAGGGGAATCTGCAAGGGCTAATTTGTTCACCTTAGAGGAGGTGCTCCATTTGGGGGGAGATGAGAGGGCCAGTATTACTACTTTGCCGAAAGAGCTTTTGAATATGCTTGCCGTACCGACAGAACCAACATTGGCTGAGGTCTGGTCACGAGAATTGGGAAGAAAGGATCGATGAACAAGATATCATGGCAGCTTTTGGAGTATATACCTGCATCTGGCTGTTGCACTGATAGCGTAGTTACTCACCTGAAATAGGTGTTCTCCAGGGACAGCAGGAATCAGTCCTCACATATGGGTGACGTCGGCACCGATGGAGCCCTCATGCGGAGCAATCCCCAGCTTTCGAAGAAAGCCTTTGGGATTGCATCATGCATGCGCGGTCCCCTTCCCGCCCAAGGGTGCCATCTTGCTCAGTCAAATGACATAGCTAAAAAGACGGCAAAAGAATAAAACTTAATAGGACTTCAATTCCAGGGGAGTAGGGAAGGTCGTGAGGCCTGATTCCTGCTGTCCCTGGAGAACACCTGTTACAGGTGAGTAACTAAGCTTTCTCCAGGAACAAGCAGGAAGTCAGTCATCACATATGGGACTCCCTAGCTATAGGCTACCGAGAACCCATAACTGAAAAATAGGCTCCCCCTAGAAGAGCCGCAGCAGCCATGATAGGAGTTCAACTGAGAATGTAACACTCCGGTAGCCTGACACTAAAGGGTCGGAGGGTAGGAGTTGCCTATACCTCAAACAGGTTACGGAGTACAGCCTGGCCGAAAGCACTGTCCTGTTAGGACTCCCTATCCAGGCAGTAATGGGCCGCAAAAGTCTGGCTTGAAGACCAGGTGGCGGCCTAGCAGATGTCTGCCAGCAGAAGTGAACCACTGATGCCGCCTTAGCCCTGACCCGATGGGCCGTGACTCAACCCTGCAATGGGAGATCGGCCGCCCTGTATGCCCAGGCGATATAATCCACCACCCAAGTGGACAAGGTATGCTTAGAGACAGGCAACCCCAGCTTACTGGGGTCATAAGAGACGAACAGTAGGGAAGCCCTTCGATGAACCCACATACGCTCCATATAGAAGGCCAAAAACCTTGTCCAGGGTGTGCAGAACTGCTTCTGCCCGACTGGCATGCGACCTGGGAAAGAAGGTTGGAAGTACCACCTCCTGGTTGAGGTGGAACGAGGAGACAAGTTTCGGAAGGAACTTGGGGTGAGTGTGAAGCACCACCCTGCTCCTATAGAACCATGTGTACGGTCTATGGGAAACCAGAGCCTGTAGCGCACTCACTCATCTGGCCGATGTGAGTGCCACCAAGAAAAGCGCTTTCCAAGAGAGGAAGCTGAGATGGCAGGTAGCCATCGGCTCAAAAGGTGGGCAAGTAAGCTGCTCTAAGACCACATTCAAATCCCATTTGGTCGCCGGGGGACGAACCGGGGGGTTCAGTAGAAGTAAACCTCTTAGGAACCCGGACACCAAAGGGTGTACAGAAAGAGGTTGTCCTTCCACTGAGAAGTGGTGTGCTGATAAGGCACTAAGGTGCACTTGGACAGAGCTTGACTTGAGGCCTAAATCTGAGAGGTGAAGCAGGTACTGCAACACCACTGACACCACTGGCAGAAGAAAGGGTCTTCGCTCTGCTTATCACACCACAGCTCAAACCTATGCCACTTAAACGCATAGGTTTTCCTAGTCGATTGCCTTCTTGAGGCTAGCAGTATATCCTCTACATTTTTTGGGAGGAGAAGTGGTGCGAGAACTACCCTTTCAGCAGCCATGCCATCAGGTTGAGACACCTGAGGTTGGGATGCAGAAGAGTGCCGCCCTCCTGCGACAGGAGGCTGGGGTGTAATCCCAGAGGGGTTGGAACCTCTGCCGCCAGTTGGAGCAGCAGTGGAAACCATGGCTGTCTCAGCCACCCATGACCGAGGCTTTGTCCTGAAGGATCTTGAATAGAGTCCGGGCCCCAGGGGCGTGGGAGGAAACGCATACAGGAGGCCCACAGACCTTGATATTAGGAAAGCATCTGCAGCCACCCTGCATGGGTGTGGCTGTCTGGAGCAGAAGCGGGGCAACTGGTGATTCTGTGGGCTCGCAAACAGATCTATGGATGGTCGCCCCAAACACTGCAACAGCTGCTGGACTATGTTGGGATCCAGTTGCCACTCGTGTGGCTGGAGAATTCGGCTTAGCTTGTCGGCTAAGAAGTTCTCTTGACTAGGCAAATAAACTGCTTTGAGATGCATACCCTGGTTGACCGCAAAAGAGCATAGGTCCAGGGTCTCTTGACAGAGGATGCGAGACCCTGTGCCCACCTGCTTGTTCACATAGAACATTGCCACTTGGTTGTCTGTTTGAATTAAGACAGGCTGAGCAGCCAGGGTTTGACAGAAGGTCTGTAGAGCTGGGCAGATAGCTCGAAGCTCTAGGAGATTGATCTGTTGTATGCTCTCCTGTAGAGAGCACACCCCGCGTGCACAATTCCTGGTAATGGGCTCTCCAGCCCAACAAGGAGACATCTGTAGTCAGTACTCTCGTGTGCGGGGGAGAATGAAAAGGTACTCCCCTCCAGTAGGTTATATGGCCGAAGCCACCATGTCAACGACTGCACCAGCAGTTTGGACACCTTGATGCTGTCTCCGAGTCTGCCTGTGGCTTGTGTCCACTGGTCCCTGAGGCACCACCGAGCTGTTCTCATGTGGAGGCGGGCATTGGGCGTCACATGCACCGTGGAGGCCATGTGACCAAGGAGGCGCAGAAAGTGTCTTGCTGAGATCTGGGATCTGCGACTCATTTGCTGCACTAGGGCCACAAGTCTCTGTGCCCTGTCTTCGGGTAGATAAGCCCTTGCTCCTATGAACTCCAGTCCCTGAGAGGGAACCAGAGTGGACTTTGCGTAACTGATCACAAACCCTGTTGGGCTTCCAGGGCTCTGATGAGCCAGTCGTCCAAGTAGGGGAAGAAATACCCCTTGGTTTCTTAGGAAGGCCACCACCACCGCTAGGCAATTTGTGAACACCCTGAGTGCAGAGGCTAGGCCAAATAGAAGCACTTTGTACTGAAAGTGGTTTCCTCCCACCACAAGTCTTAGATACTGTCTGTGGTCTGGATGAATAAGGATGTATGCATAAGCATCCTTTAGGTCTAAGGAGCATAGCCAGTCTCCCTGGCAGAGGTAAGGCAGCAATATTCCAAGGGAAAGCATCTTGAACTTTTCTCTCACTAGGAACTTGTTTAAGTTTCACAGGTCGAGGATGGGTCTTAGGCCTCCAGTTCTCTTTGGTATCAGAAAGTACCAGAAGTAGAAGCCCTTTCCCTTCAAGTGGTGGGGCACCGGTTCTACCGCCTGATCCTTGAGAAGACCTGCCAACTCCTTTAAGAGGAGGTCCCTGTGAAGAGGGGGGTCCGAGAGGCTCCCCTGGAAAGTAAGAGGGAGGAGCCCGAGTGAGATGGAGTCAATAGCCCCTTTGGACTATCTGCAGAACCCAGGCATCTGTTGTGATAGCTGGCCACCTGTGGGCATACAGGGTCAGCCTTCCTCCTGTGCATGGCCTTGCTTCCTTGGAGAGAGGGACTATGCGCTGGGAGTCAAAAACCCCCTCCAGGCTGGGCCGGAGCCGGTGCCTTGGGGGCTTTTTGCTTACGCGGGCCATGCCCCTGTCACTTGTCCTGCTGCCCCTGTTGTGGAGCTGGGGAGGCCTGATATGTGGGGTAGCTGCGGTAAGCGCTACCTTTTCTCGGGAAAAAGGGCTTCTTACCCGAGCCCTTCTTTTTAGAAGGGGCAGAAGTCTTCTTCTCAAGTCTTGTCCGGGGGGTCAGGTACTCAGACTCGATCTTGGCAGCCTTTTCTGTCATGGGCTTGCCAAAGAGGTTTTCACCTCGGCAAGGAACATCGACCAACTTTTCCTATACCCATTGCTCAAGGTCTGACGACTGTAGCCATGCCTGCCGGCGTGCACCGATGCCGGCCGATGCCTCGAAGCCGTCATAGGCTGCTCAAGTCAAACTTCGAGCACTCCCGGACCCCAGTGAACAAAACGGAAGCGCTGCAAAGGTCCCTCAGAGAGGCCAGTTGAGAACCCAACAATCTCCTTTGCCAGGTTTCGTAGGTACATGTCCATGTATAGCTGGTATGTCTGGATTCGGCATGACAGCATCGAACCCTGGTAGCACTTTCTGCCGAGGGCATCCATGCTGCGGGCCTCCCGGCCAGAAGGCACTGAGGAGTGCGTCTTCTGGCTCTTGAGCCGGCGCATGGCCATTTCCACAACCATGGAGTTGTGCAGCAGTTGTGCTTTCTGGAACCCAAGGCTCTTGCAAACTTGGTAAATGGAATCGATTCGCCTGCTGAGTACCGGCATCAAGGCCGGTGTCTCCCACATGCGGAGCATCAGCCGTTCCAGAATGGGAGGCACCAGTACAGTAAGGGCTTCCCGAGGGGGAAAGTCATACTGGAGGTTATCAAGCTCTTCGGCTCGAGGCTCCTCCTCGGCCTCCGCCAGGAATGACAAAGCCTTTGCCATATCCTGGACGAAATCCAAGAACAGAGTGTCTTCCGGAGGTGGCCTTCTCCAAGGATCAGAACCCCAGGAATCCGAGAGGACGTATTTGGTCCGATGGGTATCCGGTGACTCCTTGTTCTCCGTTTCCCAACCGGACCCCTCCGAAGAGGAATTGAGTGGCTCCGGCCTTGACCGCCCCAACACCGGTGGAATCAGCATCGACAACCTCGGTCCCAAAAGGGAGGTCGAGGGGCACCTCAGCCAAGTATCGACGAGTTCTTAGTGTCTCGAGGATCGGCTCAGCCTGGCTTCCGGGGTCGACTTCGACATCGATGTCCTGGTGGTTGGGGCGGATGGACCGGTGAGACTGGCTATCAGCGCCTGCATGCTACGCTCCAAGGCTGCCATCCTGAGACCGCGCTCAGGAGGCTCCGCAGCTCCCGGGTCGGGTCCCGACGCCGGCTCTCCCGGAGGAGAGTCCACAATGAGGACAGTGCTTACCTGCCTCGGCCTCTCCGACTCCGAGGATCCGGGGCGGCGGGCTGGGTTCTGCGACCTAGCCCGCGAGGGACCAGGCTGCTCAGAACCATCTAGCGACACCGCCCTCACGGATTTTTTCTTCCTCTGGTGTTCCTTCGAGGAAGACTCCCTTTCAGAGGATACCCAACGCTGCTCAGGATCAGAGAGCTCCCGAAATGTTGAGGCTTCCAATGAGGTCCGGGCCCGGGTGCTTCTGCCTGCTCAAGGCCTTGGAAGACATTTTCTTACACGGGCCACAGACCTTCGGGTCGTGGTCAGGCCCAAGGCAACGGAGGCAGCAGTTGTGTGTGTCGGTGAGAGACATTAATCTCGTGCACCGGTCACACTTTTTAAACCCGCTGGCAGCCATCGGGGGAAAAAGGGCCCCTGCGAGGTCAAAGGACCGGACTGCCAGCTAAAAAGAAAAAAAGAGCGCCAACTTAGTCTCTTAGGACAAAAACTGAAAATTGGGAACGGACCCGATACCAGTGTACTGAGCCGAGGCAGAAAGGGGAACCGGCGTCGAACCG
Organism: Ichthyophis bannanicus; assembly: GCA_033557465.1. Classification (NCBI taxonomy): domain Eukaryota; kingdom Metazoa; phylum Chordata; class Amphibia; order Gymnophiona; family Ichthyophiidae; genus Ichthyophis; species Ichthyophis bannanicus. The sequence continues at coordinate 14,362,011 of CM066046.1, read as the reverse complement.
GCTAGACAGAAAATAATTTTTCTGACTTTGAAACAGTTTAAACATTTTTTTTTGCGAGGGAACTTGGACGATGTCCATTGGGCTCCTCGGAAAAAAGGAGACTGAGCAAGATGGCACCCTTGGGCGGGAAGGGGACCGCGCATGCGTGATGCAATCCCAAAGGCTTTCTTCGAAAGTTGGGGATTGCTCCACATGAGGGCTCCGTCAGTGCTGATGTCACCCATATATGTGAGGACTGGCTTCCTGCTTGTTCCTGGAGAATATAGGGATATGCAATATAAAATAATCAGGTGAATATACTATGCACCCAATAGGGCCTTACGAGCAGGATGCGTGACTTCCTCTGCATGCCCACACTGTGGATCAGAGGGAGCAAATTTGGGACACAAGTTCTGGAGTTGCCCAGGGTCGGTTAGATGCTGGAGGGATATATTCCAGTGTCTTAGTGTCACAATGGGAGCTCAAATCAAAGTAAATCCTCGGATAGTAGTCTTGGGATTCGTATCCAGAGTGGAAATGGTGGAGGCTCTGCAAAGGAAACGGCTGGGGAAGGTGCTACTGGTAGTGTGACGTCGTCTTTTGCGCTTTTGGGCAATACCACAATGCCCGAAACGAGAACAATGGGAGAAAGAAGTATGGAAGTTATTAACAATAGAACATGTAGGGGCACATTTGGATGGAAGATTACAATGCGTTTTCTTAAATGTATGAGGGCCCTATATCGATAAGCTACCTCCCAGAAATAGAGATCGTATCCTCAATACTTTGTAAATAAGCATGAAAATGCTGTTGGGAACAACATGGGACGGGAGGTTCCACCATAAACTCCAGAAGCGATGGGGTGGGTAGAGAAGGGGAGGGATGGGGTGGTTGCTGGTTGTGCTGGCCATGTTATTAGGCATTGTTTAGCTGTTAACTGTGGAGGGAATGGGGGGGAAGTGGGGATTGATGAATATGATAAAGGGGACTATATAAGTAATAAAGTTGCTGTTATGGCTGGTTTCTTGGGAAGGGGGGGGGATGTTATAATATTTTTTATTTATTTTTTATTTAACAAACACTTATATACCGCACTTTCCCATGGATCATAATATGGGGCGTGCTGTTTATAAGATTGCTGTCCTTCTATTGGACATCTTAGATTTGAAGTGTATTTGGTAATGTTTGGAGAAATACGCTTTGGTTGTAACTGTTAGACTTGATGATAATAATAATACCAATAACAATAAAAATGACAGTCTAAAATCTCCGGCAGGTGTAAGTGTACCCATCTGCAGGAAAAGCTTTAATAATACTGTTAACAATATAAGATAAGCGGCTCAACTTATGCTGGGGGGAGGGGGAAGGGAGGAGGGAAAGGGTGGGGGATGGATAAGGGTAAAAATGTAAAAATGTGCCAGAAGGTATGATTGTATTGTTTGCATATATCTTTAATGATGTATTAATGATGTATCAAAGTGCCAATATATTGAAAATGTTGAAGTGTTTGTTAATAAAAAGATTTAAACGTAACATTAAATACCAGCTGCCAAATTCTAGACCAGGGGTCTCAAACTCAAATTGCTTTGAGGGCCAAATGAGGACTTGTAAAGTAACCCGGGGGCCGCATAAGACGCGGGGCCTCATTTGCATAAGGGGCCTCATTTGCATAAATATTTGCATAATGTTACCCATACACTAACTTTTAGTAAACATGCCTCTTTAATGAGTATGGATAAAGAAAGACTAAAAGATTTAGAAACAGGAAGACAATAATTAAACTGGGAACCCCAAAAGCCAAACTTGGAATGTACAACAACACTGTAGAAATAAAACTATAAATTAATTTCCTCTTGTACTAAACAAAGCGCAAACATTAATGATGCACATTTCCCAGAGCTGACATATTCCAGTTAATAAATTCAAAATAAAGAGATATTTGTCTACCTTTTGTGCATTTTTTTCAGTTGCAATTGTTCCAGCCACTTTCTTCTGGTTTCTTCATGTCTTCTGCTAACTCTCCATCGTCTGCTGTCCATTTGCCCTTTCTTCTCTCCTAGTTTTTTTTCCATTCTCTCTCTACATCTGCTTTAACATACTAATCTTTCTCCTTTTTCTCTTTCCTCATTCCTATTTCATCCACTCAAATTTTACCCCTCCATCCTCAATCCCCACTTACTCTCCCAATACCTGGCCAATTGTAGATTTGTCTTCTCTCCCAGACAAAATATTTTTCCCCTCTCCATTTCACTTTCCCAGCTCCATCCCATTCTAATCCTCCCCCAACATCAGCTCCCTTCTAGTTCCAGCCCCACCCAGCATCCATTCCCTTCTAGTCCCTGCATCAGTCCATTTCCAGTCCTATCCTAGCCTCACCATCAGCCCATTTCCAATCCTAGCCCCCCATCAGCCCATTTCCAATCCTAGCTCCCTCCCCTCACAGCCCATTTCCATTCCAAGCCCCCCTCCCCATCAGCCATTTGCAGTTCAAGCCACCCTTCCACTCAGCCCATTTCCAGTCCTAGCAACCCCCCCCAGCCCATTACCAGTCCTAGACCCCCCATAGGCCATTACCAGTCGTAACCTCCCCATAGCCCATTACCAGTCCTAACCTCCCCATAGCGCACTTCCAGTTTTACCCCCCATCACACCATTTTCAGTCTTACCCCCCCCATAGCCCATTACCAGTCCTAGTCCCCCCCATAGCCCACTTGCAGTCTTATCCCCCATCACCCCATTTTCAGTCTTACCTCCCCTCATAGGCCATTACCAGTCCTAACCCCCCAATCAGCCCACCTCCAGTCCTAACCCCCATCTGCCCATTTCCAGTCATAACCCCCCCTGCCAATAGCCCATTTCCAGTCCTACACCCCCCCCGGTAAATAAAAAAACCACCAGGCTTCTGCTGCTGCAGCAGAAAATCAGCTGTCCCGCGGCCCCTTCCCCTCTGCGCGGAGAGCCCTGAGTGTGCTTCATCAGCGGCATGCTTTTTAAGCCGCGAAGAGAGTATTTCCCTCTCGCGCGGCTTAAGCCTATTCACTTTTCAAGCCTCGCGAGAGGGGAATACTCTCTTCGCGGCTTGAAAAGCACCCGCTGATGGAGCACACTCAGGGATCTCTGGGCAGAGAGGAAGGGGCCGCGGCCACAGGACAGCTGATTTTGCTGCTTGAGCAGCAGAAACCAGTTTTTTTTTAAAAAAAATTGACAGTCGATTCTGCCGCTGCCACGGCGGCAACGGCAGCAGCAGAAGCAAGGCTTTTTTGTTTCCCTCCGTCGCGGGCCGCACAACGTTCTCTCGCGGGCCGCATGCGGCCCGCGGGCCGCGTGTTTGAGACCCCTGTTCTAGACCATTCTTCAAGCTTAGCTAGATCCCTCCTTATGTTATGTACACCCTTCCTGGGTGTCAAATCTATTGCAGATTTTGGTATCATCCGCAAAGAGGCAAATCTTACCCGACAGCCCTTCCGCTATATCACTAACAAAGATGTTAAAAAGAATCGGACCAAGGACAGATCCTTGGGGCACACCACTGGTAACTTCCTTCTCCTCAGAGTGAGCGCCATTTACCTGTACTCTTCGCCGCCTTCCACTCAACCAAGCAGTAACTTTAGGGTCCACCCCTAGGGTGCTAACGGGTTAAGGAGGAGGTAGGGGAAGGGGACAGAGGACAATGGTAAACGGATAGTGGTGTTATGTCACGTCTTCAGGGAAGCATGTTGTAAATAGATGAGTCTTTAGGGCCTTTCTGAATGACAGTAGGTCCTTTGTATTCCAGAGCTTTTGTGGGACTGAGTTCCAGAGGAAGATGCATATAATGAGAAGGATCTGGTGAAAAGTGCTGGCATGTATAGAGTGTTTTGGGATCTAGCTCTCCTTGTGCGGTTGTCCTTAGTTTCATGTATTAGTGTTTGGAAGTGGGTTAATGAGGACTTTGTAAGGATGGCATCAAATATTGTGCGTTCAATGATAGGCAGTCAGTGTAGTTGTCTGAGCAGGTGAGTTATATGTTCTGTGGTGTGTGCATTGTAGAGGGTGTGTACTGCTGTGTTGAGGGCTAGTTGGAGTGGGTAGACTGTTGTCTTTGGTAGCCCTTGGAAGATGTTACAGTATTCCAGATGTGGTAGGACAAGGGCTTGAACAGTACAAATCTTTTGGTGGGTTAGGAGGGGTTTGAGGTGTTGCATAGTCTTGAGCTTATAGAAGATGCTCTTGGAGATGTTTTTGATGTAAGTGGAGAATGTTAGGCATTGATCCATGATGACACCCAAGTATTGTACCTCCTGTTGAACTCTAAATGATAATTACACTTACCTGGTAATTGTAGTTCCTTGAGTGACGACCGTTCAGTCCTCTACTCCTGGGTTGTCAACCTCCTCCTGCAGCTGGAGACTGGTATGTCAGAATGATGACATCACTGGATATAGCCTGCTGATCTCCACCTCTCCTTCCAGTGTACACTATTAACAAAGCAGACTCAAAGGAGCAACAAATAAGTAGTTTGAACTCATGTAATCTAGGAACTTAAAACAACTATGGTATGAGAACTTTCTACAAACCTAGCTTGCGTACATCGTGCCCTGTCACCAAGCCCACTAGGCAAAGGCAAACGGGCAACGCAAACAAGGAAACCGACTCACCTGTATCAATGGCGGCTGTGTCAACCGGCTGCCCCTGTACTGAAACCAAAATATCTGGGCAGGATGGAGGACTGAACGGTCGTCACTCAAGGAACTACAATTACCAGGTAAGTGTAATTATCATTTCCTTATCGTTCCTCCCGTTCAGTCCTCTACTCCTGGGATGTACCAGAGCAGTAATCAATGGGAGGGGCCTTTCCAGCCGGCACGCAACACAGCTGCCCCGAAACAAGCATCCCGAGATGCTGCCACATCAAGACGGTAATGTCTACTGAAAGTATGAAGATATGACCAAGTGGCCGCCCGACAAATTTCACTCGGAGGCACCAAGCCATGCTCCGCCCACGAAGCCGCTTGCGCCCTAGTGGAATGAGCTCGTAAACCCACCGGAGCAGCACGACCGCGGAGCAAATAGGCGGAGGAGATCGCCTCCCGAATCCACCTTGCAATGGAAGCCTTAGACGCTGCTTCCCCCTTGCGCCGACCACCAAACAGAAAAAGCCGATCCGACTTTCGAAAAGATTCCGTAGATTTCAAATACTGACGCAGTGCTCTCTTGACATCTAGCTTCCGTAAATTGCGGTCCCCCGCATTACCCTCCGAGGACCCCAGCACCGGCAGGCACACGGACTGCTGCAAGTGAAAGGGAGAAACCACCTTGGGCAAAAACGACGGAACAGGTCGAAGAACCACCTTCTCTTTTGAGGCCTGCAACTCCGAAATACGCCGCGCTGAACAAATCGCTACCAAAAACACCGTTTTCAAAGTTAAATCCTTCAACGATGAGCGATGTAAGGGCTCAAAGGGAGGCTCCACCAAAGCAGACAAGACCAAATTAAGATCCCAGGATGGTACCGTCACTCTACGCGAGGGACGCAGCCTAGTCACCGCCCTCAGAAAACGCACCACATCAGCATGAGCCCCCAAAGCTATGCCTTGAACTTTACCACGATAACAGGACAGCGCCGCCAACTGTACTCGCAAGGAGCTAGCTGCCAATCCTTTCTCAAAGTCCTCTTGCAGGAAGCTGAGTACCGCAGCTACAGAGACTGTCGCCGCCCGAATCTGCTGGCGCGAACACCAATCCTCAAAAATACGCCAGATGCGCATGTACGCTAAAGAAGTGGAATGCTTGCGCGCTCTTAGCAGCGTAGAAATAACAGATATTGAATAGCCCTTCTTCCTTAACCGAGCCCTTTCAATGGCCATGCCGTAAGCGAGAATCGATCCACCTGAGGCATGAAGAGGGGACCCTGCCGCAACAGGTCCAACCGAACTGGAAGTCGCCAAGGCAGCCCGTCGAGCAGGCGCACCAGATCCGCGTAACATGGCCGCCGGGGCCAGTCGGGCGCAATCAGAAGTACTCTGCCCCTGTGCCTCTCTATCCGCTGAACCACCCGACCGATCAATGCCCACGGCGGGAAAACATATAGGAGGCCCCCGGTAGGCCACCGCTGCAAAAGCGCGTCTATGCCCTCGGACATTCTTTCTCTTCTCCTGCTGAAGAACCGCAGAACCTTTGCTGTCTGAAAGGCCGCCATCAAGTCCATGATGGGCAGCTCCCAGCGTAGGATCAACTGTTGGAACACCTCGGGGTGCAATTCCCATTCCCCGGCATCCACCTGAACTCTGCTGAGGAAGTCCGCCATCACATTGTCCTTCCCTGCAATGTGTGCCGCTGAAATCGCCGTCAGCCGACTCTCCACCCATGCGAACAGCAGATCGGACTCCTCCTCCATCGCAGCACTGCCCGTGCCGCTTTGACGGTTTATGTAGGCGACCGTGGCGGAATTGCCGGACAGCACCCGAACTGGACATCCAAACACAAGGTCCTCGAACACCTGCAGGGCTCTGACCACCGCTCTTAACTCCAAACGATTTATCGACCAGGTCGTTTCCAGGAGAGACCACAGACCCTGCGAGAAGCGGCCCCCGCAGTGTGCTCCCCATCCCGCCAGACTGGCATCCGTCATCAATGGAATCCATTCCGGCCGCTAACGAAGCCGGTACCAACCACCACCGGAGCGAATGACGCACCTTGAGGGGATAGGGGAGACGCTTGCTCAAGGAGTCGCACTGATGCGACCAGCGCCGGAGCAAGGCCCTCTGTAAGGGTCGCATATGAACTTTGGCCCAAGGCACCGCCTCCAGCGTCGCCGCCATCGTACCGAGGACGCGAAGATACATCCATGCTGTCAGAGCAGGAGTAGCCCGGAAGCTGCAGACCAGCTTGCGGAGAGCTTGCGCCCTTCTGGCTGGCAAAAACACCTGCCCCTTGAGAGTGTCGAACTGCACGCCTAAGTACTCCAGCACCTGCGAAGGCTGGAGCCGACTTTTCGTCGGATTGACCACCCAACCGAGACTCTGCAAGAAGTCTACCACCCGTCCAGTTACCCGACAACTTTCCGCCTCGGACTTCGCCCGAATCAACCAGTCGTCCAGGTAAGGGTGCACCAAGACATCCTCTTTGCGCAACGCCGCCGCTATCACCACCATGATTTTGGTAAAAGTGCGCGGAGCAGTCACGAGGCCGAAGGGCAACGCCTGGAACTGATAATGTCCCCAGGGCAACGCGAACCTTAGCCATCGCTGATGAGCCTCCCGAATGGGAATGTGCAAGTAAGCCTCCGTCAGATCCAACGACGTCAGATACTCGCCCTGACGCACCGCCACGATCACTGACCGCAATGTTTCCATACGGAAGTGAGGCACCCGGAGACAGCGATTCACGCCCTTGAGATCCAAGATAGGCCGCAGCACTCCACCTTTCTTTGGCACCACGAAATAGATGGAATACCGACACAAACCGTACTGCGCCTTCGGGACTTCCACGACTGCCCCTAAGCGCAACAGTCGGAACAGAGTACTGCGGACCTCCAACGACTTCCTTCGACCTCTGCAAGGGGACATGATGAACAAATCTCGTAAGGGCCGCGCGAGTTCAAGCGCATAACCCTGCCGAATCACCTCTAGAACCCACTGATCGGACATGATAAGGATCCAGGCAGAGAGAAATTCCTGGAGCCTCCCCCCTATGGAAATTTCCTCCGCCGGGACCCGCCTCATCTCATTGCGGTCTACGAGCGGCTGGGGCGGAGCTGGAGGAGAATCCCCTACTAGCTCCCCGAAACCACCGAAACCCCTGCGCATGGGAAGCAAACCTACCCCTCTGAAAGGACCCGTAGCGCGGGGACCGAAATCTGCGGGAGTCCCGAAACTGGCTTCTAAACTCTTGCGGCGATTTTCCCTGCTTCGGTTTGTCCTCAGGAAGCCGGCCCGCCTTAGTCTCCCCGAGGTCCTTAACCAACTTATCCAGATCTTCTCCGAACAACCACCTACCTTTGAAAGGAAGCTTACTAAGCCGAGATTTAGACGAACCGTCCGCCGCCCAATTCCGCAACCACACAGACCTACGGGCAGCAACTACGGACGCCGTGCTATTTGCGAGTGCCCTAATCAAATCATAGTGCCAAATAAGCCGCACCGGACTCAAGACGCCCCAGCTCGAGCTCCTCCAAATCCAAATGAGGGGAAAGACGCAACCGTTGCACCCAGCGCAAACACGCCCTAGCCACCCAGGCGCCACAAATAGAGATTTGCAACGAGAGCGAATCAGCCTCGAAGGTCTGCTTGAGGAGACCGTCCACTCTACGGTCCTGGGCATCTTTCAGCGCTGCGCTGCCCTCTACTGGAATGGTTGTCTTTTTGGTGACTGCCGACACCACCGCGTCCACGCGGGGTGTCCGAAACTGCTCCTTGTCCTTATCAGGCAGAGGATACAGCCTATTCAAGGTGCGGACGCCTCGGAGCCCTGTCTCCGGCTGATCCCATTCATCCTGAATCATCTTATCAACCACCTTGTGGACCGGAAACACCACCTGGTTCTGCCGGACCGCCTGAATAACGGGATCCTCAACATCGTCCTCCTGCGACGTCGGCGCTGCCAGTTTTAGCATCTGCAGTGACTCCGTGATCAACGCCGAAAGCTCCTCTCTACGGAAGACCCTGATAATTTTAGACTGTTCCTCGGGCTCCAGGATTTCCCCTTCCTCCAGATCCTGCAGCCCTTCCTCAGTTTCGCCGTCATCTTCTTCGACGTCCAGCCACTCCGAGTGCACCGTCGGGGAGGCCTTGACCTTAGGTTTCTTAGGTGCCGAGGGACCCTCCCCGGCGTCGCCCGAGGCCACGCTTGGGGCCGCCGGTCCAGCTCTGTTGGAATCCTCATGCGCTTTACCTTGGCGCCGTAAACAGAACGCCTTATGAAGCATCAAGATGAACTCAGGACATATAAATAGCTGTTTTGCATGTCTCCCTAAGTTATCCAAGTTGTACTTCCCTGTTCTATGTAAAAACCAATACTTGTTATTTATGGTTCTTTGTTCCCTGTAAACCGCGCTGATACTAAAGAGTGCGGTATATAAGAAAATAAAATAAAATAAATAAAATAAAAGTCCGCGGGCACCTCAGTCCGCTCTGCTAGGAGCACCGCAGAAGGTCCCGCTAAGTCGTCCACGAGACCCTCTTGCAGAGGAACCAGAGGCGAGTCAGCCCGAACCCCTTCCGGAAGCTCCACAGGTTTTTAAGGTCCATCTGCTGCTCCACCGAGGATGACAGGGAGGCACAGCCACGGCACACCCCCGACTCAGCCACCGTGCCCCTTCGGGTCCCACAGATTACACACTGGGGCTGACCCGCCATAAGTGTGATCAGCCCAGCAGCTCTTAGTCAACAGCACTAACAATCTGCGCTGTTCCCTTGGGTTTTGCTCTTATATTTTTTTTTTTTGCAAACTGAAAGAAATCACCAATTATAAACTACCGCGCACTAACAGCCCGGGCTGTAGTCGCCCCGAGGAAGAACCCCCCCCCCCCTTCTCACGGCGACCGGCCCAGAGCCACGACGGAAACAAAGAGATTAAAGAAATCCACGATGTAAAACAAAAGGAAAACGCATCCCCCAAAAGAAAGGTCACAAGGACTGCCTACCTGCTGTAAAAGCGACGCTGAACAGCCACGCGGTTTGCCGTGCCGCTCAAAATGGCCGCCGGGAGCATAAATGGAAAAAAGGCGCCAAATGCGCCCGCGCACTTACCCTGACCCGGGACTGTCTCCGTCAGCGCCACAGCCTGCCGCCGGTGAAGGGCTGACCGGGCAGGTCTGCGGGGATCCCCTCTGCTTTCCGGAGCCTCTTACCCAGCCGGGAATGCAGCTGAACTGAGAAATACAAGAAAACACAACGTGCCTGCAAGCACAGAGACGCTCGATACCGACAGCAGCAGGCTCGTCGGTCAGACAGCGCACAGCACGGTCAAAGAGGGCTCTCCCCCGTAAAGTCCGGGGGGAGAGAGACTCCTGACGCCAAGGGCTCAGCCCCTTCCCTTATACACCGCACCGGTGGATCTGGTCTCAGGCAGAGGTAAGCAAGCCAAATAAACTGGTTCTCCGGGTCTACTGACTGTTTTTTGTTGTTGTTGTTGTTTTATATGCTCAAAAAGAAAACCAACTAAATAAATTAAGTGCTCTAAGGTCTGAACCTAACTCTCCTTATCTGTTCCTCCAGTGAGCCCTCTCCCGGGCTCACAAAGTCCTCCTGCTGCAAGGAGACTGGTAACACTGGAAGGAGAGGTGGAGATCAGCAGGCTATATCCAGTGATGTCATCATTCTGACATACCAGTCTCCAGCTGCAGGAGGAGGTTGACAACCCAGGAGTAGAGGACTGAACGGGAGGAAGGATAAGGAATTTGAGTTCCGCTTAGGTTTATGGTACCTGGAGGGGTGAAGCTGCTGTCTGCTGATAAACAGGGCCTCGTTTTTTTTTTTTTAAAGGTTTATAGTCATATTGTGGGTGGTGAGCCAGGTATTGATGTTTGTGAAGCAGTTGGTTATGTTCGTAATGTCGAGGTCGAGTATGTTGATGGGCGAGTAAATCATGACATTGTCAGCCTATATGTGAGTAGTAGATGTTGCATGTTTGTATGACTGAGCAGATTGGCTGGATGAAGATGTTTGATTTTGGGTGTAAGGTTTTGACCTTATGGAGCATGATTTTACCTGAAGTTGACAGCATGATAGATAGGATTTGAACCAGTTTAGAGGGGTTTCCACTGGTTCTATTGACTGCAGTCCCTTGATGATTAAGGTGCAAGGTATTGAGTCAAAATGCTGCCTTGATGTCAAGGAATACGAGTAGATATTTTGAGTTTGGTTTGTTGGTACCCAATATTAGTTTTGTCGAGGAGTGCAGTCATCAGTGATTCGACTCCGTGGTGGGGTCGAAAGCCGTATTGCTGGGGATTAAGTGGAGAGAGTGAGTCTATGTAATCTTGTAGTTGTCGGAGTACAATTTTTTCTAATATCTTCATTGTGCATGGAAGACTGGCTATGGGTCTGTAGGATATTGGTTCATTGATGTCATTGTTGGTTCCTTTTCTTACTGGTCAAATGGATGCCATTTTGAGTTCAGGTTCAGTGGAGGAGTAGCCTAATGGTTAGAGCACTGGCTTGGGAACCCAGAATCAGAGTTTGATTCCCACTAACACTCCTTGTGGCCTTGGGCAAGTCACTTAACCCTCCATTACCTCAAAAAAAATCCAAGTTATCAATATCCCTGTTTAATGTACATTACCAAGTTTAAGTTACAATGTAAACTGCTTTGATTGAAATGATAAAGCGATATATAAAAAAAAAACCTGTTAAATAAAATAAAGTACCCTTGCTTTACAGAGCTGAATGATCTTATGGATTGTTGGTGCAAGCTCTTGCTTAGTGATCTTAATCCAGCTGACTGAGCATGGGTCAAGAGAAGACATGGTTGTACTGATTCTGGTGATTGTGTTCTGTGTGTTTTGTTGTAATTGACACAAATGATTTCCATGTATATGGAGGTCTTGAGGGTTCCTAAGGTGAGGAATTTGCACTGTAGCTTGAGCTGTTGTTGTTGGGAGAGGCTGTTTGGTATTCTTTGAGTTTCATTTTGTAGGAGATGAGGTTGTCAAGTGTTTTGGAGTTTCTCCACTTCCTCTCAGTAGTTCTGAGCGTGCGTTTGATGTCTTTTAGTTGTGTTGAGTACCATATTGCTAGTTTATGTCTTCTTTGTATTTGGGGCTTGGGTGGCATTGTTTTTGTTCTAGGCTTGTATGAGGGAGTCAAGGTTGTTGGGGATAGACTGAAGGCTTGGCAGGATTTTGTCTAGGAATTCTTTTGTTTTCAGGTTAAGGAATCTGTGAGTGGAGGGTTTTGTGTCGAGTGCACGCCAATCTTGTGTGTTGTAAGTTATGATGAAAGAGACAGGCTTGTGGTCAGACAAGGGGACATCAGCAGTAATGGGAGATGAGATAGAATACCATCAAGAATCACCCTGTGGTAGGAAGATCAAGTCAAGGGTGTTTCCTTTGTCATGGGTGGGTTGGTGAACTTTTTTGCCTCCAGAAAGGTCTTTGCTTTGTTTGTTGTGGCCAAGGCAAGGTTGAGAGCAGAGGAGAGCGATGTGGTTGGTTTGCGATTGGCATTTGCATGCATCCTCTAGAGCGTAGTTACTCACCTTTGGCAGGTGATCTCATGGAACAGCAGGAATTTAGTCTTCACATATGGGTAACATCGGTACTGACGGAGCCTGTGCAGGAACGCTCCCCAGCAACCAATAGGAAAGCTTTTGGGAGCATCCCACTGTGCCTGTGTAGCTGCCTTCCCACCTTTCCAGCTCTCCCTTCTCAGTTGAGTTTGTAGCTGAGATAAAAGGAGAGAAGGAGAAGAAGAGGAAAAGTACAACTCCCAGAGGAGGAGGATGGGTTGTGAAGACTAAATTCCCGCTGCTCCCGAAGATCACCTGTTACAGGTGAGTAACTATGCTATCTCCAGGAACAAGCAGGAATGTAGTCTTCACATATGGGACTCCCTAGCTCGGAGATGCCAGAGAGATGACCTCAGAGTGAGCTGTGGATCACAAGCTTAAGTAAGTAGGTCATATATCCTCCAAGGATGTCTGGTATTGAAACCCGGGATGGAGGGAAGGAGTTGATCTAAGTCTGAAAGAGATGCTGGAAAATAGCTTGGCCAAACAAGGCATCCCAATCCAGCGGGAGTCCTTGTCTAGGCAATAGTGAGCAGCAATAGTGTGGACAGAAGACCAGGTTGCTGCTTTGCATATCTCTTCAATCGCTACAGTGTAGATTTGCCATAGAGGTAGCCATGGCCCGAACATTATGTCAGTGCCATGACCCGAGAGAGAGTCCTGCACTTTCATAAGCAAAGGAAATGCAATCCGTTATCCATATGGAGACAGTTTGCTTGGATACTGGGAATCCCAGGTGACTCGAGTCAAAGGCAATGAAAACCTGTGAAGCTTTTCTGTGCTCTCGATTTTTCTGGAGATAAAAAGCCAAAGCACATTTGCAATCCAGAGTGTTAAGGGTTGCTTCTGCCCTAGAGGAATGAGATTTAGGGAAAAAGACAGGGAGGTAAACAGACTGGTTTAAATGGAAGGGCGAGACCACCTTTGGCATAAAGTGGGGATGAGTCCTAAGGACTACCTTATCATGGTGGAATCGTATATAAGGAGGGTCAGACACCAAAGACTGGAGCTCACTAATGCTTCTTGCTGAAGTGAGGGCAATAAGGAAGGTGACCTTCCAGGTAAGAAACTTCAGAGAAGTAGTGGCTAGAGGTTCAAAGGAGCAGCTTGAGAAGTTGTCCTAAAACAACATTAAGATCCCATGCCACTGGAGGGAGCTTAATGGGAGGATTAGTTAATAGAAAAACCCTTATGAAGCGTGCTAAAAGCGTCTGAGAACAGATGGGCTGACCATCTAAGGCAGGGGTGGGCAATTTACATCCCGCGGGCCGCATGTGGCCCATCACAGTTTTCTGCGGCCCGCGGAAGCAGGGGTGGTTCTTTCATTAGGCCAACTGAGGCGGTAGCACTCCGGCTGTGTTTATTTCTCATTTTGCAGCCTCTGGGCTGCCACTGCCTTTCTGCTGCTCTTTTTACCGCTCAAGCTGATCAGAACGAGAAAAAAAGCAACGGGAAGGCAGTGGCAGGCCAGAGGCGGCAAAATCAGAAATAAATACGAGAAACTGCTGCCTGGACTGGAGGAAAAACATAAATGAATGCCGGAAGTCGTGGCTGTTAGTGACAGACCGCGGGAATCCCAAGCCCCACGGGCAGAAAAAGGTGACTGTGAGAATCCCAAAGCGTCGGCCCGAACTGCTTCCATTTCAGAGCTCCAGGAAGCACTGTGCCATTAATAATGCCTCTTGTCAGCGCTAAGGCCATGGCAGACTCCAAGCTGCGGATTGGTGAGTGAATCTTCTTTAGTGAAAATCAGTTACTGCTGTAAACCAGGGCTTTCCAAACCTGTCGTGGGAACCCTATGTAATATGAGGTACATATTTTTTCTTTCACTGCATAGCTAAGCTTTGAACTCATCCCCAGAGGAGTTGCTAGTGTAGCTGGTTATAAAAGGTTTGGATAAATTCCTGCAGGAACGTATTAAAGGTTGACCGGGGGAAGCTACTAGTTATCCCTGCAGTTAAGTAGCATGGAATCTGGCTTCTTCAGAGATTATTTCTGGACCTGGATTGGCCACTGTTGAAAACATGATACTGGGCTTGATTGAGCTTTGGTCTGACCCAGTAGAACTATTCTTATGTCCTTTATACTTTATGAAAACTCATTTTGGATATTTTGAAAATCCTGTAATGTCCCCAGGACAGTTTGGGAAGCCTTGGGGTAAATACTAATGCAAAAGTGAGAAAACCGATGATAAATCTTTTCCTACTTCCTGTGCGTGTGGAATGCTGCAGACTTATAAAATGAAGAAAGCACAGCTGGCCCATGAGAGATTTAGTCAGTCAACCATGGTGATTAGTGGTAATCCAGTGCTTGCCTGGAAGATACACCACAAGTAGGTGAATGTGATGCTGTACGGCAAAAGACCACAGGTGCAGGGCTTCGCTGCAAAGGGTCCAATGTAGATAGCCATGGGGAGACAGCCAACATGGCTTTAGACAAGGAAGATCTTGTCTTACTAATCTGTTATGTTTTTTTGAAGGTGTGAACAAACAGGTAGACAAAGGTGAGTCGGTTAATACAGTGTATCTGGACTTTCAGAAAGCCTTTGACAAGGTCCCTCATCAGAGACTTTTGGCAAAACTAAAAAGTCATGGGATAGGACGTGGATCAGGAACTGGTTAAAAGATAGAAAGCAGAGGGTAGGGCTACATGGCCAATTTTCCCAAAGGAAAAAGATGGAGTACCCAAGGGATCTGTGCTGGGTCCGCTGCTTTTTGACATATTCATAAATGACTTGGAAAAAGGAATAACGAGTTAGGTTATCAAATTTGTAGATGACACAAAACTATCTAAAGTTGTAAAACAAATGGAATGGAATGGAATAGGTAAACGCAGATTGATTGTTTACGTCATCAGAATACTGTATAAAAAGACTAGGGGACATGCAATGAAGCTGCAGGGTAACCTATTTAAGACTAATAAGAGAAAATATTTTTTCACTCAACGAGTAATCAAACTCTGGAATTTGCTACCGGAGGATGTAGTAAAAGCTGTTAGTGTAGCTGGGTTTAAAAAAAAGTAATTAGTCCTTACCTGCTAATTAGTGTTCCTGAAGGAACTCCAGTCCAGTCCCTTTACTCTCGGGTTGCACAACCCTTCCAGCAGCTTGGAGGCTGAGTCCATCATCGTTTTGATGATGGTGTGGTATAAATACCACTGGCACCGCCCATAGGCACCAGTAATCTGATGAAAAAGCAGTCCTGACAGGTACTCGTAACTATAATGCGTAAAACAAAACACCAAAACCAACGAAACAGGAAACCAAAACACACATTTCTTTTTCTTTTTCTTTTTTTTTTTTTAAACTGAAAGTACAGAGGGGAGGGAGGGAAGGGAAGGAGAAGGCTTACCCGAGGCCGACACAGCCTTTACTCTCTCCTGCCCGTACCTCCGTAGCCTGTAGCTGAGCCGCTGGGGCTCCTCCGACTGGAGTTTTCCGCTTCCGCCCCCGCTCCGTTCCCTGACTTCGGTCCTTTACTCCGAACCTGGGCGGGATCAGGGACTGGACTGGAGTTCCTTCAGGAACACTAATTAGCAGGTAAGGACTAATTACTTTTTCCTTAGCAGAACTCCAGTCCAGTCCCTTTACTCTCGGGATGTAACAGAGCAGTTCAAACCTGGGTGGGGTTCGCCAACCCGGACCGAAGTACCGCACCCGCAAACCTGGTGTCTGCTCTTCTCTGGACATCCAATCTGTAGTGCTTGGAAAAGGTATGCAGAGAGGACCAGGTGGCCGCTTTACAGATGTCTAGCGGAGGCACCAAGCTATGCTCTGCCCAGGAGGCCGACTGCGCTCGAGTTGAATGCGCGCGAAGACCTGTTGGGACCTGCCTTCCCTTGAGAATATAGGCAGAGGCAATGGTCTCCCTGATCCACCTAGAAATGGAAGCTTTGGCCGCTGCTTCCCCTTTGTGCGGCCCTCCAAATTGAACGAAAAGGCGTTCGGACTTGCGGAAAGATGCTGTGCGAGAGAGATACCGTCTCAGCACTCTATGCACATCTAGGAGACGCAGTTTGGTACTCTCCCCTTCCTGTGCTTCTCCCGCGAAGGACGGGAGCGAAACTGTTTGGTTCATATGAAAAGGAGAGGAAACCTTGGGTAGGAATGAAGGAACCGTCCGTAAGACCACCTTATCCTTGAAAAAGGAAAGAAAGGGAGGCCGAGAAGAGAGAGCTTGGAGCTCCGAGACCCTCCTAGCCAAACAAATAGCCACCAAGAATACCGTCTTCAGAGTCAAGTCCTTCAGGGAGGAACTCCTTGCTGGTTCAAAGGGTTCTCTGGTTAGGGAATCCAACACCAGGTTTAAGTCCCAAGGGGGGATCACTGATCTTTGTTGAGGACGCAGGCGCTTGACCGCTCTCAGGAATCTACCCACATCAGCGTGGTCACCTAAAGACTTGCCCCGGACCTTTCCTCTATAACAAGAAATGGCCGCTAGCTGAACTCGTAACGAGCTGTGAGCCAAACCTTTCTCGAAGCCTGCTTGTAGGAACTCTAACACCTCCGGCACCGAGGCTTCTAAGGGTTTCTTATGGAGATCTGCGCACCACGCCTCGAATATGCGCCAAACTCTGATATAGGAAAGGCAGGTCGAGTGTTTCCGAGCGTTCAGCAGGGTCGAAACTACCGAAGCCGAGTAACCTCGCTTCACGAGCCGCGCCCTCTCAAGGGCCAAGCCGTAGGCGAGAATCGATGCACGTGGGGCATGAGCACTGGACCCTGCCGTAGCAAATCCTTTCTGTTGGGGAGCCTCCAAGGGCGAAGAGCCGTTAGTCTCACCAGGTCTGCATACCATGGGCGACGAGGCCAATCCGGAGCTATGAGGATTACCAGACCTGGATGGGCCTCTATTCGTCTTAGGACTCTCCCTATGAGGGCCCAGGGTGGGAACACATACAGGAGACCTTCCGAAGGCCACTTCTGTACCAGGGCATCCAAGCCTTCTGACATCCTTTCCTTTCTTCGACTAAAGAACCGGCTTGCCTTGGATGTTTCGTAGCGCGCCATGAGGTCCATGATCGGTGCTCCCCAAAGGGCTACCACTTGGTCGAACACTTCCTGCGCTAGTTCCCATTCCCCGTGGTCTATCTTGTGTCTGCTGAGGTAATCGGCCGTCACATTTTCTGTTCCCACCACGTGCTGAGCCGACAGGTCCAGAAGGTGTGCTTCGGCCCACGTGAAGAGGCTGTCTGCCTCCTTCTCCAACAGGGGGCTGCTTGTCCCCCCTTGGCGGTTGATGTAGGCCACCGCGGTGATGTTGTCCGAGAGGACGCGGACTGCCCTTTGCCGGACCAGGGGCTCGAGGGCTCTGAGTGCCAGCGCCACTGCCCTCAGCTCTAGCCTGTTGATGGAACACCGAGCTTCCCCCGGGGTCCAGCTCCCCCTGAGCGAACTGTCCCTCGCAATGAGCACCCCAGCCAGCGAGGCTGGCATCCGTCGTCAGCTGTACCCATTGGGGTGGATCGAGAGGCATCCCGCATCCTAGGTTCCTTGGGCACTCCCCACCAGAGGAGAGTCCTCCTGATCTGAAGAGGACAGGGCAGCTGTGTGGATAAGGGATGAAGCTGAGGGGACCATCGTCGTAACAATGCGCGTTGAAGCGGTCGCATATGTGCCTTGGCCCACGGTACTACCTCTATCGCTGCCGCCATGGTGCCCAACAGTTGAAGGTAATGCCAGGCGGTAGGGATCCATCTTGAAATGAAGCGAGAGACCAGGCTCCTGAGATCTCGTAACCTCTGTTCCGACAGGAAAACCCTTCCTCTTCTTGTGTCGAACCTTGCTCCGAGGTAATCGATCTCCTGCGAGGGAACTAAACTGCTCTTTGCCCGGTTGATGACCCAACCCAACTCCTCCAGGAATTCCATCACTCTGGCTGTAGCGGTACGACTCTCCATCTCGGATTTCGCCCGAATCAGCCAATCGTCCAGGTATGGATGTACTAGGATCCCCTCCTTGCGAAGGGCCGCGGCTACCACTACCATTACCTTGGTGAACGTCCTGGGGGCTGTTGCTAGGCCAAAGGGGAGAGCCTGGAACTGAAAATGACCCCTCGGCACTGCAAATCTCAGGAACTGCTGATGGGATTTTCGTACTAGGATATGTAAGTATGCTTCCGTCAAGTCTAGTGATGTTAGAAACTCCCCCTGTCTTACCGCTGCGATGACCGACCTCAGGGTTTCCATCCGAAAATGAGGAACCGAGAGGCAGCGATTGACTTGCTTTAAGTCCAGGATTGGACGGAAGGACCCTTCTTTCTTTGGTACCACAAAATAGATCGAGTATCGACCGGAACCGTATTGGTCTCTTGGGACGGGAGTCACCGTTCCCAACTCGATCAGCCTTGAAAGGGTGTCTTCTATTGCTGCCCTCTTCTCTGGAGAGCCGCAGGGAGACTGCATAAAGGCTGGGGGAACTTGCTTCGAGAATTCGAGAGCATAACCCTCTCTGATTACTTCCAGTACCCAACGATCCGATGTGACTCGGGCCCAAGCGGGAAGGAACTGCCTTAACCGACCCCCTACCAGCAGGCCTTTCTCCTGGGCCCCCGCAGTTTCATTGTGTTTTCCTAGGACCAGAGGATGAGGAGGGAGCTCCAAAACCTCTTCCAGCTCCCCGAAACCCTCGGAAGCCTTGTCCTCTAGGCGAGGGGCGACCCCTAGGAAAAAAATTCTGTCTGGCCGACCGGAACCTACGAAAGTCCCTCGGCTGGTTTCGAGCTGGGACCGTCGAACGGCTTTGCTTGGGTCTATCTTCCGGGAGCCTACCTCCCTTGGACTCGCCAAGATCTTTCACCAACTTTTCCAGGTCTTCACCAAACAGCAGCTTGCCCTTGAAGGGAAGGCGACTCGGCCGAGCCTTCGAGGAGGGGTGCGCCGCCCAATTGCGCAGCCACAGATATCTTCTGGCTGCTACCACCGAGGCCATATTTTTTGCTAGGCTCCTAATAAGGTCATACTGGCTATCTGCTAGAAAGGCGGACCCCGACTCTAACCGCGCAGCACTAGCCTGCGCGTCGGAAGAGGTGCCATCCATTAGTTGAAGCTGTTGAGCCCACCTCAGGCAGGCTCTTGCTACCCATGCTCCTGACACAGAGGCCTGCAGGGTGAGGGCACTAACATCAAAGGCTTGCTTCAGGAGAGAATCCAGCTTTCTATCCTGACTATCTTTAAGCGCTGCGCTGCCCTCGACCGGGATGGTCATCTTCTTTGTCACCGCTGAAACCGCCGCGTTTGCCCTTGGGGACTTCAGCAGATCTTTGTCAGCTTCCGGTAGAGGGTACAAGCGAGACATGGCCCTCACCCCTCTTAGACTGGACTCCGGTTGATTCCACTCTTCCTGGATCATCTGGCGTACCACTCTGTGGACCGGAAAGACCTTCTGAGTTTTTCTGACGGCTTGAATCAAAGGATCCTCTAACGTTTCTTCCTCTGCAGGGATGTCTGATGCCATATTGAGCACCTTCAGGGATTCATTAATTAAGGCTGGGAGCTCCTCCCGACGAAAAACTCTAACTATCCGGGAATGCTCCTCTTCTGGGATCTCCCCCCTCCTCAAGCTCTTCCTCTTCCTCCCCCACTTCTGTCTGATCCCTCCTCATTTGGAGTGATCGGGGATGGAGAGGTCAGAGGTTCTTCGCTCATTAGTCTAGAGCGCTTATGAGGGGCTCCGGGGTCATGTGAGCTTGTCTTCCCTGGGCCGGGCCGGTTACCTTCTTTCAGCAGCGACGGCTCCATGAGTCCCTGCTGACGCATACAAAAAGCTTTGTGCAACAGAAGGACAAATTCAGGAGAAAAATGCTCCCAGCCTCCCTCCGCTGCACTGGAAGTAGGGGGAAGGGACTGGGAGGGGCCTGGTAAGGCAGAGGTAGAGGGCAGGGGAGTGGAGGAAGAATCTCCTCCCCCTTCCCGGAGTCCTTGAGACCCCTGAGAAGTGTGGTCCATGGACAACTGAATTTCCTGCTCCACGGAGGCTGCTTCGGCAGCACAACCCCGGCAGATCCCGGCCTCAGAATCGGCAACTCTGCGGGTTCCGCAGGACGGGCACCGTAATTTTCCCGTCATCTTTCCTTCTCTATTAATATTATTAATTTTGAGTCCCCCTAGAGCAAGAAAGGTCTAAAGAAAAAAACCTGGCAATCAAAGAACTTAAATGAGGATTAAATGAAGATTAAATGAAAAATAAATGCACATAAATGAAAGGTTTCCCAACCCCAGGAAGGGAGGGGGGGTTGGGCCCTGACCCCTGGACGGGGGCCCTAGCTAAGAATACAACAAAATTAAGTTAAGCACTAAAATTAAAAAATACAATCAAGGGCAATACAGGGCTCTGCAATACTTGCGATTTCGATGCCCCGATACCCTGTGTTTCGCGCTCCACACGCTGGGCTCGCAGACTGATGCTAGGCTCCACGTGGTAGGCCTCAGCCACGTGGAGTCAGTTCATGCGGCTGGCGAACTTGTTCTCGCCGCGGCAGCTCGGATTCCCCCTGATGTTAGGGTAATCGCTTCGTCGATCCGACGCCGCCTCAAGCGCTCAGCCTGGACAATCGCTGTAAGCGCGAGGCGGCAGAAGAGCAGGAAGAGGAGCGCTGTTGACTTCCGTGCTCTGCCCCCAACCGGGACTTCTGCGCGGTGATGTCTCTAGCGCTCAGCCCGCCTCGGGGGCTTCGGCGTGAGACAAATGCGAGCGGGGAGGAGGCCGGCGATCCGGATGCCCCGAAACACTCCGCTGCCCCCCGCTGCCCGATAAGCCTTCTCCTTCAAAGGATCCCGGAGAACCGAGGAAGAGGGAGTAGGGGGGAGGGAGGAGAGCCAAGAAAGGAAAGAAATTAAAGAAACAGCGATTCAGCCCAAAACCCCACGGGAGTAAGAAGAACTCTCCCAACTAAAGAAAGGTAAATTAAAGAAATTAAAGAAAATCAATAAAAGGTATTATAAAAAAGGAACTAAGGACCAGTAAGCTCCTGGCTTACGGTAACCCTCCAGCTGCTTGGAGGCTGAGAATACTGGTGCCTATGGGCGGTGCCAGTGGTATTTATACCACAGCATCATCAAAACGATGATGGGCTCAGCCTCCAAGCTGCTGGAAGGGTTGCGCAACCCGAGAGTAAAGGGACTGGACTGGAGTTCTGCTAAGGAAGAGGTTTCAACAAGTTCCTGGAGAAAAGGTCCATAAACCATTATTAAAAGGGACCCAGAATATCATTGCTTGACCCAATACAAGCATTGAGGAACCTGTGACTTTTTGGGAGACAGCACAGTTACTTACCTGTAACAGGTGATCTCTGGGAACAGCAGGAATAAGTCTTCACATATGGGTATGTCGGTACCGACGGAGTCTGCGCAGGAACGCTTCCAAGCGTCCAATCAAGAGCTTTTGGAAGCATCCCACCACGCCTGCATGCTGCCTTCCCGCCTTTCCCAACTGCCTCTCCTCAGTTAAGTTTTAAAGCTGAGACAAAGAGAGAGAGGAAAGGAAAGATAAATAGAGATACAACTCCTGGGGAGGTGGGTGGGTTGTGAAGACTTATTCCTGCTGTTCCCAGAGATCACCTGTTACAGGTAAGTAACTGTGCTATCTCCAGGAACAAGCAGGAATGAGTCTTCACATATGGGGACTCCCAAGCTGAGATGCCTGGAGTCCCAGCATGTCACAGGTTGGAACATGCTATCCCCCACACCACCAGGCATCCTGAGGATGGAGGGTAGGAGTTGAAGAAAGGTAGGTGCTGTGGAACAGCTAACCTAGCATAGGATTGCAGACAAGGAGTCCATGTGTGGATGATAACTGTCATCAATGATATTGCAAAGAAAAAATATTGCAATATGGACCTCCCCTAACAGGACTTCAGAGAAGTATGGAGGTTCATGGGATCTACTGGGGAACCCAGTAGAGGAACCTCGAGAAGGACCTCACTGTGAAGTGGAGGTGGTAAACCTGTAGGAAAAACAATGGAGGTCAGAATCCTGAAAGGTAACAGGTAACCCCAGTAGGAAAAACTGGGGTAGTACAAAAACGGTGGGCCTTCAGCGGAAGGCTTTATGATAAAAGCCGAACTCTTTTGGCGGCAGAGTGACTCACTCTTAGGAACAAAAAGAGAAAGGCTAACCGATCTGGACAAACAGGCCCAGTCCTTGTGGGGAGAAAGGGTATGGGAACCCCTTGTATCCCAAAAGAAAGGACAAATGCGGGAGGCGTTAGAGCCTGTGATTAGCTGAAGATCCGCAATGTCTCTCCTAACTGAAGTCAGCTAGGAGAGATATTGGAACATGGAGAGCTTCAGAGGTACCTAAACCTTAAGGTTATGGTAGGTGTTAACTACCACCAAAGTGGTTGTGAGTGTAGGACCCCAAAACATGCTGGATAGCATAAGTATGGGTAAAGCCCATCTGTCAGAATCATATAGCTATATGAGCCTCAACAGTCAGGTAGATAAAGCAGAGTACATATCTACCGATAGTAAAAAACCTCGACAGATATATCTATATCTATCTATCTATATATATATATATATATATGTTTGTGCCCTCATCAATGCCCGTTCGATCCGGAAGAAATGGCCAGCTGTCACTGACATAATCTCCCTCCATGACCTTGATATACTCATGGTCACAGAAACGTGGCTATCCACTGAAGACAACGTCATACTCAATCAGCTTCTCCCCCTGAATTTCACAGTACATACAAGCCATAGGCAAGACAAGAGGACGAGGTGTGCTCATCCTTACCAGGACAAACCTCCATTTCCAGACGGTTGACTCCACCAGCACAAACAACCTGGAGACCGTCACCATTTCCAACAAACGCTGCTCAATCAACTTGCTTTACAGAGCATCCACTGCTTCCCCTGATGATCTCGCCTCCAACACTCATAACCCAAGTATCCCAAATTGGATCCTAAGCGACTTTAACCTGCCTACGCTACAAGACAACCAAGCATCATCCTTCCTTGACGCCCTAGCAAATCTTGGCTTCAAACAATTAGTTATGGAACCTACTCATATTAAGGGTAATATCCTGGACTTAGTATTCGCCCCACAGATAACTCTCAACTCATCTCAGGACCCCATAACATCCATAACTTCTGTTCCTTGGTCAGATCACAAACTGATCATCCTCCAGATTTCTTCGCACAAAGCCCATTCAAAGTGCAACAAGATACCAAGCAAACCAACAAAACCGCCCTCTCGATGTTTCAAGCCAAACAACAGAGATCTTACCTTGCGGAAACTCACACTCATCAATGAAACCACCCTGAACCTTGACGACCTAATTTCTCACTGGAACAATTGCTTCAGCGCAATCGCCCTATGCACACCAACCAACAAGCCCTCAGGGAAAAGAACGAGCGCTCCATGGTACACAGCTGATCTTAGAGCATCTCTCACCCAATTACGGAAACTCGAGAAACGCTGGCGCCGATCTCATTCTTTAAGTGACAAGACAGCATACAACTGCCATCTGACCACGCACCGCAAGGCAATCACTGAAACAATGAAACAGTACTACTCGGATACCTTAAAAAGAGATCTCTAAATAAACCACATGACCTTTTTGACCTGGTCAAGACTCTATCAAAGGAACCAACCTCTGGGCCTCAATTCGAGATACACCCACAAGATTTTGCAACCTACGCACAATCCAAGATATGCCAGACCAACAAAACCTCTATTACAACCACCACCCCAGAGCAAGTTTGTCCAACAGCCATAACCGTCTTCTCTACTCCTACCAAGAAAGGAATTGAAGACACTATTATGGCCCTTAACACCACCACATCCCAGTCCGATCCATGCCCAGCCTTTTGGATCAAGGAGCTCCGCAGTCACTTCAGCCCAGTACTATCCAAAATAATGAACCTCTCCTTCTCAACCGGCTCTTTCCCTTCTGCTCTTAAACATACCTCTATCAGACCTCTGCTGAAAAACTGCAAGCTCGATCCCCAAAAGGTAGAATCTTACAGACTGATATCCAGCATACCACTCCTAGCGAAGATCATTTTATTTATTTTATTATTTATTTAGACAGTTTTTGTATACCGCCTTATCCTTCAATCAAAGCGGTCACAACACAATTGGGGGATATATTTAACACGCAGGGATATGAGACACATACACTAATACTTACAGGGAACATGGGCTATGGAGGGTTAAGTGGCTTGCCCAAGACCACAAGGAGCATCTGTGGGACTAGAAACCCCAGTCCTTCCGGCCCAAGGTTGCTGTCCTCTAGTGGGATTTGAACCCCCGACCTTCCGGCCTGAAGTACCTTGCCCCAATCACTAGGCTACTCCTCCTCCCTCATTGAAAAAGAGGTTCAACGACAATTACAGGATCACATTGACACCACTGCACAGTTAGACTCCTGCCAACATGGTTTTAGGGAATTCCACGGAGTGGAAACTCTTCTTACCACTCTCTTCTCCAAGATAATCACCGGCATTGATGACATCTGTCAAGGATTTGCTCTCATCTTCCTGGACATCGCTGCAGCTTTTGACTCAGTAAGTCATGAGCTTCTCTTAGGGCGACTAATTGAGAAAGGAGTTAATGGAAGAGCACTTGAATGGTGCAGATCTTACCTATCCGGAAGATGGCAGCATGTTCGTTCTGGAGGGATAACTTCAGAACCCTTCCACCAAAGCCAGGGTGTCCCGCAAGGATCCTCCCTTTCGGCCCTATTGTTCAACATTTATATGCAGCCAATTTGCAAGATCATCCGGTCCTTCAATGTTGACTGCATGTTATACGCTGACGATGTCCTGCTTTACATACCCTTCTCTACTGAACAATTGGACCTCTCTCCACTGACGAGCTGCTTCAATGCAATATCCGATTGGCTTCTCTCCCAAAACCTCTGAATACAACATAAGAAAACGGAAGTACTCTTCATTACGAGAAACCCTAACTTTACTCCACCTCAATATCTCAAAGTAAAAGGAGCTGAATTACAAACTAAACCTTCAATACGTTACCTGGGAGTCACCTTGGATCAACGCCTGGACATAAAAGCTCACATAGGAAACACAGTCAGAGCAGTATACTACAAGATCCGCTCACTTAGGCATTTACGATCCTTGCTGGAACCGAATGATTTCAGGACCATCTACCAAGCGTTGATTATACCTCATTTTGACTATGCCAATGCCATCCTACAAGGCCTTCCCCAATCCACCTTGAACCCGCTGCAGCTCGCCATGAACGCTGCAGCAAGGGTCCTCCATGGAGCCTCCAGGAGCGACCATGTGACGCCTCTGCTGATACAGTTACATTGGCTACCCATCCAGGCTAGAATTGTTTTCAAGACCTTATTACTCACCTTTAAAGCTGTTAACAAGCTCTCCTCTGCATCCCTAACTGCCCTCATCCATACCACATCCCCAAATAGAGCAAGAAGATCCACGGCTATAAACTCTCTAAAAGTCCCGAAAGCTCTAACAGATTGTACCACATCTACAGCCAACAGGGCCTTTAATCTCAGTGCGCCAAGATGCTGGAATGCACTACCCCCTGGTATCCGGGCTATCAAAAGCCTAACACAGTTTAGGAAAGCCCTCAAATTCCACCTTTTCAACAAGTACCTCATAGAGCCCAATGACACCCCATAGAGCCCAACAATACAATTCGCTAAGCAAATACACGGTATCTCAACAACAAATCCAAGACAGATACTCTAACCTTAATGATGCATATGTTTCCATGAAAGCCTGTTCATATGTCTCTATGTAGCAAGTTTTGTAAATAGTTTGTAAATAGTTTACCCCCGTTATCCAAGTTTTTTTGCCCTGTTATCTGTAAACTCATACGTGTTAACTGTATTGAGCTTTTCTGTTCCATGTAAACCGCACTGATGCCGAATAGTGCGGTATATAAGAAACTGTAAATAAATAAATGAGAATATATCTATAGTGAGATATGAAGGGCATAAAATACATACAAATGACAGACAGACATCTGTAAGATGTATGCTATAAGTATGAATATATAGGCCTCTATATGGGAGTCTGCAATGAAGCAGACAGAGATATGCCTACAAAAAGGTATTCACATAGGAAAATGTGGAGAGGAAAGATTCATCTAACAAGAAGGTGGAACCTACTTGAGAAGATATATAGAGAATCAATTCCCACTGGTTCTGAGCTACAGGGATGCTAGGTAGTGGAATAACCAGGATGGTCACGTGAAAAACAGAGGATGATATCAGTCTGCAGCCAGCAAATCCCGAGTATTCTAGAACTCTAACATGGTAAGTGAACAGAAGACGCATAGGAATGAGATACCATGCTGACCTGCTTAAGGGCAAAAAAGGTATCATGTGTTCTTACCATGAGGACGAGCTGGAAGGAGAAAGCATATTCCCGATTGGAAATACTATGGACCAAAGCAGGGAATTAGCAACTCCTTAAGCTTTCACGTAAGAGAAGGCCTATGTCCTTTATATTAAAAAGGAGAACTTTTCTAGTCATGGGAGACATGACTGAAAAAGCCTTTTTCAACCATCTAGGATAGCTGTTGGAGAAAAAGCCCCCCATGCTCTCTAGCAAGGGCCCATAGTGGAGAGCTTCTCTGTAGAATTGCAGAGAACATGATGCAGGAGAATGAGGAGATAGGTACTGGCTTTTCTGCAGCCAGTTCTATGTCAACTATGCTGCCAAACCCAGGGGAATGGAGATGGCAGAAAGAGAAGACAATCCAACAAGCTTGTAGTGAAAAGATTTCCAAGACAGATGACAGCACTGACTTGGAGCCACTACTAAGACCAGACAGAATGTTAGTGGAGGACAAATCTGGTTGCTGGTGGACAAGAACCAGTGGTCCAAACATTAAGGCTCCTGCATTAGCAGCTGCTTGGCAGACAGCAGAAAGAATGTTACTGTTTAAAAACAGAAAGGACAGACAGAACAAGAGTAGAAAACTCTGGACGTGTCTGATGAACTGCTTCAAAGCAAGATTGAAAAAGAGGAGTCAGCTCAGAGAAGAGAACTCCGCACTGGAAAAGTAACAAAACTAGAGAGGCTGAAGAAAAAGCCCTCCAGTGAAGCAATACCGCTCTTACAGAGGAAAACCCTGGTAAGAGGGTAAAGAGAATGGAGCTGAAGAAAACTTACAAAGTAGTAAGTTTATAGAAAGGAAAAAAAGACATGCTGGCACAGGAACTATCGTTTGATAGTGGATAGACCTCTTTCCCTAGTAGGAAGAAGAGGAGAACCCTGTGACCTAGAAGCATGAACATCCTGACAGCTCATAGAACATAGAAAGAATGGATGTCTTTCGGGAAGAGATCTATGTTTAGGATTTAGAATGACAGCAGTGAATTGCCTCTACTGAGAAGAAGCAACTGCAGATTCTAATCCCAAGAGTCACAAGCACTTGATGGATTGATCAGATTAGGTTTTTAATCAGTTTAACACCAACTAATATAAAGACAATCAGAAAGGAAAAAATATATAACAATCCATAGAATCATCTATACAAAGAAACAAATCTGATTTAGACCACATATTTGGGATTCGACAATGGCATTGCAATAACCAAGATACCAATTGAGAAAATAAGGCACAAGACCCACCTAACAGGAGGCAAAAAAAAAAAAAACAACAACTGCGCTCCCCTTATAATTCCCCCACCCTTCTGTCTGCAATAATTTTTTCCAAATGAGAGACATCAGCAAAAATGAATGAACCACCCTCAAAATTTACCACACATTTACAGGGAAATCTAAGAAAGAAAGTGGCACCCAGCTGCAGGACCTGAGGCTTTAAAGCTAAAAAAAAGCCTCCTCCGAAGCTGGGTACTACGTGCCACATCTGGAAAAAATATTTATAAGGTGACCACAAAACTTTGTAGCTTTATATTTAAAGAAGGCCTTAAGAATACATTGCTTTGCATCCAACATTTTTAAGGTCACCAGCAGAGTAGCCCGGGTACTTATTGCATCTGTGGAGTCCTCTAGAAAGGCCGTTAAATTTGAAATAGAAGGTTCAATTACATCTAAGTCCCCTTCCGCTGAGGAAACCTTTTTCACCACAGAGGAAATATAGTACATTTGAGAGAACTCAAAAGGGTCACTCAAATGCAAGACCTCTCTCAAATACTTATCCAGAAGAATTCTGGGAGCTAAGAGAGGAGTACGTGGAAAATTTAAAAAACGTAGATTATAAAGACGAAAAGAATTTTCCAATGCCTCCACTTTACTGTGCAAAATCAAAGAATCCTTAATGCCAGCCACATTCGCAGAATACAACGGGCTGACCTGGGATTCAAGCTTAATATCTACATGCAGCCCATATGCAATATCTACATGCAGCCCATATGCAATATCATAAGATCATTCAACGTAAACTGCATGATATATGCAGATGACATTCTTTTATACATGCCTTTCTCCACAACCCACATGGACCTGACCCCACTCACAGATTGTTTCAATGCAGTTTCAACATGGCTCCAGACACAGAACCTACGTATCCAGCATAAAAAAACAGAGGTCCTTTTCATCTCCAGAGACTCCAACTTTACGCCCCCATCCCACGTCAGTGTCAAGGAAGCTGATTTGCAAACTAAAGATGCAATAAAATATTTGGGAGTTACACTGGACCAACATCTAGACATGAGACGCCACATAAGCAGCGTAGTCAAAGCCATCTACTTCAAAATCCGTTCCCTCAAACACCTACGCTCCCTGCTGGACCCAGACGATTTCCGTACCATATATCAAGCGCTGATCCTGCCGCATTTTGACTTTGCAAATGCCATCCTACAAGGTCTCCCCCAATCCACACTAACCCCCTTACAGTTGGCCATGAATGCCGCAGCTAGGGTCCTCTACGGTGCATCCAGAAACGACCACGTGACTCCTATTCTCAAACAGCTACACTGGCTACCAATTCACGGGAGAATCACCTTCAAATCCCTTGTATTAGCATTTAAGGCAATCAAAGGCACCTCATCCCTCTCACTCACGAATCTAATCCACATGGTCCCCCCCAACAGAGCAAGAAGAACATCAGCTGTAAACCTGCTAGCAATACCAAAGGCTTCAACAAAGTCCAACACAAACACCACAAACAGGGCATTCAGTTTTTATGTACCAAAATGCTGGAACACCCTACCCCCTGATATTAGAGCCATTACCAATCTATATCAGTTCAGAAAGGCTCTCAAAACATACCTTTTCTGCCAATATTTCCCAGACAGCAACTGAACTAGATATCCCCTCCAAGAAATGACCCAATCTAGAAATGCCCTCACACTGCAGTGTAAATAGTTTATGTATATAGTTAACCCAGTTATCCAAGTTTGTACTCCTGTTCAATGTAAAACCTGACAGTTTGTCGTTATGGTCGTTTTGTTATGATGTAAACCGCGCTGATTCTAAATAGCGCGGTATATAAGAAACTGTAATAAATAAATAAAATAAATAATACATGCAGCATCAACATAGGAAACCTTATCTAGCTGCTTCAAAGAAGCAACTGTTTCTTTCGAAAAAACACATAAGGAACTCAAAGTGGAGGTCAACTTATCATCGATCATTTTAAGGGCAACCCCCAAAGATCTTTTAAGGTTACCTCAGAGTCAGAGGGAGGGTTAGAAAGACCCGAAGTACCACTAACCCCAGCTAACTGAACCGGTTTAGGAAACAGTACTACAGGAGCACAGACACTCACCTTATCTAGGGGCCCCACAGAGGCAAACAAAATCCCAAGAGAGGGCGGAGGAGGAGGAGGAGACCGCCCTCCAGAACTGAGGGAGACTCCTTCAGGGGAAGACTGCGCAACTGGGAGAGGCACAAGATGTTTGTCCATAGGACCAATAGACAATGTATCTGCCACGGCAGCTGCCGCTTTACCGCCGGCCTTTGCCTTCCGTTTCCCCATAATATAAGATATTCAAAGCCTAAACAAAACCAAGTATAGGCTTCTCAACGCCGAGATGGCGCCAAAGGGGCGCGTCTCGCCCCTTTGGACACGCTCCGCGGTCTTAAATGGAGCTAAACTTAAAGGGAGAAAGGGGTCCTCCGTGAAAAAGGTTGTCCCACCACTGCCTGCCTGATGGTAAGGGGCAAGGGAGCGATTCCAGCAGCCAGTGCAAAAATACAGCAGTCTCCAGGGGATATCGGCAAACCCCCAATGCCTCCAACACAGCCTCAGCGAATCCCTGTGGTTGCTGGGTTTGCTGAGCCTGGTGAGAGGTTGAACTCTGCAGACCAGGACGATGCTTCCCCTGTTTGGGAACATCTGTATGATGGGCAGATGATGCATAAAACCTTCTTCTCCTATGGGAAGAAAGTTTGGCAGGACATTTCCTACCTACTGGGACAGAAGGTGGTGCAGAACAGCCCTTAGGAACAGGTAAGTCAGTGGACAACTGAGTAACCTGACATAAAGACTCCTTGTTGAAAAGATTGTCTCCAGTGCAAGGAGTATGTCCCAGTCTTTGCTGTGCCCATCTGTCCAAGTCTGAAGCTTGGAGCCAGGCTCTACGTCGTGCCCCTATAGTTATAGCAGAAGTCCTGCTAACAAACTCAAAAGAGTCTAGGGAAGCACGAGTAAGAAACCAAGAGATATTCTGGAGATGCTTGAGCAGTGAAGAATTGCCTGCACTCTTGGACTTTGGAAGGGAAGGAGTCAAAAGATGTAATTGCTTTGTGACCTCCTCAAGAGATATATTTTTTATATGAGTCTATGAGAGAATTCTTGCAGAAAGCATAGATGTCTGGAAGGTTTGACGTCCAAAGGCATCTAGTGTCTTAGACTCACGACCTGGCGGATAAGAAGAGTGCTTTTTCTTACTCTTTACCCGCCGCATTGCTGATTCCACTACTATGGAATGATGAGGAAGTTGAGTCTTTTGAAACCCTGGAGAGAGGGGCACCTGATATAAAAGATCAGTTGTTCTGGAAGGTGGGGGTACCCTTAAAGGTGTTTCCCACATTCCTAGAAGGAGATCCTGCAAGGAATGATGCAAAGGAAGCATTATGTTCTCCTTTGCTTTGGTAGAAACAGAGCCTTGTGCAGGATCATGTCCTGGGATAGGAATGGCAAGAGATCTTGCTATATCCAGGAGGAAACTCTGAAAAGAGGGATCCCCAACAGGACTCTCCCTTGGACAGGTTAGATCTGAAGAACTAGCCTGAGCACTGACAGAGCTATCCAAATATGTAGGAATAGAAGATCCTGCAGACTGCAGTGTGGAATGCTTAAGGGATGGTCACCGGTACTGGCTGTCAGGAGCAGCGACCGTCATTACCACAGTGTCCATGCCAGGTATCGACTCCAAGCTTGGTATAGAAGGGAGCGATCCTGTTGAAAAAAGCATGGCAGGACTTGGCCACGATGCTACTGTGGATACCAGTGCCGATTCCAATACCGGTACCGATGTCGGAGTCGAGCCCGACAGACATCGGAGCAGTCATCAGTGACCGTTCAATCGGTACCGAGGTAACCGAAAACCTCCAGGCGCTATCCTCGGTACCGAGCCACCGGTATCGATCGGTGTCGGTACCAAAGCGTATTGGTACCCAGTCTTCCAGACTAGAGATCGATTCCAAACTCGGCATCGAGGGCAGCTCAATCGGCCTCGAGGGAACAGAGAGCTGCGGATCCGAATCATCGGAACCAAGCCTTCGGTACCGCCAAGAGCCGGTACCAATGCGAGTCGGTATGCAGTCCTCCAGACTGGAGATCGATTCGAGACTCGGCATCGAAAGAAGCGAGGCTATCGATGCACATCTGGAGGGTACCGACGTCGGTGGTAGTATCGGTGCTGATACTGACAATGGAAAGTCAGTCTGGAGAGTATCCACCGGTCCCGAAGGCACCGAGGATGCCAGATGACCATCCATGGTGAGGAGTATCTCATCCAACACCAGTGCCGATGCCGGGGTATCAGTACCGCTCGAAGCGGCTGCCACCACCGGATACGGCTCAGGTATGTTCTGTGAGGGGTGAACCCCAGGAACAACCTGAAACCCCTGAAAGGCTTTGGAGACCGAAGACTCCCGCCAGGGTTTTGAAGCCAGAGGGCCCCTCGAGGGCAAGGCCGGAGCCGTCTACATGCTGTGCATGAGACCGACCACTCGAGGGCTGGCTAGTCTTAACAGACTGTTTGTGGGTTATCTGATCCTATATAGAAGAAGAAGGGGATGGTGCCCCGAAGTTGGAGGGAAACCGTGTATCGAGGGAACCTCGATGTTGAAGACCTCTTCTCACCAAACTGTTGTCAGGACCCAAGCAGGTTATACACCGACTTCGAGGGTCTAAAAATAAAGTTGTACCGCAACAGTCTGAACATTTCTTGGAGAAAGTGGCTGGCGGTTCCATGAAGGAAAAGAAGAGGCCTCAAAGGCCTAAGAAACCGCGGGACACTATGAAGAAAAAATATCCCGTGAAAAAGGAAGATTTTACAAGAAAAGAAAAGAAAACACCGGCGGTACCGGCGGCATCGGGAAGACAGCCGCGACCACAAGAAAACTAAAGAATTAAAACAAGAATTTTCTGCGGTGACAGGAGGACGTCCTGCCGGCTCCGCGGAAAATGAAAACTGAGGAGAGGCAGTTGGGAAAGGCGGGAAGGCAGCATGCAGGCGTGGTGGGATGCTTCCAAAAGCTCTTGATTGGACGCTGGGAAGCATTCCCGCGCAGACTCCGCCGGTACCGACGTACCCATATGTGAAGTCTCATTCCTGCTTGTTCCCGGAGATTGCTAGATACTTATGACCTAGATTGGCCACTGTTGGAAACAGGATACTGGGCTTGATGGACCTTGGTCTGACCCAGTATGGCATCTCTTATGTTCTTATTGTGATAGGCGATGGCCTAGCATGTAGCAGAGCTAGGTCTGAAGCCCTTTTTCTCCTGCTTTAAAATGTTATTGCTGAAGCCCTTTTTCTCCTGCTTTAAAATGTTATGCTGATTTTGGAAAATTGCAGAATGCTGTTAGCTGTTAGAAAGAAATTCCGTTCTATTCTGGTTTGATAACATGTTCTGCTCTCCTGGAGATAAGAGAATTAAACCTTGGTACTGTTTATTGTTTAGGTAAGTCAGATGTCTCTTTCAGTAGAATGCCGCGCCACTGTATCTTTGCTGATTGTGCACTGACCTCGTAATTAGGATGAAAATATAGCAGAGAAACTGAACAGTGTAAGAATATTTTGTCTAGCATTATGAAGATTGTTTAGTGTTTTGAGCCAAGGCTAGAGATACGTCTTAACCTTGCTATGTTTGGCCTCGCTTTGTTTTGCTTTTGTTAAGAATGCTTCTGATATGCCTTCCACTATCTTTGTGGCTAACTGACCTTGCAAGAATAGCGAAATATACTGTAGTAAAAGTATTATGTTTAGTGTTATGTCTAGTTGCTGACCCGTGGCTAGTAAGACCCAAGAAGGGGGAGCGAGTCCTGGGCCCGGTCAGAGATGTCTATTGGATGAGAGTAAGTGGGCCACTGTGGCCAATGAGGAGTTTTGCCTGTATTAGACTGGAGAAGAAAAGTATATAAACTGTCGGGACACTCCGCCCCCGGTGCTCCTGCCCAATCGGGGCAGTGGGAGCCTGCCTGAGAAGCTGTAAAAGCGGCTTCCCTGCAAAGGGAGAGCCGCTGCCGGGAGACTCCGCCCCCGGTGCTCCTGCCCAATCGGGGCAGTGGGAGCCTGCCTGAGAAGCTGTAAAAGCGGCTTCCCTGCAAAGGGAGAGCCGCTGCCGGGACACTCCGCCCCCGGTGCTCCTGCCCAATCGGGGCAGTAGGAGCCTGCCTGAGAAGCTGTAAAAGCGGCTTCCCTGCAGGGCGCGCCCGCGCCGGCGGGCCTCGCCAGAAGGCCCTTAGGCAGTGGACATTAGGCAAGCAGACGGAAGTCCTCTGTGTATCGAATGGAGCACTCTCCCTGGATCAAACCACCTAGGAACGCCGAAAGATTCTAAAGGGTCCTGACACACCCAAGGAGGTAAGCCTGAAAGACACAGTCCCGGACATAGACGAAACTGCCATAAAGAACAAAGATCCGAGCAATGATAGTACTAGGTCACTACACTGTTACTGCGAATTGACTACTGATACTGAGACACTGACTGCAAAAGATTACCTGTCACTGTGTAGTAACAGCTGACTACATAATACTACTTGTAACTGTGCAATATTACTTGTTACTGATAATACTAGACCACCTACTGCAAATTATTATTTGTTACTGTGACGTGCATGCTGATACTAGGCTACTGACCGCGAAACATTACTTGTTACTGTAAAGTGTCTGACAAGACTAGGCCTCTGACTGCATTAGGCAACTGACTGCAAAGTATCATTTGTTACTGTAACGTGCATGCTGATACCGAGGCTCTGACTGCAAAATATTACTTGTTATTGTGAAGTGACTGTAGCTTCCAGGTCACGACCCATATACAGCTATCCACCAAACATCTGTGGAATGGCACCCCTCAACTTTTTTCTAAGCATATATCTGCTCTTACTGGTTCCCTCATATGCCTTCATCTCCAACTTTTACTACTCTCTACCACACATATGCACTCCAATATACATTCTCTACCCTATCCAAACACCCACACTGACTCCACTCACCCCTTACCACAGTACCTGCAAAGATCCAACACTCGCTCCATCTCCAAGACTCTCTATTACCAGGCATAACAGAACACAGAGGCACTGCAACCCTAAACCAAGAAGGACAAATGTAGACAAACCCATGCTAGCCCAGAGCATCCACATACATTCACCACAAATGCCTCATGATGCATGCAACATCATCCTCATTAACGCCAGATCTATCAGAAACAAGACCCACCTAATCTACGACATCATCACTGATGAGCAACCTGACATCCTCTGTATAACGGAAACCTGGATCACTGACACCGACTCAGCGATATTAAACCAGATAAATAAACCCGGATACAAAATATACAACTGCCCCCGCACCAACAAAAGAGGAGGAGGAGTTTTTCATCATCGCCAAAGCCAACCTGCAATTAACAAGCACATACCAGCTTTCAAATATGGACATTGACTTGCTTAAAGTTGAAAACACAGCTCTATCAATCTGCCTAATATACCGACCACCCTCGCCACACCATGAATCACTTGCCACAGCACTAGAGAGCATCTCCTCCACACAACTCAGGAAATTCCAAATCATCTTGGGAGACCTGAATTTAGCATCAATGCCGCCTGCTCACGCAAACACCTTCCTGGAAGCCATGAATCAACTAGGATATCAACAACTAATACATGAGGCCACCCACGACAAGGGCCATACCCTAGACATGGTCTTCACACCCACATATCAGCAGCACAATGAAGAGAAGCCTCTAATAAAGATAACTCCAGTACCATGGTCCGACCACCATCAAATTGATCTACGCTTACGCCTGCCATCCTTACCCAAAGACGCCAAGGCTCGGAGAACGGTACACCCACAAAGGGGTTTCAATAAATTCAACTTGGAAGACCTTATAACTACCATTAACGCCCACATAGATTTTGAATGCATGGACCTCGACCTACTAACAAACAGCTGGGACACTGGAATCCAGGCTGCATCACACCCAACATGGAAGACCCCCCAGAACTCAACTAAACCCAGATCCGAACCCTGGTACACAGAAATGCTGACCAGAATGAAGAGGGAACTCCGAAGACTGGAGAGAAAATGGAGACGAATCAAATCCATTGACCACAAGAATGAATACCTCGATTATCTCACAAAATACAAAAGCGAGGTCAACTCTGCGAAAAGGACACATCACACCAACTTATTAAATAAAGCCATCAATAAGCCTCATGAACTATTCGAACTAGTGAAATCACTGACGAAAGTATCTTTGGAAGACCACCGTGACACCATAATCAAACCCCAAACTCTGGCAGACCATTACGCAAGGAAACTCACTGCAACCACACCCACTCACCGTTTGAACGCAACCTACCTGGAACATCGCCCCAACGAGATGACCAATAAAGACCAGGAACAAGCATGGAGCAACTTTTACAACATTGATGCTCAGCAAATCATCAACATAATAACAAGCATCCGTACCACCACCTCCCCGCTAGATCCCTGCCCAACTGCTTGGGTTAAGGCGGCAAAACAAGATATTGTGAACCAAGTCTCACATATTGTGAGCCAATCGCTGCAACAAGGAGTCATGCCCACACAACTCAAGAAATCTATAATAAGACCAATCCTAAAGAACAATTTACTCAATAAGGATGACCCAGCCTCCTACCGCCCCATTTCCAGCATATCTTTCCTGGCAAAGATCATTGAGAAGGCAGTCCTATTACAACTACAAGACCATCTGGATGAACATGAAACCCTAGATGAACAACAATATGGTTTCCGAAAACGTCATGGGGTGGAAACGCTGTTGATAGCACTGCTTAATAACCTCCTCAAGGGCCTCGAAGACAAAAAGAAAATGTTTATACTCATTTTCATTGACATCTCTGCCGCTTTTGATACAGTCCATCATGGAATCCTCCTGCAAAGGATTGAATAAATAGGAATATTGGGAACCCCCCTGAAATGGTTCTCTTCTTACATAACCAACAGAATGCCGCAGGTTCACTTCAATGGCGAAGAAGCAGAAGCTTTCCGCAAACGCAAGGCATACCTCAGGGCTCCGCTCTCTCGGCACTCCTTTTCAACGTCTACATGCGACCCCTCTGTAATATTCTCCAACGACACAATATCAACTACCACATTTATGCGGATGATATAATGCTCTACACACAGTTGGATAACGAGAACCCTAACTATACTCAGCTTGAAACATGCCTAAACGAGATGTTAAAATGGATACAGCAAAACAACATGGAGATCAACCATAAAAAGACTGAGGTGATGTATATCTCCAGAAAACCAAACTTTGACCCTCCTGCGTCAGTCACCCTGTGTAACAATATATACAACACGAAGACTGAAATAAAATATCTGGGTGTAACGCTTGACAGCAATCTAAAGATGGAAAAGCACCTCCGCAAAACCAACAAGGCCATTTTCCACAAACTTAGAGTCCTACAACCTCTACGGAACATCCTTGAACCTCACGATTTCAGGTCTGTTGCGCAAGCACTAATCATTCCACACCTCGACTACTGCAACGCCATCTTACAGGGCCTTCCAAAGAAAACACTCAACATCCTCCAGATGGCCCAAAATGTAGCAGCTAGGGTCATCATGAAAAAAAACCTTACTGATCACATTACACCTGTATTAATCGAGCTACACTGGCTCCCCATTGCAGCCCGGATAAAATATAAAATACTAATAACCACCTTCAAGCTTATACATAACATTGCGTCATCCTTTCTCTCCACCCTCATCAGCACGCAACCACCCAACAGAAGCAGGCAAACATTCCACTCAAACATACTCCACGTTCCCCCCGATATCAGATCTGTAACAACCAGTACTAGCCAACTAGCATACTCCTACTCGGCCCCTGCCCTCTGGAACCAACTACCACCAGAGCTAAGAGCAATCAAAGACCTTATGGATTTCAGAAAGAAACTCAAGACACATCTTTTCCAGTGCCAATACAATCTGATATAGTCCCCGGGGGTAAAAGGTATCCTCCCAATGAAGCATTGTTGCAGTTATGTAAATATGTAAATATGTGCATATGTATATTCCGATTACTCTCTGTAAGTCCTTCACCGTGTGCTGTGCTTCTCCCTTCAAATCAATGTGTGTATACCGCAAAAATTCCTGTCATGATTGACAAACTCATACATGTAATCAACCCGCTACTGATCGCTGGAAGCAGCGGTATACAAATATATACTAAATAAATAAATAAATAAAATAAACAAACTGTCATTATTCTGAGCTCTGTGCTCAGACTATTTTGAATGTTACTGCAATCTGACCCTGTGCACATTAAATTGGCTTGAATCTTTGCCTGACTCTGGGTATTATTTATTGCATTCTTATCAGCTACTACATATTTCTGGTGCATTGATCGGGAATGTGCGAGTGGGGGATGGTATGCAAGTGAATATGCCCCGACATCTCGCCTCACAGATTTGGTCCGGCTGGAGCTGAGCCTGACTGACCGCAGGAGGGTCTCTGGCGCCCCTGGTCCTTTTGTATCAGAGGAGACTCCTCCTTGCCTCCGCAGGCTGCTGTTTCTGGCCGGCCAACACCTCGAACCCGAGGGGGGTCCAGGATTCAACCCAAGGAGGGATTGGTTGCGCAGCGCATTAGCTACCGGATCCGGTGAGTATTGATTTTTCTGGTTCTTAGTCAGATAGCTCTGGGAAAGTCTCGAGACACATCTGGTACAGTAACAGGTAAAGGAAGTCTGATCAACTTCCACGGGCGATCCTAGTACCCCTGCAAGTAGTGCGCGGGGCGAACCCATCAGCCCTTTCGGTTTCAGTAATTCTGGTTTGTCAGTCAGCCCGGGAATTCGGAATTTGGAAAATGCTAGCATGTTTGTCTGTGTGAAGAATGCTTGTGAAAAGGAGGAAGCGTTGGGAGTTTGTCTTTGTTATCTGTTGAAACCACGAGTTTCCCTTCTAGTATAAGGGTAGGATTATATTCCGTTGGGTAATTTGTGACACTTTACCGCATATGTAATAGTAAAAGTATAGTTAAGCAGACTGCGAACCCCTAGAGTCACTGTAAAATCACGAAGCTGTCTCTCTCTCATTCAGCTGTCTTGCAGCGCAGAGTGAAACTGACAAGAGACGTGTTTGTGCAGAGGAATGTTTTAACCCTATGAAGGCATGTTTTCAACGTTCTGCTGCTGGGCTAATGGGTGCTTATTTTAAGGAATTATACCTGTTTTTATTCAATATTTTGTAATAGTGATGTGCCTTCTGCTATGGT
Source organism: Ichthyophis bannanicus (assembly GCA_033557465.1). Classification (NCBI taxonomy): domain Eukaryota; kingdom Metazoa; phylum Chordata; class Amphibia; order Gymnophiona; family Ichthyophiidae; genus Ichthyophis; species Ichthyophis bannanicus. Next base: position 14,322,978 of record CM066046.1, on the reverse strand, counting down.
CATGTATTATATATCATTTAATAAGAATGTTTAGTCAGAATTGTGGATCTCGATAGTATTGTACTTATTCCTACTCGAATTCCTGTGCAGATCAAGTGAGCAGAAATCTTGTAGGGCTCAGGTTTCAATAGGAAAGGATGCTTGTATTTTCCCTTTGCCCTACGAAGCCTACGAACTAGGAACGAAAATGTGTATATGTATTTTAGATGTCCACCCACTTTATGGAAAAAGCATCCAGAATGAATGTCTTTTTGAATCTCTGCTTCCTAAAAACTGTAAAATTGAAAGTAATTTCTTTTGTAAAGCCAAGCTGATTACGGCTGGCAGTTAGTTTTTTGCCAAGTAATTTTATTCCAGTTATACGTAACAGCTATGTAGTCTTCATGTTATGAACTATAGTTCTTTCTGTTAGGATTTGTTATTATAACATGTTGCAAAAGTGTAGTTTTCTATTGTAAGGACTCTATCTAGATTGTTCCTCTGTCTGTTGACAAGCACATGTGGGGGCTACAGTCCACCGCTGACACTGCAGGCAGGGATTCATTTTACCAGTTCAGAGTCACCCACAGTCAGCGCCCGAGAACATGAAGTGGAATCCAAATAGTGCAGGCAGCCCTCACTATATGCCCCATGAAATCCAGCAGCCCAGGAGAATTTGTGCATGATAAATGCAGTTTTTGTCAAGTCAGTCCCAGGGAGATATAAAACAGAACTTGCAGAAACGGTATGGATTTGCGGGCATGAATACAGCACGATTAAGTTGTTCAGAATGTCTGTGAATTGTGGAGATAATGTGACAGAGAAAGTGAATGTAAGATGGAGAAGAGAGCAGTTCTTCTTGCTGATACTTTAGTTGAATGATGTGGAGGAAGTTTTCCTAATCGAAGGAGCTGGATTGATAGTGCTGACTGTTCCGAGAAGAAGAGTAGCGGTTCTATAGTGCATCTCCAATCAGGCCAGCAAAGTTCCTGTATACTTACCAGCATTGCAGCCCCACCTGGAGTATGGGCAGAGAATAATCCACCTGGCCTAGCAAAGAATATAGCTCCTGTGCTTGTTACCTTGAAACCGGGAGCAGAACCAGTGCATGTGCGTCAGTATCCCCTCCCAAGACCAGCAATTGAAGGCATTCATCACCACCTGAAGAAATTATTGCAGTACGGACTTCTAAGAGAATGCCAGTCACCCTGGAACACCTTCCTTCTCCCAATCAAGAAGCCTGGGACAGGTGACTACCGCCCAGTGCAGGATCTACGTCGAGTGAACAGTGCAGTTGAAACCATACATCCAGTAATAAGAAATCCTTACACCCTCCTAGGACTGATTCCAGCAGAAGCCACTCACTTTACTGTTTTGGACTTAAAAGATGCCTTTTTTTCTGTATACGCCTGACAGAGGCCAGTCAGTTTTTGTTTGCATTTGAATGGGAAAACCCTACCACAGGACGGCGAGGGCAACTTACTTGGACTCGATTACCACAAGGATTTAAGAACTCACCCACTATCTTCAGTGCAGCCCTCAGTCAAGATTTGTCAAGCTACTCTGTGATTCCAGGAAAAAGAATTTTGCTCCAATATGTAGCCACCAATAACAAATCTGATTGTATACAAGCTACAAGTGACCTCTTGTACCATTTGAATGAAGCTGGCTACAAGGTTTCCAGAGCCAAGGCGCAGCTGTGCCAGACAGAAGTGAAATACTTAGGGTTCCATCTGTCCAAAGGAACCCGGAAGTTAGGACTTGAGCGAAAAGAAGCAGTATGCCGCATCCCAACCCCCACTACTAGGAAACAGGTGCGAGCTTTCTTGGGAGCTGCAGGCTACTGCCGAATATGGATACCAAATTTTGCGCTCATGGCAAAACCCTTGTACCAAGTCACACAAATAATGGAACGATCTCCCCTGGAATGGGGCCCAGAACAAGATAAAGCATTCAAATCATTAAAAACAGCATTGATGTCATCCCCAGCCTTGGGCCTACCAGATGTGCAGAAACCATTTCGTCTACATGTCCATGAATCAAGTGACCTGTGGCCTAATAATTGGATCCTGTTGCCAAAGGCTGGCCACCCTGCCTAAGAGCTGTAGCAGCCACAGCCCTCTTAGTGAGCGAAGCAGATAAGCTCACCTTAGGACAAAATCTTCAAGTCACTGTACCACACTCTGTTTTAACCCTGCTGGAGCACAAAGGAAGCCATTGGCTCACCAACGCTCAAATGTTAAAATATCAAAGTATGCTATGTGAGAATCCTAACTTGCAATTAAGTGTCAGCCAAACTCTAAACCCAGCCACCCTATTGCCCGTCGGTCCAGGCCCTCCTGACCATGATTGCTTGGAAGTAATGGACATTGTGTACTCAAGTTGTCCAAACTGCCCAGAGGTTTACCTGAAGTGGCCCCAGGTTCTTCCTATAGCCCTTCAAAGGATATACTTAGCCCCTGCTAAGTCTTTAGGAGTTTCCCCTTTTGAGATTCTGAGATTCTGTAGCCTATTGTATAGAGAGTAAAAGGAGATGTGTGACAGATAGGATCTGAAATTACTAGATAAGCACTATTGGTTTTAAGTTCTGTTTTGCAGGGTCTTCATGCGTGAGTACGAGACCAGCCCATCCAAGCCCCTGCATCCTTTCAAGCCTGGAGCCTCGGTGTGGGTGACAGAATAGAAGAAGACACCGCTGGCGCCGTATTGGAAAGGGCCATATATCGTTTTGTTATCAACCCCAACAGCAGTTAAAGTGGCAGAGATCGACTCTTGGAATAACCACAGTCGTGTAAAACCAGCAGCAGTTCCTGAGAGTTGCCCCTGGACCTGGATTGCTAATCCTGCATCACCATTGCGACTCACGCTGCAAAGAAAACATCCGTCATCGTAAGAACTTTACCAACTTGCTCCTGGACGTCAAGGGAACAGACGTCCTACAGTTTTGCATTCCAGCAGCCGCTTCTGAACTTGGTCGTGGACTTCCATAAATGACTCCATTGCGCCTCACCCTACGACAACAGCCACGGACCTAAGACTTATTGGTCCCTCGGAAACTGCACTATTTCAAGACTGTTTGTTTATCCGAAGGTAAGCCTCGCATCTGGAGAAAGCTGAAATCATCAGAAATAAACTGTGTTGTGTTAAGAAATTGAGTCCTCTACGAGACTGTGTTCAAATGCTCTGAAACAAAAAAAAGAAAAAGAAAAAACCGTTTTGATCTCCTAAAAAGTGAACTGCTCTAAGGAGGCAATAATAGCCTGAGAGACTGTACTATGATATTTTAAGAACCTGAGACATCCCAGAGGACAGTGATACTTTGGAATCTACAGCCCTACTCCTGCCACAAAACTGGTAGGTCTACGTACAGCAGAAGCTTGAGGACCTACAATCAACGCTACGTCTGCTACCTGTTGTGGATGCCGACAGTTCCACCAATTTTCCAGAGACTATGCTCATTATGAATTCTTATTCTTGCTTCGTTCTGGCGGCAGCCTTGGGGTGCTTTGAATTGACTTTTGTCCTACTTCCCTGTGCAGCCTGCAAACCTAGTATTTGCACAACAGGGAATACCCGGACTTGTCTCAACCCCCGCCAGAATCTTTCCTCTCCTGTTATGGGAACTGCGATGGAACAATGAGAACAGGCCTATTGCTATGATGAACAGTATATATGTCATTTGTTCCTCCTATGTCTCCTGCCCCTCCGCTTATGCTATATGATTTGACAAAGACACTTGTATCAAATGTATTTTTGATTGTGGCTATTTGCATATGTATCCCCTGTTTCCTGCCCTTATGCTTGCGCATGCTGAACTCTATTATCGATAGTACTATTGACCGCAAGGCAGCGGCACATATATTAGTCTCATGGAATTATTACCCTATACCACACAGTGATCCCTCTACTATAGTCTGAAGTATTTTGCTATTTGTGTGATTTGATTCTCACCCTTTCTCACTTGCGGGTGAGAATAATCAAAAGGAGGGAATGTGATAGGCGATGGCCTAGCATGTAGCAGAGCTAGGTCTGAAGCCCTTTTTCTCCTGCTTTAAAATGTTATTGCTGATTTTGGAAAATTGCAGAATGCTGTTAGCTGTTAGAAAGAAATTCCGTTCTATTCTGGTTTGATAACATGTTCTGCTCTCCTGGAGATAAGAGAATTAAACCTTGGTACTGTTTATTGTTTAGGTAAGTCAGATGTCTCTTTCAGTAGAATGCTGTATCTTTGCCGATTGTGCACTGACCTCGTAATTAGGATGAAAATATAGCAGAGAAACTGAACAGTGTAAGAATATTTTGTCTAGCATTATGAAGATTGTTTAGTGTTTTGAGCCAAGGCTAGAGATACGTCTTAACCTTGCTATGTTTGGCCTCGCTTTGTTTTGCTTTTGTTAAGAATGCTTCTGATATGCCTTCCACTATCTTTGTGGCTAACTGACCTTGCAAGAATAGCGAAATATACTGTATACTTTAGTAAAAGTATTATGTTTAGTGTTATGTCTAGTTGCTGACCCGTGGCTAGTAAGACCCAAGCAGGGGGAGCGAGTCCTGGGCCCGGTCAGAGATGTCTATTGGATGAGAGTAAGTGGGCCACTGTGGCCAATGAGGAGTTTTGCCTGTATTAGACTGGAGAAGAAAAGTATATAAACTGTCATTTTTCTGAGCTCTGTGCTCAGACTATTTTGAATGTTACTGCAATCTGAGCCTGTGCACATTAAATTGGCTTGAATCTTTGCCTGACTCCGGGTATTATTTATTGCATTCTTATCAGCTACTACATTATGAGCCTGTTCCGCCCTGTTTGTTCAAAGTAGAACATGGCTACTTGACTGTCCGTCTGGACTAGGACTGTACGGAAGCAAAGATGGTCCTAGAACACCTTGAGAGCATTGTGGATAGCTCTGAGCTCCAGCAGATTTATGTGGAGTTGTGACTCCTGATGAGACCAAAGTCCCTGAGTGGAGAGATTTTCCAGATGAGCTCCCCAGCCCAATTTGGACGTGTCCATCATAAGGGTACATTGATGTGGAGGCACCTGAAAAGGTGACCCTACTAGAAGGTTTTCTGGGAATTGCCACCACTGAGAGATTAGGCGGGTAGAGACCATTATTCTGTCTCCCAGATGACCCTATCCCGGAGACCACTGGGAAGCCAGGGTCCATTGAGCTGCGTGCATATGTACATGAGCATATGGAACAACATGTACTGTTGATGCCCTATATCCCAGAAGTTGCAGCATTTCTCAAGCAGTGAGAAAGTTCTTGAGGCATGCCCGAGATGCAAGCTGACTGAGTCGAGCGCAGCAGGCTTGGGGCAGAAAAGCCTTTCATTGTTGAGTGTCTAGGAGAGCCTCTACGAACTCTAGAGTTTGAGAGGGAACGCTTTGGGACTTTGGAAGATTTATTACAAATCCCAAGTGTTGCAGCACTTGCACGGTGTGCGAGAGGGAAAGATTGGCCTCTAGAGAGGTGCTTGCTGAAATGAGCCCGTCATTTAAGTAAGGGAAGACAAATGTTCCTAGAGTCCTTACGAATGCGGCTACTACCGCCATGCACTTTGTAAAGATTGTTGGGGCAGAGGCGAGACCGAAAGGCAGGACTCTGTATTGATAATGTCTCCCTTGGAACAGGAAGTGCAGGAACCTTCTGTGCTGTCCGTGAATATGTATGTGAGTATATGCCTCCTTTAGATCTAGAGAACAGAGTCAATCCTGGCTCTGGAGATAGGGAATAAGAGTACCTAGGGAGATCATTTTGAATTTCTCGCATAGTAGTGTGATAGGCGATGGCCTAGCATGTAGCAGAGCTAGGTCTGAAGCCCTTTTTCTCCTGCTTTAAAATGTTACTGCTGAAGCCCTTTTTCTCCTGCTTTAAAATGTTATTGCTGATTTTGGAAAATTATAGAATGCTGTTAGCTGTTAGAAAGAAATACTGTTCTATTCTGGTTTGATAACATGTTCTGCTCTCCTGGAGATAAGAGAATTAAAACTATTACTGTTTATTGTTTAGGTAAGCCAGATGTCTGCTTTAGTAGGAATGCCCTCCACTGTATCTTTGCTAGATATGCACTGACCTCGTAATTAGGATGAAAATATAGTAGAGAAGCTGAACAGTGTAAGAATATTTTGTCTAGCGTTTTGATTGTTTAGAATTTTGAGCCAGGGCTAGAGATATGTGCCTGGAATATTACAGAAATCACCAGTAGCTATTAGAAACACGTCTTAACCTTGCTTTGTTTGGCCTCGCTTTGTTTTGCTTTTGATGAGAATGCTTCTGATATGCCTTCCACTATCTTTGTGGCTAACTGACCTTGCAAGAGTAGTGAAATATACTGTATACTTTAGCAGAAGTATTATGTTTAGTGTTATGTCTAGTTGCTGACCCATGGCTAGTAAGACCCAAGCAGGGGGAGCGAGTCCTGGGCCCGGTCAGAGATGTCTATTGGATGAGAGTAAGTGGGCCACTGTGGCCAATGAGGAGTTTTGCCTGTATTAGACTGGAGAAGAAAAGTATATAAACTGTCATTTTTCTGAGCCCTGTGCTCAGACATTTTGTATGCCAGTGCTGAGACTGTATATACAATAAAAGGGAGTTGAATCCTCGTCCATTGACTCCGGGTATTATTGGGGTTGCGGGCCCTTCGCTATTACAGTTTCTTGGTGCGTTGGCCGGGAAACGTAATACGAACGCAAGCGAATATTACCACGTATTACCGCCTCTAGGTTTGGTCTGGCTGGGACCGCAGCCGACCGACAGCGGAGAGGATCCCAGGCGCCGCCGGTCCCTTCTATCGGAGGGTTCCACCCTGCCTCGGCGGCCTGCCGGGTCCAGCTGGCCAACACCTCGAACTCTGGTTGAGGGGAGTCCAGGATTCAACCCCAGGTGGAACAGGCTGCGCAGCGCATTAGCTACCGGATCTGGTGAGTACTGATTTTTCTGGTTTTTAGTCAGATAGCTTTGGGAAAGTCTCGAGACAAATCTGGTAAGGTAAAGGGAAGTCTGATCAACTTCCACGGGCGATCCTAGTACCCCTGCAAGTAGTGCGCGGGGCGAACCCATCAGCCCTTTCTGTTTCAGTAATTCTGGTTTAGTCAGTTAGCCCGGGAATTTTGGAATTTGGGAAATGCTAGCATGTTTGGTTGTGTGAAGTGTGTTTGAGAGGCTTTGCAATACAGGCCAAGCAAGAGCGGACTCCTCAGTAGCGCAGTTCTTGACCGGGCGACCACGTTCAAGTCGCGAACAGGAGGAAGCGTCTTACCCGTAGCCATTCCACCTACCCTTTCTGTTTGCTGTCTTATACGTTGTGCGTCATCATGGGAGGGGCAGAGTCTGTGCAAACTCCATTAAACTGTATGATCACAAATTTTAAGAAAGGTTTCAGTGGTGATTATGGGATCAAAATGACAGCGCCCCGTTTAGAAATATTGTGTAGCAGAGTGTGGCCAGCGCTAGATGTCGGGTGGCCACCAGAAGGTACTTTTGATATCCAAACTGTGTCCCGGGTGCACAAGATAGTACGCAGCTATAGTCCTGAACAGTTTTCCTATATAGACTCCTGGTTAGGCATATGTGAGAAGCAGCCCCCCTGGATGAAGAGTTGCAGTGAGGGACAAAAAAGGATTATGTTAGCCACTACCACAAGAGTCCCTGCTAAGACAGAGAAGCTTCCGATTTATGCAGAGCCAGAGCCCCCAGAGGTTCCAGCATATCCACCTGCCTTTCTGTATACCCCAGTCCCGTCAGCTCCACCCCGAGTACCCCCGCCAGTACCCCGAGTAGAGCCGGAGGTGGCAAGAGTGCCTCCAGCCGAAGTGCCTCCCCCTGAGCATCCACCTCCAAAGCTTGAAGAGCAGACCCCTCCTCATAGAAGTCGCAGCCCTAGTCCTGAGCAGTACTCTGATGCGGAGCAGTCACCCCCTGAGGAATCCGCTAGTGGAGAGTCAGATGCCAGTCCAGAGCCATCCACCAGACCAGATACCAGTAGCAAAGACACCTCCAGATCCACTAAGCTGCGGGATGCCCTCAGATCCCGGAAAAAAGGCCAGAAAAAAGGCCAGAAAGAAGCCCGCCAAATGCCACTGCGGCAGGTCCCAGGATTACCTTTCAAAAATGAAGAGGGTCAGGTTGTGCCCGGACCAACCAGTTTAGTTTATGTGCCTTTTTCCACAACAGATTTATTAAACTGGAAAACACATTATGCTTCCTATACTGACAAGCCCCATGAATTGACAGAGTTAATGACTAGTATTATGCAAACCCATCAGCCCACCTGGTCTGAATGTCGCCAGCTCCTGGCTACCCTCTTTACTACGGAGGAGCGGGCACGGATAGTGCGGGCAGCCACTAAATGGTTGGAGGAGAACCCTGTAGTTGGGAGAGACCAGAATCTAGATCTCCAGCAGGCAGCAGCTGCAGATTTTCCTAACAAAGATCCCAAGTGGGACCCAAATAGCGATGCGGGAGAAAAAGCCCTCACCCGGTTTTGCCAGGCTTTACTACAGGGCCTGCGGAAGGGAGGTCAGAAAGCTATGAATATTGGGAAAGTAGCAGAAGTTCTTCAGCACCCAGATGAGAGTCCGGCTGCTTTCTATGAACGATTATCTGAAGCCTATAGACTTTACACCCCATATGACCCATCGGGGGCTGAACATTCAGTAGTAGCCAAGCCTGTGGCCCCTGTGTCTTCTCGATCTGTTACAATTGTGGGAGCTACTGGAACTAGAACCACAAGACCTTTCCTGCAGAACCGCGCCTGTGAACTAGGGGGGCAGCAGATAACACACCAGTTCCTGTACATGCCTGAATGCCCAGTTCCCCTTTTGGGCCGAGACATGCTTGTAAAGCTACAAGCACATATATCTTTCGTTGAAGGGGGAAAAATGGAAATGACTATAAACTCAAAGACTGCTGGCCTGATGATGTTAACTGTCCCCCGAGAAGAAGAATGGCGGTTCTATTTACCTCCATCCAAAACAGCAAGTTCCTGTATACTTACCAGCATTGCAGCCCCATCTGGAGTATGGGCAGAGAATAATCCACCTGGCCTAGCAAAGAATATAGCTCCTGTGCTTGTTACCTTGAAACCGGGAGCAGAACCAGTGCATGTGCGTCAGTATCCCCTCCCAAGACCAGCAATTGAAGGCATTCATCGCCACCTGAAGAAATTATTGCAGTACGGACTTCTAACAGAATGCCAATCACCCTGGAACACCCCCCTTCTCCCAATCAAGAAGCCTGGGACAGGTGACTACCGCCCAGTGCAGGATCTACGTCGAGTGAACAGTGCAGTTGAAACCATACATCCAGTAGTACCAAATCTTTACACCCTCCTGGGACTGATTCCAGCAGAAGCCACTCACTTTACTGTTTTGGACTTAAAAGATGCCTTTTTCTGTATACGCCTGGCAGAGGCCAGTCAGTTTTTGTTTGCATTTGAATGGGAAAACCCTACCACAGGACGACAAGGGCAACTCACTTGGACTCGATTACCACAAGGATTCAAGAACTCACCCACTATCTTCAGTGCAGCCCTCAGTCAAGATCTGTCAAGCTACTCTGTAACTCCGGGAAAAAGAATTTTGCTCCAATATGTAGATGATTTACTCATAGCCACCAACAACAAATCTGATTGTATACAAGCTACAAGTGATCTCTTGCACTTTTTGAATGAAGCTGGATACAAGGTTTCCAGAGCCAAGGCGCAGCTGTGCCAGACAGAAGTGAAATACTTAGGGTTCCATCTGTCCAAAGGAACCCGGAAGTTAGGACTTGAGCGAAAAGAAGCAGTATGCCGCATCCCAACCCCCGCTACTAGGAAACAGGTGCGAGCTTTCTTGGGAGCTGCAGGCTACTGCCGCATATGGATACAAAATTTTGCGCTCATGGCGAAGCCCTTGTACCAAATCACACAAGGAATGGAACAATCTCCCCTGGAATGGGGCCCAGAACACGATAAAGCATTCAAATCACTGAAAACAGCATTGATGTCATCCCCAGCCTTGGGCCTGCCGGATGTGCAGAAACCATTTCGTCTGTATGTCCATGAATCAAGTGGAAACGCATTGGGAGTCTTGACCCAGCCTCTTGGGTCTTGGCAGCGACCTGTGGCCTACCTGTCGAAACAATTGGATCCTGTTGCCAAAGGCTGGCCACCTTGCCTGAGAGCTGTAGCAGCCACAGCCCTCTTAGTGAGCGAAGCTGACAAGCTCACCTTAGGACAAAATCTTCAAGTCACTGTACCACACTCTGTTTTAACCCTACTGGAGCACAAAGGAAACCATTGGCTCACCAACGCCCGAATGCTGAAGTATCAAAGTATGCTATGTGAGAATCCTAACTTGCAATTGAGTGTTAGCCAAACGCTGAACCCAGCTACCCTATTACCAATTGGGCCAGGCCCCCCTGACCATGATTGTTTAGAAGTAATGGACGCTTTTCCCACCAGAACTGAGAAGGCCAGAGAAGTCACTAAGGCCTTACTTCATGAGATCATCCCCAGATTCGGAATACCACTGACCATGGGGTCTGACAATGGGCCCTCCTTTGTGTCACAAGTAACTCAGCAGCTAGCCCATGCCCTGCAGATACAATGGAAGTTACACACAGCATATAGGCCCCAGAGTTCAGGGAAAGTAGAGAGAATGAACCGGACCCTGAAGTCTCAGTTATCCAAACTTTGTCAGGAAGCCCACCTGAAGTGGCCCCAAGCTCTCCCCATTGCCCTTCTCCGAATACGGTCAGCACCCATCACGCCATTAGGAGTATCCCCATTTGAGATCCTGTATGGGAGGCCCCCGCCTATAATTCAGGGGATAAGGGGAGATATGAATCAAACTGGAGCGCAAATCACTAGGCAAGAATTGCTGGCTTTAAGTTCTGTTTTGCAGGGTCTTCATACCTGGGTGCAGGACCAGTTGCCTATCAATCTAACCAAACCCTTGCACCCTTTCAAGCCTGGAGCCTCGGTGTGGGTAAAAGAGTGGAAGAAGACACCATTGGCGCCTCATTGGAAAGGCCCATATATCGTTTTGCTATCAACCCCAACAGCAGTGAAAGGGGCAGAGATCGACTCCTAGATCCACCACAGTCGAGTGAAACCAGCAACAGTTCCTGAGAGTCGCCCCTGGACTTCGATCGCTAATCCTGCATCACCGTTGCGAATCACACTGCGAAGAAGAGATCCATCATCGTAGAGAACGTTGCCAACTTGTTTCTGATCATCACAGAGACGTTCTTCAGTTCTGCATTAACTACATTCCAGACCCTATCAACCTCAATCAACCATCATCTACTACAGTAATCATCAGAGACTATAATCATGATGATTACCAATTGCTGCTATTTCCTTCTTGCGGTAGCCCTAGGACTTTTAAGAACCACTCTTGCCTTGCCCCCTTGTGCAGCCTGTATAACCACCACCCGAACTGGAATGCAAGTCACCCAGACTCTACTTTACCACTCTTACTATACTTGCACTGGCATAGTCAGCCGGTGTATTTATAATGGTACCGAACTGAATGTTTGCACTCAGGGAAAGACTCGTACTTGTTTTACACCACGACAGAATCCATCTTACTCCGCCTTAGAATTAAGATGGAATGATGAAGATGGAACCCTTATCAATGCTACGAGTCAACTTTCTGATCCCAATCAACCTGCGTACCTATATTTTGATGCTTGTGACTTGATTAACAGAAATAATTATTACAGGTGCGGATCATGGGAGCAAGCCTACTATTATGATGAGAAATATATGTGTCCTGAAGTTGCGTACAACTGGGGAGAATGCACTGGGATACATTCCCCAACAACCTACAGCAGATCAACGGAAGCAGATTACTTCTGTCCGAAATGGGATTGTGTGTACTATGCTACCTGGTCTGGTAGCCCTACAGGACAGACTGGAGACAATCGCAAAGCGCTGCTACAAAGATTACCTTTACTGAAACCTGAACAGTGCAAGAAAAGTGCTTGCAATCCTCTACGACTTCAAATCTTCGATCCCAGCCAGTGGAAGCAAGGATTTCGATTTGGCCTGCGCGTAGCAGGAGGTGGAGCTGATCCTGGAACCATCATATACATCCAGCTGAATGTAAAGACTCAAGTTCCCTCACCATATCGCATACATCATACCTTCCATGAGGCCATGAAAGCAGAATTTGTTGTTCCCCACACTTCGCAGAATTTATTCATTGAACTGGCTGGAGCTGTGGCATCCAGCCTCCATGTCTCGGACTGTCTCTTCTGTGGAGGAACTCAAATGGGAGACCAGTGGCCTTGGGAAGCACAAGAACTGAACTATTCCGTGCCATATAACCAGACTGATGTACACAATACTATCAATGAATGGGTCCTAGCCCACTCCATAGTGGGTAGACTGTGTTTTGCAGGACCGCAATTGACTGCATTGGTAGGACAATTGGTCTGCCTGAACCAGAAATATTATCATGCCACTACGGGAATGACTTCTTGGTGGTCAGGTGCCAATACTCCAGAACCTTCTAATCCTCTGATCATCTTTCCTTATTTGGCCAGGATATGGACTGATCTGGCTACACACAGCACTTGGCAAGCTCCACCTGGACTATATTGGATTTGTGGCACCCGAGCATATGCTAAACTCCCTGCTAACTGGGGAGGAGTGTGTGTTCTTGGAACAATACGGCCATCTTTCTTTCTTTTGCCCCTTTCCCATGGAGAACAATTGGGGTTCCCTGTATATAAAAGCCGACAGACACGTGAAGCTCTGAGAATTGGCCAATGGGACAAATGGGATGCATCCTCTGAAGAATGGCCACCAGAGCGCATTGTTTCTTACTATGGCCCAGCTACCTGGGCACAAGATGGTTCTTGGGGCTACCGCACCCCTATATATATGCTAGATCGTATTATACGTTTGCAAGCTGTTGTTGAAATTATAACCAATGAAACTAGTAGAGCACTAACGTTGTTAGCCAAACAAGCCACACAGATGCGTACAGCCATTTACCAGAACCGCTTAGCTTTAGATTACCTGCTTGCAGCTGAAGGAGGAGTTTGTGGAAAATTGAATTTAACAAACTGCTGCTTACAAATAGATAATGAAGGACAGGTTGTAGAAGACATAGCCAACCACATGAGAAAGCAAACATATGTCCCAGTCCAAACATGGCATGGCTTGCAACTAGATGGCTGGTTCGGTTCTTGGTTTTCCAGCCTAGGCGGCCTGAAAACACTTGTTATACTTGTATTCTTGATTGTGGCTATTTGCATATGTATCCCATGTTTCCTGCCCTTATGCTTGCGCATGCTGAACGATTACAGTAGATACTTGTTCAGTTCTCAGAGGTCCAGAATGGGCCTGTATCCTCCTGTTTTCTTTGGAATGAGGAAGGATGGAGAATAAAAGCCCAGTCCTTGCTGGGAGAGTGGTACCTCCTCTATTGCACCCTGTGAGAGAAGGGAGGTGACCTCTTGCAACAACAGAGCGGCGAGAGGGTACTGAGAACAGAACTCTCTTGGAGGAGTCCGGGGGGGTAGACTTCGTAGATGAAGCCTGTACCCCTCCCATATAATGGAGAGTCCACTGCTCTGATGTTACAAGATGCCACCTGTGGGCTCGGAATGTCGATGGGAACTGGAATCTCCATAGGCAGAACAGCTATGTTCTCCAGAAAGGAGATTGTTGATCACTGCACTCTTCTCCTAAGGCTTCGTTCTATAGGTCTCTCTGGTTCGGTTCTCCGCTGGTTTCACTCTTTTCTTTTTAATTCGATCTTTCTCAGTTCTCTCTGGCACTACTTCATCTTCTCCTTCACCCTTGTCGTGTGGTGTTCCACAGGGTTCTGTATTAGCCCCTTTACTGTTTAATATTTTTCTGGCCCCTCTTGCTTTACTTATCCAACAGCACGGTATCTCTGCGTACTATTATGCAGATGATATCCTTCTCCTCTATCACACTTGCCCTCTTTCCCCTGATATCGGTCCCCTCAATGCCTGTCTTGCCACTGTTTCTTCTTGGTTTTCTGACAACTTCTTACACGTTAATCTGTCCAAAACTTCAGCCATCTGGTTCACTGCTGGTGCTCCTCTTCCCACTCTTGCTCCTTCTCTGTCTGTTGGGCCTATTCCTCTTGTCTCTTCTATGCGTTATCTTGGGGTTACTTTGGATTCAGCTTTAACCTTCAAAGAGCACGTTTCTTCTATTGTTCAACGTTCTTTCTATACCCTGCGTCAACTCCGTGCTATCCGGCCTTTTCTTTCCTTTTCTTCTCTGACTACACTTCTTCTTTCTCTTGTGGTTTCGCGTTTAGACTACTGTAATGCTTCTCTGGCCGGCCTCCCTCTTTCTCAGCTTCGTCGTCTTCAATTGGTTCACCATACTGCTGCTCGTCTTCTGACTAATTCTTCACGTACGGCTCATATCACTCCACTTCTTATTCGTTTACACTGGCTGCCTATCCCTTTCCGTATTCAATACAAAGTTCTGATCTTTGTTCACAAAGCTCTCCACACTGGTGTTCCCCTTTACCTCTCTGATCTGGTGCGTTTTCACTGTCCCTCTAGAACGCTTCGGTCGATTCACGCTAACCGCCTCTTTCTCCCACCTCCTTCTCGGGCTCACCTCGAATCAACACGCTCTTCTGCTTTTTTCTTTCTCGGCCCCCGCCTTTGGAACTCTCTTCCCTCAACTTTACGCATGGAGTCATCTTTTAAAACTTTTAAGGCCTCCCTCAAAACTCACCTCTTCTGTGTTGCTTTTGATGTTCCTTCCCCCCCCTGCCCACAGTTGATTGCTCTGTTTCTCTATTCTTCCTTTTCTATCTTTGCTGTCTCTTTTATGAATAATTGGCGTTCTTTTCTGTTCTCTCAGTAGCCTGTTTTTTATTGTACACCGCTGTATGCCTTTTTGGTCATGGCGGTATAAAAAGTTTTATAATAATAAAGATAAAGATAAAGAACGACCCTGAAGAGGTTGGGTCTGCTAAGGTGGCTGTGACTTAGGAGTCTGAGCCTTCCTTTGTTGTTTTGGTGGCTGCTTCCCTTCTGGGGAGCATGGATTGGACACAGTACCACAGGGGTGTAAGGAGGGTAGTACTTCTTATTGAAAGAAGCCTTCTTCACTGTCTTTTTCCTAGTTGGGTTGGCAGTAGATCTAGATAGTCTATTAAGAGTGGTGTTCTCAGATTCTAGCTGAGAAGCCTTGTCCTGCCAATCCTTGCCAAAAAGTTTTTCACCAGTGGAAGGGATATTACTCATTGTTCAAGATCAGATGCTTGAAGCCAAGCTGAAGTTCTGCTGATGCACTCAAAACAGTCAAAAATTGCCCTGTTAAACTATGAAACATTTTGGGCATGTTTTACGAGGGAGAGATAATCAGCTCTCTTATCAGGGAGAAAAGGTGCCCTCAACTCAAATCTCTAGCCACCTCCCTAAGGAACATACCCATATAGAGTATGTAGGAACTGATTCTGGCTGATAACATGGAGGCCTGAAAACGTCGTTGACCAAAAGTGTCAAGGGTTCTCGATTCCCTGCCTGGAGGGTTCGAGGAATGTGTCTTAGCACTTTTTATTTGACACACTGCCGATTCCACCACCATAGAATGGTGCAGTAATTGCATTTTCTGAAAGCCAGGACACTCTGGTACCCCCTACATTATATCCAGTCGTCGAGTATGTGGAGAGATGGTTAGGGATGTCTCGTACATACAAAGCATAAGGTCATGAAGTACGCAATGAATAGGGGAGTAGCAGCTTCCTTTGGGGCTGTAGGATATTGAAGGATTTCAAGTTCCTCAGCCCTAGGTTATTTCTCCAAAGTCATCATTATGGACAGACCCCGAGCAACATCGCAAATAAAGTCTTGGAAAGACATGTCCTCTGGAGGGGACATGCAACACTGTGAAGACGGAGATGGGTCTTCTGGGAGAGTTCTCATTTCTATGGTATTGGCCGATTCAAAGACTCAAAGTATCGACGGGCAGGGTGTTCCCGCTCTGCACGTACTCGATACTGTTCAAAGCCAGTAGCTGAGGCTTGCAGTGCCGGCACCTCTGTACCGGAAACAGATTTGAGGGCCAGCATGGGTGGTAGCATGGTAAGCAGCAAAAAAGTTGATGCAGGCTCTTTCGGTACTGTAGCCAGTACCGATGTCTGAGAAATCGACTGTAAAGGCTATACCGGTGCGGAGGTCGCTAGTAAGGCTGCTAAGCTCCACTCGATGGCCAGGACATATTAATCCATTGAACTTGCCGATGCTTGGTATTGGAATTGCAGGCCACAATCCCTGAGAATGGCACCAGCAGCTCTCCAGAGATGGAGGCTTCTGGAGCAACCCGGGACCCTACTAAGGCTTTGGAGGCAAGGTCCTCCCGCCAGGGTTGTTTGGCCAGTATGTCCCCCTCCAGGGCAATACCCGAGGCATCTCGATGCTTAGAAGGAGATCTACCCTTGGAGGGATACCAGTCTTCGATGAAGACCAAGGTTTCAATACCTGAGATCCTTGGGAGGAAGATGAAGCTCTTGAAGATGTCGATGCTAAAGACACTGCATCGGAGGGGTCATTCCATGTTAAGTGGTCTAGTATATAAAAAGTGCCCCGCTCGACCATCTTGGATTTTGCTGAAATTTTGTATGTACACTACCATGTGTCTCAAATTAACTTTGGTAAACTTTTAGATTCTCTTGTGGAATACTTGTCTGATCACATACCTTGACTTTGTACAGTACGAGTGAGATTTCAGCAACTTTGAGACCCTATATTTTCTTTGCTATTTTATTATAAAAAATGAATCTTGACTATCCTGTACAACATTTTGCGCTCTATTTAATGATACTAATGATAATATTTTTTTAATATGTCGGAAGTAGATATATTGCAGCAAAGTCAGCCAAAAAAACTGACGTTCTAAAAAAATTAAAAATTAGACATTATGCAGCTTCCTAAATAATCAAGTAAAAAGTATGAGATTTTGCACATAATACCTCTATGTACTGAAGTTCTTGAATTTATAATTTCATGCTCTTAGCATTCTCCGTTAGTTTACAAATTAAGTGTAAAGTTGATGATTTTTTGCAAAAACGTAAAAATAGGGTATTTTTAACCTCCTTTTACACAAAAGTATCTTCTAACATCGTTTTGAAACCAATTTCATTAGAAAGAGCATGTTTTAAGCTTTCTAGAAAAGCGGTTTTAATTTACTAACCCTGGCGTACAATACCCTGAAAAGAGGGCTAAACATAGCGGACATTACCATGCTTGACAAAGGCATGTAATTCAACCTGCACTTCTAACGTTATCCAAATGTTATATTTAAAACTCATTTATTTCCATTATCAGAGGAAGTCGATAAAAGAGTCAAGGATTTCTATGAAGATGATGAATTTAGCAGAATGTCTCCTGGCAGAAAAGACTGCATTTCAGTGCGACTCGATGGTGTCAAAGTTCAAAAACAAAAACGGTTGCTGTTGTGTAATCTTAAAGAGTTGTATGTAGCATATCATAATAAATTTGGAGCAGAAATCGGTTTTTCAAAATTCTGTGATCTCAGGCCAAAGTGGTGTCTGACTGTTGGTGCTTCAGGCATGCATTCTGTTTGCGTCTGCAGTATACATCAGAATGTAAAGCTCATGCTGCAAGGTGCAAATATTAAAAAGGACTACAAGCTGCTAATGGAAAAGACTGTGTGACCTGAATTCCAAGGAAAGCACAGTTACTTACCTGTAACAGGTGATCTCTGGGAACAGCAGGAATTAGTCCTCTCATATGGGTACGTCGGTACCGACGGAGCCTGCGCGGGAACGCTCCCCAGCTTCCCAAAAAGGAAAGCTTTTGGGAGCATCCCACAGCGCCTGCGCGCTGCCTTCCCGCCTTTCCTAACCAACTCTCCTCAGTTCAAGTTTAAAGCTGAGACAATAGAGAGAGAGAGGAAAGGAAAGATCGAGAGAGATACAACTCCTAGGGGAGGTGGGAGGGTTGTGAGGACTAATTCCTGCTGTTTCCAGAGATCACCTGTTACAGGTAAGTAACTGTGCTATCTCCAGGAACAAGCAGGAATGAGTCCTCACATATGGGGACTCCCTAGCTAAGATGCCTGGGAGATCCCCAAGGATATGAGACCCTGAAAGGGTTCCCCGTCCTGCTATGGATCTCAGGCATCCATCCAGGGAAGGAGAGCAGGAGTTGTTCAAGAATGGAACAGGTGTCTGAGGACAGCCTGACCAAACAAGGCATCCCGGCGGGAGTCCTTGTCCAAACAGTAATGGGCTGTGAAGGTATGAACCGAGGCCCAGGTGGCTGCTCGACAGATCTGGTCGATGGACACAGAATGTAGATGAGCCATAGAGGTGGCCATGGCCCTCATATTGTGAGCTGTGACATGGCCTTCCAGAGAAAGGTTCTTACTCTGGTAAGCAAAAGAAATACACTGAGCAATCCAATTGGACAGTGTTCTCTTAGACTGGAAGTCCTAAATGAGAAGGATCAAAAGCAACAAAAAGCTGGGAAGACTTTCTATGTTGCTGTGTCCTGTGTAAGTAAAAAGCCAGAGCTCTTTTACAATCTAGAGTATGAAGATTCCTCTCTGCACTGGATGCATGAGGAGGTGGAAAAAAGACAGGTAAATATACCTCTTGATTAAGATGAAAAGGTGAGACCACTTTAGGCATAAAGTGTGGATTTGTCCTAAGGACTACCTTATCATGATGGAACCTTGTATAAGGTGGATTAGCCATTAAGGCCTGCAGTTCACTGATGCGGCGAGCAGAAGTGACTGCAATAAGGAAAATAACCTTCCAGGAAAGAAATTTCAAGGAGGTAGTGGCTAAGGGTTCAAAAGGTGGCTTCATAAGCTGACCAAGAACCAAATTTAAGTCCCATGCCACCGGAGGAGGTCGAATGGGAGGTTTAGTTAAAGTTAGGCCTCTCATGAATCTTGCAATAAGAGGATGAGAGGAAATAGGTTGTCCATTGAGAGGCTTAAGGGATGCTGCAATAGCACTCAAATGGACTCTTACTGAATTTGTCTTAAGGCCTGCACTGGAGAGGTGCAGGAGATATTCCAATAGAGAATTCACAGGAAGTGCCAGAGGGTCAAGACCCTTTTGAGCACACCAAATGGAAAATCTTTTCCACTTAAAAGCATAGGAACGCCTAGTGGAAGGTTTTCTGGAAGCATGGAGGATGTCCTTCACTTGCTGAGAAAGATTTAAGTCTTGAAGGTCTAGGCCTTCAGTAACCAAGCTCTGAGGTGAAGGGACTTGGGGTTTGGATGCCACGAAGTCCCTTCCTCCTGGGACAGGAGGTCTGGAGCAGCTCCCAAGTCCAGGGAGGGGGCTTGGGAAAGATGCAGAAGTAGAGGGTACCACACTTGGCGTGGCCAGCGTGGAGCTATGAGGATCATAGATCCTTGATCCCTCTGGAGTTTGAACAGAGTCTTGGGAATCAAAGGAATGGGTGGAAAGACATACAGGAAGCCCTGACCCCAATGAAGGAGGAAGGCATCCCTGGC
The DNA here is from genome assembly GCA_033557465.1 of Ichthyophis bannanicus. Classification (NCBI taxonomy): domain Eukaryota; kingdom Metazoa; phylum Chordata; class Amphibia; order Gymnophiona; family Ichthyophiidae; genus Ichthyophis; species Ichthyophis bannanicus. The sequence goes on along the minus strand of CM066046.1, from coordinate 14,303,508 downwards.
CTGAACTCCCTAACACGGAATTCTGGAACAGAACCGGGGAAGTTTGGCATTCCACGGACTTGCAAAGAGGTCTATGTCCGGGGTTCCCCATTCTTGGAAGATTCTGAGTACCTGATCCATGTGCAGGGACCATTCGTGTGGAAGCAGAACTCGACTGAGTCTGTCTGCCCAAGAGTTTTGGATTCCTGGGAGGTATACTGCCAGGAGATGGATTTGATGCTCTCTGGCGAAGGCCCATAATCTTAGAGCTTCGTTGCAAAGCGACAGAGAGCCAGTTCCTCCTTGCTTGTTTATGTAAAACATGGCTACCTGATTGTCCGTATGAATGAGGACTGTCTTGTAGCTGAGGAGGGTATGAAAGACCTTGAGAGCTAGAAACACTGCTCGAAGTTCCAAGTGGTTGATATGAAGAGAGGTCTCCTGTGGGGACCAAGTGCCTTGGGTGGAGAGGTCTTGTAGATGAGCTCCCCAATCTGTTTGGGAGGCATCTGTTGTGAGAGTTGCTTGGGGCAACAAAGGTTGGAAGGGGGACCCCAGCAACAAATTTTGAGTGGACATCCACCATTGGAGAGACCAAAAGAGACGTTTGGAGGTTGCTATTTGGTCTGAGAGAGCTCCTGAAGCTTGAGTCCACTGGGTGGACAAAGTCCATTGAGCTGCTCTCATGTGTAGGCGAGCATAGGGTACCACATGTACTGTGGAAGCCATGTGGCCTAGCAGCTGTAGCATCTCCCTGGCAGTCAAGTGGCTTTTTGACTGTATCTGGGAGGCTAACTGCACTAGACGTTGGCAACGGACCAGAGGAAGGTAGGCCCTTGCAGAGGTGGTGTCCAACCAGGCCCCTATGAATTCCATGGACTGAGTAGGGGTGAGCTGGGACTTTGGGAAGTTTACCACAAGTCCCAGGTATTGCAGAATGCGCTTGGTGCGGTTCAGGGAGATCTGAGCCTCTGACTGGGTTGGAGCTCGGATGAGCCAGTCGTCCAGGTATGGGAAGACAAATATTCCCAGAGTGCGTAGAAATGCAGCAACTATTGCCATGCATTTGGTGAACACTCTCGGAGCAGAGGCCAGACCAAAAGGAAGCACTCTGTATTGGTAATGTTTTCCCTGGAACAGAAAACGTAGGAATCTTCTGTGAGATGGATGGATGGATGAGGACATGAGTGTACGCATCCTTGAGATCTAGAGAACAAAGCCAATCCTGACTCAGCAGGTATGGAAGGAGAGTGCCTAGAGAAAGCATCTTGAACTTCTCCTTGCATAGGAATTTGTTCAATTCTCTGAGATCTAAGATGGGTCTGTATCCCCCTGTTTTCTTTGGAATGAGAAAATAGGGGGAGTAGAACCCTGACCCCTGTTGAAGAAGAGGAACTTCTTCTATGGCCCCTTGGGCAAGAAGGGTAGTCACCTCCTGATCTAGAAGGTCGAGGAGAGATGTGGGAGAATTGAAGTTTCTCACCATGGTGTAGGGAGGAAGGTCTGAGAAATGAAGTTTGTAGCCCTCTCTTATGATGGAGAGGGTCCACTGCTCTGATGTTATTTGCTCCCATCTGGGAGCAAAATGAGCTAACCTTCCTGGAATGGTGAGAGGTTCTGGCTGTTGTAGAGCTAGAAAGGTTAAGTTCTCTAGCATCAAGTCAAAAACCCTGAGGAGGTTGGGACTGCTGGGTTGCAGCAGTCCCTTCAGGTTTAGGCCTGGCCTGTTTAGGTTGCTGACGCTTAGCAGCAAAGCGACCTATAGAAGATTGTTGGCCAGAAGTGGAAGGAAATCTGCTCCTTTTGTAAAAAGGCTTTTTGAAAGGTTTTTTCTTGGCTGGAATGGAGGTTGACTTTGAAAGTCTATCCAGGGCAGAATTCTCTGCATCCATTTGAGTGGCTTTTATTTGCCACTCTTTGCCAAAGAGATTTTCACCTGTACAAGCCATCTTGAACCCAGGGCTCTAGATCAGAAGCCTGGAGCCAAGCAATTCTGCGAGCAGCTATGGCAATGCCTGAGGCTCTGCTGGCACCTTCAAAGGAGTCAAAAACTGCCCTGTTAGAAAACTTTGAAATGTCTTGAGTATGCTTAAGCCAAAGGAGGAACTCATCCCTTTTATCGTCTGGAAGAAAAGGGAGAAAGTTGTGCAGCTTTTGTGCAACTTCCTTTAGAAACATACCCATGTAAAGGCTATATGAGTTGATTCTGGCAATAAGCATGCTGGCTTGGAAGATTTTCCTACCAAAAGCATCCAAGGTCCTGCATTCTCTTCCTGGAGGAGCAGAAGAGTGTCTTTTTGAACTCTTTATCCTCTTCATAGCTGACTGCACTACAATGGAATGGTGAGGAAGCTGTTTTCTGAAATCCAGGACAAGGAGGGACACGGTACATAGTGTCCAATCTGCGAGAATGAGGAGAAAGGGTGAGAGGAGTCTCCCATAAGTCAATCATATGTTCATGAAGAATTTCATGAATTGGCAAGGTGACTGCCTCTCTAGGAGCCTTAGAGTATCCTAAAATATCTAATTTTTTTGCTCTAGGCTCTTTTTCAGAGGTTACTGAAATAGAGAGTCCTTTAGCCACTTCTATTATGAAGTCTTGAAAGGACAAATCCTCTGGAGGAGACACTTTCCTTTTTGGAGAAGTAGGCTCCTCAAGAAGGGTAATGGATACTTCAGGAGATTCATCTTATGAATCAGAATCATCAGAGGAATCGAAGTATCGTCTGTCCGCTTCTAACGATCGATACACGTATCGATCGGTACCGACATCGGGCGTCCCCGGTACCGGATCGGTACCGAGAAATAGCCCTGGACAAGGAACCGGAGTCGGTATCCTGGTCGATGTCGATGCAATCGGTACCGGTATCGGTGCCGGTACCGATAACATGGCTCGTTGCGGTACCATCGGCGTCGCAGCTTTAATAAAGGCCGTTATAGCCTGCTGCATGGATTGAACAGTGTGATCCATAGACGCCACGACTGCCTGGATGTCGGTACCGGGAGAAAGTGCCGGTACCCCAGAGCACTCTAACAGGTGATCGGTCGAGGTCGTGCCATCGATGTCAACCTGTAACCCCATAGGAGGAGCTTTGGAAGCCAGAGCAGGATCCTCGAGGGCTAGCCCGGAGGCATCTCGATGCTTAGAGGGAGATTTGCCCTTCAAGGACCTGCTAGGTTTATGTTTGGTTACCTGAGATCCATCAGGAGAAGAAGACCTGGAAGATGTCGATGGCACCGCCGGTGCATCAGCGGGAAACAGCACATGGAGCTTGGCTGCTCGGTTCTGTAACCCCCGCGTTTAGACATTAGAGAGCAGGACTGACAATCCGGAATGGAGTGTTCAGGACCCAAACATTTAAGACACCATTCATGGGTATCTGTAACAGAAATAGTACCGCTACACTTAGTGCATTTTTTGAACCCGGAGGCTGGTTTTTCCATGAGGGAAAATTTTTTTGTGGGCCCTGAGGCCTAAGAAGAAAATACACCAAGTGAGGAAAAATTTTTATTTTATTTTTTTTTTAAGAAAGAAAAGACCGGCGGTACCGGTCCGGAGTCGGGGAAGGCAGACACGCGACCAAAGAAATAAATTAAAACAAAGAACTTCTTCAGCGGTGACAGGAAGACGACCTGCTGGCTCCGTGGAAAAGAAGAACTGAGGAGAGTTGGTTAGGAAAGACGGGAAGGCAGGGCGCAGGCGCTGTGGGATGCTCCCAAAAGCTTTCCTTTTTGGGAAGCTGGGGAGCGTTCCCGCGCAGGCTCCGTCGGTACCGACGTCCCCATATGTGAGGACTCATTCCTGCTTGTTCCTGGAGATTGTATGCTACAAAGATACCAAAGCTGCCCTGGCAAAGAATCACTTGTAGCGTATTTGGATGAAATATTCCAGGATTATGATGCAGAGGAATCAATTGAATTCAAATAATGGATTCACACTGACCGAGAAACACTGGAAACAAGCATATTAACAGTGGACTACTTTGTTGAAAAACTTTCAAGCAAAATTTGGAAGCTGACAGGCCATCATTTTGTTTCAAAACACCAAAGTGAATATCTGAAGTCACTGAAAGCTGACTTAAAAGAAACGGAGTTCATTGTTTTGATGGACTTCACTGAAAATTACTCATTTGTTGTCCAAGATGCTGCCCAGGGCTTTCACTGGGAAAATTCACAGGCCACAGTACATCCATTTGTTACTTATTATGCAAAGTGGGCACCTTGCAAATTGTTAATTGTTGCATAATTTCCGATCATATGCAACATGATACCGTGTCAGTACACGTGTTTATTCAGAAGTTTATCAAATTTTTGTTGACCTAAGCAGATGTTACAAAAATATACTACTTCAGTGATGGCTCAGCAGCGCAATATAAAAACGACAAAAACTTCGTCAATTTATGCAACCACAAAAATGATTTCAATTTCGAGGCTGAATGGAACATTTTCGGCACAAGCCATGGAAAATCACCTTGTAATGGGGTTGGTGGCACAACTAAACTTTTGGCAACCGGAGCAAGTCTACAAAGACCTTCGTCTGACCAAATATTGATACCAAAAGATCTGTATAACTTTTGTGACCAAAATATACACGGAATTAAATATATTTATGTCGCAAAAGATGAAATTGAAAAAAGCAGGAAGTTTCAAGAAGAAAGGTGGAAAGAAAACAGCACAATAGCTGGAACTAGAGAGTATCACCAATTTGTACCAGTTGACTCAAACTTGGTTTGTGTCAGCAGAGTTTCAAATGATACAATAAGTTTTTTAGCCAAAATTTCCAATACTGCTATTTTGTATTTGAAATTATCTGAGTTGTCCCTTGGTTGCTATGCAGCTTGCATATATGACAACAAATGGTGGATTGGCAATGTTGTTGCAATGTTGTTGAAGTTTCAGCTGAGGAAAATGATGCATTGATAACATTTATGCATCTTCAAGGTCCTGCTTATTCGTTTTATTGGCCAGAAAGGCAAGATGTTTGCTGGATTCCAGAGCAGCACCTTAACATTAGCATGCTCCCTGCACCTTCAGTTACATCATCTGGCTGACAGTATCAATTCCCAGAATCCATTTTGAAGGAAGTGGCTTGCAAACATAACAGAATGTAAAAAGATTGCTAGCATTAAAATTGAGGTGAGTACTTCGGCTTGGGAACCATACAAGATACACAATTTAGGCTTGGGAACCTAGGATAAGATGCCCAATCATTGGCTTGGGAAGAAGCTAGACACCCACTGAAGGCTTTGGAAGCTCAAATAAGAAACCAAATTAAAGGCTTGGGAACCTAGATTAAGAAACCCACCCGTGGCTGGTATTGCACAGCTATCGGGCAATACCAGCATCTCTATGGCGATGGGGTTGCCAGTTCATGTTCCTGAACTGGTAGTGACAATGTCACCATGGACCAATGCAATACAATATTGATAATTTTTCAATATAAAAATGTTAAAACAAGTATGATCCAAAAAATTAACAATAATAATATGATGAAATATACGCTGTTGCCATGGCAATGTCCGCTGACTTTGGTCCTCTTTTTAGAGCACTGTATGCCAGCGTTAGTCAATCAAACTAACTTTTTTAGGGAGTTTAAAACATGCTCTTTCTAATGGTAGTAGTTTGAAAACGTTTCTAGAAGATACCTTTGTGTAAAAGGGAGTTAAGAATACCCTGTTTTTAGCCTTTTTGCAAAAACGATCAACTTTACACTTAATTTGCAAATTAATGAAAAGGGCTAGGAGCTTGAAATTATAAACACAAAAACAACAGTACCACGAGATACTATGCCTCAAATTTCATGTTCGTTGTTTACTTATTTCAGGAGCTATGCAATGTTAAACTTTTAATTTTTTTAGGCCGCCAATTTCTTTGCCCGACTTTGGTGCAATGTGTCTATTTCTGACACAATCAAAAAAGATTATTATTAGTCTCATTAAAAAGAGTGCAAAAAGATGTGCAAGGTAGTTAAGTTTCATTTCTTATAAACAAATAAGAACAATATTAGGTCTCAAACTTGCTGGAATTTTGAATCGTACTGTACATGTTCAGGCTATGGGGTCAAACAAACGGCTATATCTCAACAGGTTTAACACCAGAGAACCTAAAACTCTACCAAAGTTCATTTGAGACATGGGGGGCTCTAAATACAAAAATTTAGTCAAAATCTGTGATGGTCATGCGGGGAGCCCTAGACCACTTGACATGGAATGACCCTGAGGCAGAGGGTGCCCAGCTTTGCAGCTCTATTCTGTAGGCCTCTCTTGGTCACCCTTCCTACAGAGAGGACATTCTGATGGTTGATGATCTGGTCCCAAACATTTTAGACACCAGTCATGGGTGTCTGTGGCCGAAATTGTACTGCCATATTTAGAACACTTCTTAAAACCACTGGATGGTTTTTCCATTTTGTCTGTGACTAAAAGGGAAGGCCTAAACCTAAGATGGCGTCAATGCGCCTGAAAGAAGAAAGATTCCTTCCCTCACTGAAGATTTTTTTTTTTTTTTTAAAGAAAGAAAGCAAGCACCAACAGGGTTAGTACCAGCATCGACGGGAAGGCAGACATCACCACAAAATATAAGGAAAAAAACAAATTTTCTACGGTGACAGGAATTGCCTCTTTTCAGCTCTGCGAAAAACAAAGAACTGAGGAGGGAGAGCTGGAAAGGCAGGAATGTAGCTACGCAGACGCAGTGGGATGCTCCCAAAAGCTTTCCTAATGGACGATGGGAAGCGTTCCCACGCGGGCTCCGTCGGTACCATTACCCATATGTGAAGACTACATTCCCGCTTGTTCCTGGAGATTAGTGTGTTCAGGGCTGGCTCTAGGTGATCTATAGGCAAGGAGGATGGTTATGTTGCTGTTTGTTATAGTTACTGCGTCATCTTTTGTCTGAGGTGTTTGAGAGGGTGCGGAAGAGTAAATTAGACTTACCTGCTAATTGTTGTTCCTTGCGGAACTCTAGTCCAGTCCCGGAACCATAGAGTTGTGAACCTCCACCAGCAGCTTTGGAGACTGAACATCTTCATCTCTTTGATCATCCAGCTATATGCAGCCCCAAGGACCGCCCACACATCAGTACCTATTGACAAAGCATACTAAGCAGAGCAACAAATAAGTAGATATAACACAGTGGAAAAAAGGATCCTGACCCTAAAGTTCCCACTACTAGCAAAATCTATTTTTTTTTTCCAATTGCGTATGAACAACCTCCCGCCTACGGAAAGGCGGACCAGAACGGCCGTGGCGACCCTTGTGCAAAACGCATGCAACAAGAGGTGCCACCGCTCACCCCCAAGATTTGACCCCGAAAGGAAACTAAGGCGTGCTGCAAGCAGAGGAGCTCTGACCGAAAGCATAGAGAACAAAAACCCTGGCAGACTCCTATAATGAATGTACCTTCTTGGCTGGCAGCGAGAACAGATAGACAGGGAGGGATCCGGGACTGGACTAGAGTTCCGCAAGGAACAATAATTAGCAGGTAAGTCTAATTTACTCTTCCTTAGCGTCCCTCTAGTCCAGTCCCGGAACCATAGAGGATGTAACAGAGCAGTAAATCTCAACGGGAGGGCCTCGCTAGTCCAGCCTGAAGCACCCGAGACCCAAACCGCGCATCCGACGCCGCCTGCACATCCAGACGATAGTGCTTAGCAAAGGTGTGCAAGGACGACCACGTCGCCGCCCAACAAATATCCACCGCCGGTACCAAGCTAACTTCTGCCCAAGACGCCGCCTGCGCCCTAGTCGAGTGAGCTCGAAGCCCGGCAGGAACCATCCTGCCGTGTAAAAGGTATGCCGACGAAATCGCCTCTTTCAACCAGCGGGAAATGGAAGACTTAGACGCCGCTTCCCCCTTGCGCGGACCGCCAAATGCGACAAACAGGCGATCGGACTTACGGAAGGCCGCCGTTTCCCTCAAATACCGACGAAGAGCTCGACGGACATCCAACGCGTGCAAGGAGTTATCCGCGTGCTTGCCCCGTTCCTTGGCAAACACCGGGAGAGACACCACCTGATTCATGTGAAACGCCGAAACTACCTTAGGCAAAAACGCGGGAACCGGTCGCAATACCACCTTATCGGCAGAGAAAGACAGATAGGGTTCCCTACACGAAAGAGCCTGCAACTCCGAGATCCTGCGAGCTGACGAGATCGCTACCAGAAACACAGTTTTCAACGTCAAGTCCTTCAACGAAGCTTGTGCCAAGGGTTCAAACGGCGAAGCCACCAGAGACCTCAACACCAAATTCAAGTCCCACGAGGGCACTAAAGCCCTGCACGGAGGACGCATAAGCAACACCGCTCGCAAGAAGCGCTTCACGTCCGCATGGGACCCCAATAACTGGCCCTGAACCTTGCCTCGAAAACACGCAAGAGCTGCAAGTTGTACCCTCAAAGAACTGGCCGCCAGGCCCTTGTCCACCCCTGCTTGCAAGAAGGAGAGGATCCGAGGAACGGCGGTCCGCAAAAGCCGCAATTCGCGAGCCGCACACCAGCTCTAAAAAATACGCCAGACCCGGACATACACTAGCGACGTAGACCGACGCCGCGCCCGCAACAAGGTAGCAATGACCTCCGGAAAATAACCTTTGGCTCTCATTCGCGCCCTCTCAATAGCCATGCCGTAAGCGAGAATCGAGCCACCTGAGACATCTGCAGCGGCCCCTGCCGAAGGAGATCCGGCCGAGGAGGAAGGAGCCACGGATCGGCCATACTCAACCGCACCAGATCCGCATACCAAGGCCGACGAGGCCAGTCCGGGGCAATCAGAACCACGGGACCCGGATGCCGCTCGATCCGCTGTACCAGGCGACCCACCAGAGCCCAAGGAGGAAAGACATAGAGCAGCCCGTACCTTGGCCACCTTTGTGCCAATGCATCGAGGCCTTCCAACATGCGTTCCCGACGCCTGCTGAAGAACCTTTCGACCTGCGCGGACTCGAAGGTCGCCATGAGGTCCATTATCGGCAGACCCCAACGACGGACCAGCAACGCAAATACCTCGGGATGTAGAGACCACTCTCCGGGGTCTACCCTGCGATGACTCAGAAAGTCCGCCTCCACATTGTGAACCCCCGCGATATGCTGGGCCGACAGACACTGAAGATGCCGCTCTGCCCAATCCAGAAGCAGATCCGCCTCCGCTTCCAACGCCGCGCTGCCTGTGCCTCCCTGGCGATTTATGTAGGCTACCGTGGAGGCATTATCGGATAGCACCCTGACCGCCGCTCCCTGCAGCCAAGGCTGAAAAGCTGTCAGAGCCAACCACACGGCTCTCATTACCAGTCGGTTGATGGACCACCGGCTCTCCCGCGAGGACCACTGGCCCTGAGCAATCTGGCCCTCGCAATGAGCCCCCCAGCCGCTCAAACTGGCATCAGTCATCAGCAGACGCCAGACGGGAGACTCCAAGGGCATACCGTTCGCCAGAGAGCGCCGACGCAACCACCAGCGAAGGCTGTGCCGAACCTCCAAGGGGCAAACTAACTGACGAGCCAGCGAGTCGGACTGATGACACCATCGACGCAGCAGCGCTCACTGCAGAGGCCGCATGTGCGCCCTTGCCCAGGGAACTACCTCGATGGTCGCCGCCATCGTGCCGAGAAGCTGAAGGTATTGCCAAGCCGAGGACGCCCGTCTCGCTAGAAACTGCTCCACCAGCCGCCTCAGGGCCCGCGCTCTGTGCGCTGGGAGAAAAACCTTCCCGTTGCCGGTCTCGAAACGCGCCCCCAAATACTCCAAGGTCTGCGAGGGAAGAAGGCTGCTCTTCGCCCGATTGACCACCCAGCCTAACGACTGCAAAATCTGTACGACCCGCGCCGTCGCCCGGAGACTCTCCTCCCTCGACTTCGCCCGGATCAACCAGTCGTCGAGATAGGGATGCACGAGGACACCCTCCTTCCGCAGGAACGCCGCTACCACCACCATGATCTTCGTGAAGACCCGTGGCGCCGTCGCTAGGCCGAAGGGCATGGCTTGAAACTGAAAATGGCCCATCGGCAGCGCAAACCGCAGAAATCTTTGATGTTCCCGACGAATGGGAATGTGCAAATAGGCCTCCGTAAGGTCTAGGGACGTTAGGAATTCCCCCTCGCGGACTGCCGCTATGACCGAGCGCAGCGTTTCCATGCGAAAATGCGACACCCGGAGGCACCGATTCACTCTCTTTAAATCCAGGATTGGTCGAAAGGTGCCATCCTTTTTCGGCACTACGAAGTAGATGGAGTATCGACCGGACCCTAACTGCCCCTCCGGCACGGGGGCGACCGCCCGGAGCCGAAGCAGCCGGGAAAGTGTATCGGATATGACTCGTCGTTTCCAGGGAGCGCTGCACGGGGACATAACGAAGGAATCGAGCACCGGTCGATGTAGCTCGAGCGCATATCCCTCTCGTATGACTTCTAACACCCACCGATCGGATGTGATAGCGGCCCAGGCAGGGTAGAAATCCCGCAGTCTGCCCCCTACGGGAATCACCGCCACCGGAGCCGGCCACGCTTCATTGTGACTTTTTGGGGACCTGCGCCTGGAAGGAGCCAAAACCTCTACCTGCCCCCCGAAATCCGAGGAAACTCTGTCCGCGCCCCAGATATCTGGAACGCTGGGGCTAACCAAAGCGGGAGGCACGAAACCTCCGAAAGGACTGCTGAGACCCCCAGAAGGTGAAGGTCGGCTTACCCTGCTTGGGCTTATCCCCCGGAAGCCGACCCCCCTTAGAATCCCCAAGATCTTTTACCAACCTATCCAAGTCCTCCCCAAATAACTGCCTGCCCTTAAACGGCAGCTTACTAAGGCGAGCTTTAGAAGAGCCATCAGCCGCCCAATTGCATAACCAAAGAGAACGACGCGCCGCTACCACCGACGCCATGCCGTTAGCTAACCCCCTAATGAGGTCATAGTGGATATCCACCAAATAAGCGGTACCCGACTCCAATCTGGACGCCGCGGCCTCTTGTTCCGCCGACTGGGGCCCCTGGAACTGTTGAGACCAGCGGAAGCAGCCGCGCGCCACCCAGGCCGCACCGCCGCCTGCATTGACAGGGCAGCAACATCAAACGCCTGTCTCAACAAGCTATCAACTTTCCGATCCTGCGGGTCCTTCAACGCCGCAGCATCTTCCACCGGGATAGTAGTCCGTTTAGTAACCGCTGAAACTGCCGCGTCCACCTTCGGCAAACGAAAGAGCTCTCTATCAGCCTCCGACAGAGGATACAACTTAGGCAACAGTTCCACTCCTCCTGGATCATAGCTTTAAAAACCCTATGGAGCGGAAAGACTCTGTGGGAAATGCGCACCGCCTGCATCAAGGGATCCTCCAACTTGTCCTCCGCAGTGGCATCTTCCACGGGTATGTTCAATACCTTGAGGGTTTCGGCAATCAGTGCCGGAAGTTCCTCTTTACGAAATACACGCACTATTCTACTACTCTGCTCGTCGTCCAACAACTCGCCGTCTTCTAAATCCTCCGCAGACTCCAGCTCGAAAGCCTCCCCCAGCCCCTCGTGGAACACATCCCCAGGAGACGCAGAATCCGCAACACTCGGGGGCCGGCTCTTCTTTTGTGGACCAGTGTCTCCCTCTACTGAAAGTGGACGCTTTAGCCCACGGCGGGGCAGGACCGAGCCTCCCCCCGCCAGCTGCAAGAGAGCCAGAGCCTCCTGCATGAGAGAGAAAAAGGCGGGTGGAGCTCCCAGGGATCCCTCCTGGACGCCCCCCGCCAACAGGCGCTCCGGCACCGCAGAAATCCCCAGACCAAGGACCGTCTCTGCCTGCTCTGATGTCCCTTCTGTAGATACAGGTGGGAGATCTGCACTGGAGCCCTCCAGAGGATCCTCCATGACAGCACCCACAGCAGAATAAGTGGCACAGACTCGGGCTTCCAAATTACTACTTCTACGAATGCCACAGACCAGACACCGAGGACTAGGAGGCATGGCTATGCACACAGCCCTTTGCCAGCAAAGCAGAAACACCTTGTTGAAGCAAACAGAGCAGAAAAAAAAAAATCGTGATTTTAAAAGTGCTCAAAAATGCTCCAAATTGCAGGATTAGATAGAGCTGGAGTCAATTAGCTGATATCTGACCAAGAAATTCAAAAACGAAGCTCCTATCCCTAAAAAAAAAACACGAAGAAAAACAACTTTGAAAAAAAATCCAAAATGGCCGCCGGACCCGATCCCGCCAAAAAAAGGACCAGAAAAAGTACCCGAAAGGTCTAAAACACTCCCCAGAGCTGATTCCAGGCCACCCCAAGGCCTCTACCACTGCCTTTAGAAAGAAAAAGCTTCAAACTCTACTCACCCACACACAGGTGTGGAGGGGGGGTCAAAACACTGAGAGTGCTGTCCAGCGTGCCTGCCACAAGCTCTGAGTAACAGTTATCAGAGTCAATAACAGAGTAATAACCGCTCAGGGAACCCCTAAATCAGTCAGGGGACCCTCAGAGCCTACTGCTGTATTTAATTGCTGCCTGTAATTGTCTTCAACCTTCTCCTCACCCACCAAGGGGGTTCGGTAGAAAGGAGACCTGTGTCCTGTGCAGCTCCCCTGCTTGTTTGACCTATGGGGAGACTGACAGAGAGAGACAGAGAGAAAAAAACAGATTAGAGAAAGGCAGAAGGGACACAGTCAAAGACTTCCTCCACAGCAGCAGCCCAGCACCGAAATCTAGAAAATAATAAAACACTAAAGCTCTGCTTATTTGTTCCTAAGGAGCCCAGTTCTGGGCTCTGACTTCCAAGCTGCTTGGAGACTGAGATACTGATGTGTGGGCGGTCCTTGGGGCTGCATATAGCTGGATGATCAAAGAGATGAAGATGTTCAGTCTCCAAAGCTGCTGGTGGAGGTTCACAACTCTATGGTTCCGGGACTGGACTAGAGGGACGCTAAGGAAGTTTAGGTTTTTCTTGGCTAGAGTAAGTACACCTCCTCGGTGTTCCGTGCGTGGTGAGTGAAAGTTGTAGTCTTGCAGGTTCAGTTTGTTAAGTAGGACTTGGCCGTTTCACTAAACCAGGATTCTGGGATACTTAGAATATCTATTTTGTTGTCCAGCATCAGGTCTGTGAGGATTTGGACTTTGTTTCGTGCTGATCCAGCGCTGAGCAGGGTGCATTTTAGGTGTGGAGTGTTGCTTGTATGCCTGCGTGAGGGTGTTGTAAGTGTGGGTGCTTCAGTTTTGATTTGAATGATGTGGTGAGTGGGCCTGGATTTGCTCTTATGGAAGGTGGCGGGGGGGTGTAGGGATGAGTGGGTATGCATGAATGATGGGTATGAATGTCAAGGTGGGCATTAGGGCTGTGGTGGTGGTGAGGAATGCAGTGAGGTGCAATGAGAGGAGAAGGGCTAGGAGAGCTATTATTGTGATGTGAGCTCTGCTGTGTAGTCTAGCTGGAGGCTGGTTGACGTGCACTGTGTAGGTGGCTGGTTTGAGCTTACCGGCTGCATGAGGTAGCATGACGTTAAGTGTCCAAGTTGCAGTTTCTTCGCACAGTGTGTTTGTTCGTTCATTCATTGCCAGTGCTGTAAGTCACGTTTAAGGGCCCTCTGGCAAAGCCCGCCAGGCACGGGCACATCTCAGGAGAGGCTCCCTTTTAAAGTCCATGCAGCACTGGTGATTGGGGCAGCGGGGAGTAAAGCACAATGGAAAGAGAATACAAAAAATAGCAAAAAGATCACAGCAAGCATATATAGAGGACAACGAGGGGGGGGGAAGAAGCTTGTGCCCAACATGTGCCCCCCCATGTAATCCTATATGCTTTCTGGCCCTCCAGCATTGGAACTCATGCAAAACTGTATGGACACAGGGCAGCTGTCAGCTCAAGCAGACATGGGTGTACCCAAGTTCAAAGCAAACTCTGGGCCTACAGTCTCAGTCTTGCAGGCGACAGATCATAGTTTGAGTCAAGGGAAACCAGTCTATCTCCACTGTTGCACCAGTCCAGACAACTGTTTCATCCCTCTGAGGAAGGGGGAACATTAAGGTGCACCGCCAAAAACATCCAGTGAATTTGGCCCCAGAAGCATACTAGAGCCGCAATCTGAACTTTAGAATGGACCAAGTATTGGCACTGCACTCAGACTGCAAGGAGGACAGAACAGCCTTCCTGGCTTCCAGGGCACGAGAGGAAAACCACCTCTCAAAAGACCCATCAGACTCTCACATGGGCCGAAGAAGTGGAGGCTGTCTGGTCCCTGAACAGGGTATTAACTACCGTTTCAGAATACTCCTTTCTGGATAGTGTGCTCCTCTCAAGGGCAAGGCCATAAGTGAGAAGGGAATAGGATCCTTCATCACCAGGGATCCTTGCCACAGAAGGCCTTTCTCTTGAGGAAGTAAGAGGGGATCCAACTAAGAGGCTCGAGAGATCTGTGCAACATGACCTGTGCAGCCAGTCCAGCACCACCAGAATCACTAGGCCCAAGTGATATTAACTCAGCAAAGACAGATTACCAAGGATCCTTTTTTTTTGGGGGGGGGGGGGGCGTGGACATATAGGAGCTCTTCCTGGAGCTGCTCCTGAAGGAGGGCATCTAAGCCCACACCATCCATGCATGGATCCTTCCTGCATTCACCTAAGTAGTCATGTCGACTACTGAAGGCCCACCTCCCCACAATGAAAACGAATGCATGTGCGCTTAGCTCCAACTCACAAGGATCCATAGAATTCTGACTCAAGAAGTCAGCCTGTAAATTGATGACACCTACATTTGAGATATTGACAGAGTAAGTAGAAGTTCCTCTACCCAACACACAGTTCTGCCACCTCAACAGCTGTCATGGAGCTGTGAATCCCGCCTTGCTTGTTGACTTAGCAACAGCCATGGTGTATTCTGAGAACATATGGACTGCTTTGCCTGCTATAGATGTCAAAACCGCTCCACTGCCAGGTGTATTGCTCTGGCCTCTGGTAGAATGATCAACTAGGAAGCTTCCTGAAGGGACCAGAGACCCTGGGCAAACTGACCCAGTGAGCTCCCAATACTTCAGACCGACATCAGTGGTGACTATCACCCAATCTGGTGCTTCCAGATGGCAAAAGTGCAACCACCAATCCTACTGCTCCTTGATCTCTCTGAGGAGAGAAAGGTACCATCACACAACTGGGAGCTGGGAGACCAGTGCGCCAGATAAATCTGTAGAGGGAACATATGCGCTCTGGCCCAAGAGATCAGCTCTAGGATCAATGCCATGAACTCAAAGAGCTACAGGCAGTCCCACATCCGGGGAACTGGCAGAGCACAGAATTGAGTTGAATACAGCTGTCCAAACTCGCCCCTCTTCTCACAAAAATCACCCAAACCTCATTGCACCAGGGATACATGCCCAACAGCCTGAAAATTGCCTCACTACATCCAATCCTGAA
Organism: Ichthyophis bannanicus; assembly: GCA_033557465.1. Classification (NCBI taxonomy): domain Eukaryota; kingdom Metazoa; phylum Chordata; class Amphibia; order Gymnophiona; family Ichthyophiidae; genus Ichthyophis; species Ichthyophis bannanicus. The sequence continues at coordinate 14,288,165 of CM066046.1, read as the reverse complement.
GAAACCCAGTCATGAACTCACAGACCCATCCCTCCTACAGACCTATTGCAAGCCTCCCCTTCATGGCCAAAATAATTGGGGAAAAAAACAAAACAAAACCATCCAACAGCAGCTGAAAGAATACTTGGACAAACATGCCCCACAACAAGATGGATTCTGACCACACCACGGAGCGGAACCTTCATAACATCCCTCAAGAAAAGATAAGAAGCAATCAACAATCATGTACAAGGTCATTTGAGCTCTACGCACCGACTCTCTGGAACACCCTGCCCAACAAAATCAGAAATATCACCAATCTCCTCAAATTCCAGAAACACCTAAAGACCCACCTATTCACAGAACATTTCAGCCCCACCACAAAACCAATCCCCCCACCAATGCCTCCCCCTCCCAGCCCAACGTAAGCTAGCCCAACCATCAAAGAGCATGCCTACTGTGCCTAGGCCTTCAACGCCCACAAACTCTCAATTACTATGACCCAGCTGTCTCCACACATCTCAACTGTACCCCAAACATTACGTAGCCCATGTAAGCAAGCTAACGATAAATGTATCCAATTTATACTAGTGTTCATCTAAGCTCACTATATGTAAGTAAGTCATGGTTATATGTAAACCATTTTTTTTTAAGCGCCGTCAAGTCAGTGCTGACTCCTGGCGACCCAGCCCCTTGTTAAATGTACATCGCTTTGACCGGGTGAAAAGCAGTATAAAAGAAAAGTTAAATAAATAACTATTCTTGATACTTTTTTCTTCTCTTATAAATATCTTCTTCATTGATACAATTTTGCTATACAAGGGTGTTACTTGATGTGCTGATTGTAAATCTGCATAAATAAATGTAAAAAAGCAGAGGCTATGTCCGTAGGAAGAAACCCACCCCCCAGCAGGTAAGCACTTTTTTACCTTCCCTTCCACCTGATGGCCCCATGGGGCCCAATGCCACACCACAAGAGTCCACCAGAAACTAAATTGGAGGACAGCCCTTACCAAAAATTTGACACAATCAGGAAATGGTCCAATTCAAAAAAGCCATAGCAATGTCTTGAAGTCAAGACCCTTAAAAATAAAACAAAGAAAAAAAAAAACAACACTCCACTGCACCAGCCCACTGCAACCATCTGCTGTAGGCAGAGAAAGCGTAGCTATTCACCTGTAACATGTGATTTCCAAGAACAGCAGGAATTTAGACTTCACATATGGGAGACGTTGGCACTGACAGAGCCTGCGCAGGAATGCTCCCCAGCGTCCTTTAGGAAAGGCTGGTAAGCAGGTTGGGAATAGGAGAGAGAAAATGGCTTTTTGGCTGCTGCTTTCTTCTTTGAGAGGTCAGCAGTATTCCTGGACAGCCTCTTCAATGTGGTATCATCTGTTTCCAGTTCTCCAGACCTCTCTCTCCAATTTTTTTTCCAAACAAGTTCTCACCTGTACAGGGGATATTGCCTAATTTATCCTGAACCCATTGTTCCAGGTCTGACACCTGAAGCCATGCCACTCTGCATGCCCTATGACTATGGCAGAGGTCCTACTAGTGGATTCAAAAGCAAAGGTCGCTCTGTTCACAAATTTGGAGACGTTTTGGCTATGTCTTAGGACAGTCTCAGACAGATTTCTTCTCCTCAGGGATGAAGGCATCCCAGTCATTGTTGAGTTCCTTGAGGAACATACCTATATACAGGGTTATAGGAGTTGATTTGACTTACGAACACTGAAGACTGGAAAGACTGGTGTGCAAAGGAATCAAAGTTTCTCGATTCCCTTCACAGGGCTATCGAAGCATGGGTTTTGCCACTTTTTATCCTGTGCATAGTCAATTCCACTACCATGAAGTGGTGCGACAACTACAGCTTCTAGAAGCCCGGGTTGGCCGGTACTAGATACATTGTATCGAGCCTCTTAGTGATGGGCGACACCGTGGGGGGGGGGGGTCTCACGCTTGTGAAGCATAAAGTTGTGCAGTATCCAATGCATCAGTAGGAAAACAGCTTCCTTCAGGGTTGTTGGGTACTGGAGGATCTCCAGTTCTTCCGCTAGAGGCACCGGTTCAGCTGTGGTCATAATCGATAATCCTGCCACCATGTCCTGTATAAACTCCTGGAAGGACATGTCCTCTGGGGGTGATTTCCGGCAGGTACTGGTACTCTGAGACAAAGGTTCAGAAAACAACATCCTGGAACTCTGTGGAGTCAAAGATCAACAATCGGAATCTGAGAAATCAGATTTTGAGCATGGGAAGTACTGTCTGCGTCGATGCCCATGGGATTGGTGATGTTGATACAGATATCCTCTGAGACATCGTGCTGCAGTCCTGATAGAGGTATCGTGCACGGTACAGACCAAGTGGACGCAGACCCCGAAGCTAGTCCCGGCATAAGGGCTGGAATATGGAGACCTGGGGCATCGGATGCGGGTGCCGGTACCGACACCAATGTCGGCAGTCCTTGTGCTATCAGTGTGGAGGATACCAATGCAGCGAGGTCTTCTCTATGGATAGCATATGCTGATCCAAAGAAATTGCCGGTGTCTGCTCTATAAGAAGAACAGGGCTTGCTGCCACCATACCAGAGCACGGCACCGGAGGCTCTCCAGAGATCAATGCCTCGGTAGCCTCCTGGTTCCCCACAGAGGTTTTGAAGGAGAAGTCTTCCCATCAGGGATGTGGGCTGGGTAGCCAGAGTAAGAAGAGGCCCTTGGAGAATCTGTGCTCGGAGCGGGACCTCTCCCTCGATCCTCACGACTTCTTTCCGGAATGCCTGGATCTGTCACTCTATTCCGTGGACTTGTCTTGGAGTTCCAAGGTTTTTCTTTTGGATACCATGAAGTCTTCGATGGGGGTCTCGATGTTTTCCGTCATTTAGAGCCTGTTCCATGTTTGGAGCTCTTAAGAGATCTTTGAAATTTGGGAGGAAGACCATGTCCTCAAGGATGTCGAGGCCAAAGAGACAGAATCCAAGGGAAATAGTTCACCCAATTTTTTGGCCCAGTTTCCAAGACCCCTCTTGGTCATGAACTTACATAGGGAGGAAGACACTGGCAAATGATCTGGACCAAAACATTTCAAGCACCAGTTATGTCTGTCAGTGACAGAGATGGTGCTGAAGCAGTTTGTACTTTTTGAAACTGCTGTGGGTTTTCTCCATAGTGGAGATGGTAGGCTGGAGGCCTGAAGGGTCACCAGGCCCATGAAGAAAAATAAATCAAAAAAGAAATTGAAATTAATTAAAAAAAAAAAAAAAGGGTAGAAACAGTACCAGAATCTGTTTTTGCAATGACTGTGTGGAACGGGAAGGCAGAAGCGCTTACAGAAGATTTTCTCTGCGGCAACAGGAATGGCGTCCTGCTAGCTCCGTGGAAAAAGAAGAACTGAGGAGTTGGAAAAGCAGTAAGGCAGTCTCACAGGCGCAGTGGAGTGCTCCCAAAGGCTTTCCTATAGGATGCTGGAAGCGTTCCCACGCAGGTTCCATCAGTGCAGATGTCACCCATATGTGAAGACTACATTCCTGCTTGTTCCTGGAAATTACTAGTTAGCTTCAGGTATGCACCAGTCCTTATATAGGGATGAGGACATCACTAAACCTCAGAATTTTCTGCCTCCATTTACTGACTAGGGAACACACGTTATGTCTGGACTGATCTAGCAGGAAGATAAAGAAAAGAGTAATTAGAACTTACCTGCTAATTAGCGTTCCTAAGAGACTCCAGTCCGGTCCCTTAACTTCTGGGTTGTGCTCCTCTATCAGCAGCCTTGGAGACTGAGCCCTTCAATTTTTTCCCATGATGATCCTCCAGTATAAATATCACTGGCTCCTCCCATCAGATCCAGTATACTATTGACAAAGCAGACTTAATGGAGAGATATTAAAACAACTAACCAGAACCGAATACACTAACAGAACCGCAAACTATCCGCTGAACTCAAAGAAGACCGATAAGCGTACCCCTGCACGGCCTCATAAGGGCCCAACTCCTCCCGGCCCCTTGGAGAGAAAGATCTTCATCCCACACCCCCCAAGAGAAAGAGAGAAGGAGTACCTGACCCGAACTTACCCGTAAGTTCAAGAGGCCCATGCCTACGGCATATTGACACTGACAGTCGAATATCCATCACCACCTTACCTGAAACAACAGAAGTTGGATATTCCTTGACCTACCCGAAGCTTCGGGACGATCTGACCCAACTGGGTGGGATCAGGGACCGGACTGGAGTCTCTTCAGGAACGCTAATTAGCAGATAAGGTCTAAATACTCTTGCCTAGGCGTTCCTCCAGTCCGGTTCCTTAACCTCTGGGATGTAACAGAGCAGTTCACCTCTGGGAGGGCCCTGACAGAGCAGACCGAAGCACCGCCGACCCAAACGCCGCATCTTGCGAGGCCATCACATCCAACCGATAGAACTTAGCGAAGGTATGTAACGACGACCAAGTCGCCACCCTACAAATCTCCCTGGGCGGAACTAAACTGAACTCTGCCCACGAGGTAGCTAAGCCCCTGGTTGAATGGGCCCGGAACGCTACCGGGACCGGTCTCCCCTTCTGAATGTATGCACCGGCAATGGCTTCCCTGATCCATCTGGAAATAGAACCCTTAGCCGCCGCTTCACCCTTACGCGGCCCTCCGAACAACACAAACAGATGCTCCGACTTTCGGAACGACGCCGTCCGCCTCATGTAATGCCTCAAGATTCTCTTCATGTCCAGCCTGTGGAGAAGCAACTCCTCAGCCCCTTTCCCCACTCCCAGGAATGAGGGAAGGGAAATCGACTGATTCACATGAAATGGCGAAACCACCTTGGGCAGAAACGAAGGTACCGTCCGCAAAACCACCTTCTCCTTGAAGAATGACAGAAAGGGAGGCCGACAAGACAACGCCTGCAGTTCCGAAACACGCCCGCCGAGCAAATGGCCACCAGAAACACCATCTTGAGGGTCAAATCCTTCAAAGAGGAACGCTCAATCGGCTTGTAAGGTTCCCCCGCTAGGACATTCAACACCAGATTAAGATCCCAGGGAGAAACCAACACCACTCTCTGAGGCCTCACGCGCCTGACCGCCCTTAGGAATCTAGCTACGTCTGAATGCTGCCCCAATGCCTTTCCCTTGATCTTGCCCCTATAGCAGGAAATGGCCACTACCTGAACCCGAAGAGAGCTTGCAGCAAGCCCCTTCTCCAAACCTGCTTGCAAGAATGCCAACACCTCTGGCACCGAGGCCCCCAAGGGCCGAATCTTCTGATCCGCGCACCAACCCTCAAAGATGCCCCAAACCCGAACATAAGACAGGCAAGTAGAATGCTTACGAGCTCTCAACAAGGTGGCAATCACTGCTCCCGAATAACCCTTGCTTAAGCAGCCGCGCCCTTTCAATAGCCAGGCCGTAAGCGAGAACCGATCCACCTGCGGCATCCGCAACGGACCCTGGAACAATAGATCTTCCCTCGCCGGCAGGCGCCACGGCCTGTCGTCCAACAGTCTTATGAGATCAGCATACCACGGACGATGAGGCCAATCCGGTGCTGTAAGGATCACCCACCCCTGGTGGGCCTCCACCCTTTGCAGAACCTTTCCTATCAGCACCCATGGAGGAAACACAAAGCAGTCCCTCCGTGGGCCACCTCTGGACCAGAGCATCAAGGCCCTCCGACATCCGCTCCCTCCTTCTGCTGAAGAAGCGGCTGGCCTTGGCAGACTGGAACCTCGCCATCAGATCCATGATGGGCTGACCCCACCGACGAGCCACCAGCTCGAACACTTGTGGGCAGAGCTCCCATTCTCTGGGATCCACTCTGCGCCTGCTCAGGAAGTCCGCTTCCACATTCTCCACTCCGGCCACATGCTGCGCCGACAGCGCCAACAGATGGGCTTCTGCCCAATCCAACAGCCCCTCTGCCTCTTACTCCAAGGGAGTGCTGCTTGTGCCGCCCTGCCAGTTGATATAGGCTACCGTGGTCACATCGTCTGAAAACACCTGGACCGCCTGCTGGCGTACCCGCTGCTCGAAGGCCCGGAGCGCTAGAACTACAGCCCGCAATTCCAGCCTGTTGATGGACCACTGGGTCTCCTCCGGAGTCCAAGTCCCCTGTGCGAAGTGCCCCTCGCAATGTGCTCCCCAGCCCGATAAGCTGGCATCCGTCGCTAACTGTAACCACTTCGGGGCTTCTAAGGGCATGCCCCTTTCCAAGGTGCCTGACCGGAGCCACCACAGCAGGGATTCCCTCGCTTCCTGCGGAATGGGGAGCCGCATCGACAGGGGCTGACTGATGCGACCACCAACGGAGAAGAGCCCGCTGGAGGGGTCTCATGTGAGCCCTGGCCCACAGAACCATCTCGATCGTTGCTGCCACTGTCCCCTGGACCTGCAGGTAATGCCACGCCGAGGGCGAGTTTCTTGCTTGAAACTGACGAACCAGCAGTTGCAGCGCCGCTGCCCGCTGAACCAGAAGGAACACCCTTCCTTCCCTTGTGTCGAATCTTGCACCGAGGTGCTCTATCACCTGGGATGGAAATAGTCTGCTCTTTGCCCGGTTGATAACCCACCCCAGACTCTGCAGGAAACAGACTACTCTGTCCATGACTTTCCCACTCTCCTCCTCGGACTTGGCCCGAATCAACCAGTCATCGAGGTACGGATGGACTAGGATCCCCTCCTTGCGCAGCACCACCGCCACCACCACTACCATCACCTTGGTGAAGGTGCGTGGCGCCATCGCCAGACCAAAGGGCAGAGCTTGGAACTGAAAATGTCCCCTTGGCACAGCAAACCGCAGGTATTGCTGATGAAACTCCCGGATTGGAATATGTAAATAGGCCTCTGTCAGATCGAGAGATGTCAAAAAGCCTCCCTGCCATACTGCCACTATTACGGACCGCAGGGTTTCCATACGAAAATGCGGAACTCTGAGACATCGATTGACGCGCTTAAAGTCGAGAATTGGATGGAAAGTGCCTTCCTTTTTGGGCACCACAAAATAAATGGAGTACCGACCGCACCCGCACTGGTCGCTGGGCACCGGCACCACCGCTTCCAACTCCAGCAGCCTGTCCAGAGTTTCCTCCACTGCAGCCCTCTTTGCTGGGGACCTGCAGGGAGACCGAATGAACGCTGGAGAGACGGTGCTTGAGAATTCGAGAGCATAACCCTCTTGAATTACCTCCAGCACCCACTGGTCGCACGTGACCCGGGTCCAAATGGGAAGAAACCGCCTCAAACGGCCTCCTATCGGCAGCCCCCCCCCCCCATCTGGACCCCCCTCACTTCATTGCGACTTTCTCGGACCCGCGGACAAGGCGGCGGCGCCGAAACCCCTTCCGGCCCCCCGGAACCCCTGACCTCGAGAGTTAACACATCCTCTCTGAAAGGGGGCATACCGCGACGCCTGAAACTTGCAGGGGTCCCGCTGCTGAGTCCTGGTGGGAGTGGAAGAGCGAGACTGCTTCTGACGGTCCTCAGGGAGTCTGCCTCCCTTAGACTCTCCCAATTCCTTCACCTTGTCCAAATCCTCGCCAAACAGTAGCTTGCCCTTGAACGGCAACTTACCAAGACGAGTCTTAGAGGAACCATCCGCAGCCCAACTGCGTAACCAGAGATAACGACGAGCCACGACCACCGACGCCATGTTCTTAGACAAGCTTCTAACCAGGTCATACTGGCTGTCTGCCAAGTAGGCTGCCCCTGATTCAATCTTGCTCGCTTCCCCCTGCGAAGCACTAGCAGAGTCGCCCGACATCTGGAGCTGTTGCGACCACCACAGACAAGCGCATGCCACCCACGCGCTACACACCGAGGCCTGAAGGGCCAGGGCACTGATGTCAAAGGCCTGTTTCAACAGCGTGTCCAACTTCTGGTCCTGCGCATCCCGCAGAGCCGACCTGCCTTCCACTGGGATCGTTGTCTTCTTGGTGACTGCTGAGACCGCTGCGTCCACTCTCGGCGATCTCAATAGCTCCCTGTCTTGTTCCGGTAAAGGGTACAAACGGGCCATGGACCTCACACCCCTCAGGCCCGAATCCGGCTGATCCCATTCCTCCTGGATCATCTGCCTCACCACCCGGTACACCGGGAAAACCTTGAGCCTTCCTAACCGCCTGAATAAGCGGATCTTCGAGGACCTCCTCCTCTACCGGTACACTCTGAGCCATATTGAGAGCCTTTAAGGATTCAGAAATCAAAGCCGGTAACTCCTCCCGGCGAAACACCCGCACAATCCGGGTTCTCTGTTCCTCCTGAATCTCACCCTCTTCGAGTTCTTCCTCTTCCTCTCCTAGATCCGGCTCAGACAACTCCGTCTCCTGCTCCTCAACCATAGAGAGGGGAGGCGACCCGTCCTCATCCATCCTTTGCCGCTTCTGCGATATAGAAGATCCCCCCTCACTGGGGTCCGAGCTTCTCTTGGGTGGGCCGTCTCCTGCGCCCTGCTTCTGGCTCCTGCTTCCTAAGGCAAAAAGCTTTATGCAGAAGCAGCACGAACTCTGGGGAGAAATCACCCAGGCCCAACCCCTCCTGCCCGGGCGGCAATGAGGAAGGGCCTGGAATGTGCAGCATAGAGGCCTGCCGCTCCACAACTGGGACCAACGGACCCTCTGGCCCCCCCAATTGGGGCACCACCTCCCCTGAACTTTGAGGTGTGCCCTCTGCTGCTTCCAGAGCCAAGAAAGCCTGGATTTCCTGTTCCACAGAGGCAGCCTCCATAGCACACCCCCTGCAAATGCCTGCCGCTGATACCACCCCACGCTTAGCGCCACACACTAAGCACTGAGGCCTGGCTGGCATATTGGCCCTGTGACCAACAGTCCCCAAAGACTTCCTCTCACTAAATTAACTGCAACCCCCGGGGTTTTTTTTTATATTAAAAGGAACTGTAAAATTAAACAAATGCAATAATGCAATAAATGTATTTAATAATGTATCCAATAAAGGAAACCCTCTGAGCTCCCCAGAGAGCAGCCTGATATCCGGCCTGCTCTCCTGCGCCAAAAACGGCCGGGGCGATCGCCTCCACCTTCCAACTTGGCCCGTACCTCTGGCACTGCCTTCCCAGCCAGCAAGGATCCTCCAGAGAAGATAAACGGGCTACCGGCACCGCAGTTCAGCATCACGCGGTCCTCAGCTCCACTCAGCCGCTTCCTTTCCGTGCTGCTGAGCTCCGGCGTGCAGGTCAGCTCCCTTCCACGTGCTCAGCCTCCACTAGGGCTTCGGCACGGGCGGGCCCGGGATTTGAAAACCGGTCTCTGCTCAGCCTGAACTCCACTGCCTCTCGCCTCAGCTCCCTCACCAGACGGCTTGAGAGGCGCCGCCGAGCTTTCCCTTCTGTGCTCGACCCCTCGGGAGCCGCCGCTAAGCAAGAAACAGAGAAGAGAGGAGAGAAGAGGAAGGGGAAGGATCTCTCTCGC
>CM066046.1:10750019-10970299 GCA_033557465.1 Ichthyophis bannanicus | reverse complement strand
CTCAAAAAACAGCACTCTCCCCCATCTGTTCCCAAAAATCCGCCACATAATCACTTATATAGTACCTCCACACTGTGATTTGCAAGCACCATATGATTTTAGAGGCCCCACTGATAAGGGTAGAAGTGTGTGTGACATACTATTTGCACAGTGCCACATGTGCCTCTCCAGGGGCCCACAGGTGCTGGCTATTTGGAATCCACGGCACAATGGGTCACAGCCAAACATATCTAGCAATGAGCATATAGTATGTCTAAAAGACAATATTCCCTATGCATAATTAAACATAAACAGGCAATGTATGGCAAAAACTATGGGTTGGTGTGAGTGTTGTTGTGTAGTTCGTAGATTGCCCATGTGTGGACATTATGTTGCACAGATAGGGGAAGGGATGTGAGGGGGAGGGCACATGTGGAATGGGACCTAGGAAACACTAACCATTGTGGAAACATTGTCAACATGTGGCATGGCCACACTTGGGACACAAACCTGTGACCCAGAAACAAGCTGAATGGCATGGACACACATGTCCATTATGGGGGGTCCCGTGTTATGGGTCGGGTCACTGCGACACACAACGCACCAAGACCCACCCCATCATGTCTGTGGTGGGTCTGTACCACCCATCTGATACATATGTTGATGTTGGAAACATATGTGGTTTCCATATCTGATTGTTCAATATTCAGGTGACGACAGTAAAAAATGGGAGAGGAAGAGGAGGAGGAGGAGGTGGGTGGAGGAAGAGGGTGATTTTGACATCACAGTGCCAATGAGTCTGTTGGAGGCCGAGCCTGCTGTCCTTCAGGGGGCCAGCACAAGTGCTGGGGGGATTGAAGCCCATAGAGCCACCCAAACCAGTAGATCACCACTAGGCGGCAGCAGCAAGGGAGAACATCCACGATCCAGGCCGCTAAAGTAGGACACTGATAGACCTGAACCCGCCAGATGGAGTGATGGCGGAGTTGAGGGCCCATGGCGCATCAGCACGTCGCGATGCTGAATTGGTGGGTGACCAAACGACTGTCATAATCTCAAACACAGAAACCACTAGTACTCTACTAGGTGGTGTTTGGTGTGGTGAATGTGTGCAAACATTACCTCCACAGATGTTACATGTATGGCTCATGTTGTTGGGATGTTGTTTCTGTAAAGAACGAACGGTGTGGGGTATAATATATGATGTGTTATTGTGTAATACAACAGAACAACCTAAGGTCATGGTGACAACCCACCGACTGCAGACCTAAGAGGAATTTGTATAAGGGGCACATCACGTTGGTTTTTATGAGAAAAAAAAAAACATTGACCCTTGCAACAGTCTAACTCATTGCAGACACCCAGATGTCTGGTAAACCACAGGATGACCATCTAACTGATAGTTAAAGAACAAAAAGAGCATATATAAAGCAATGCAAACCTTCCTCCTGTGTGATGTAACCATCACAAAAGACTCCATTCCCACAGTCTGCATCTGCAGGTGGCAAAATACATAGCATATGCAGGAGATGTGAGGAAATAATGCCAGGTCCACCATGAGACAATTGATCTACAGAGGTGTCCTCAAAACGTACAGAAATAACATGTTGGCTTTTTTGGAGACAACACATCCTCCCAATTTTACCTATACATCAACAAAAATAACATAGACTGCAATGCAGACAGAAAAAGGGCCACACCATGTCCCTTCCTGTAACTCAACCAATCCATCACCAGAGTTGCATAGGGCTGTGAGCAGTGTGTGTCACCAGTTGGATTGCGGGGCTATGTCCCCATAACTTTGGTGAATTCGTCCCCATTATCATAAGTGTCATACTTGACAATACCTGCTGGTGTATGCAACCATACAGTTAGACTGAGTATGAAGCATGTCTATTTATCAGCAAAATGGTTAAAGAAGGACTAAAACCCTTTTAACAATTTACTGTGCTGCAATGAAACTTTAGCACATATGAGTAACTACAACAAAAGCTGGCCATGTTGAGGGACCATAGCATACAACACGTCAATCCAGACAGAACATTACCAGAATGTGCTCACATCACCCCTACCCCACCTTTCAAAATGCAAAACTGAGAGTAGTCCACCAAAAGGGACCTTACATAACCTAATGGGGAATGAACAAACAATTGTCAAGGGCAATGAGGAATGACATAAACCCTAAAATACCTCAGCTCCTGTACGAAATTCAGAAGATACATCATCGTAGAGCAAACAAGCCAAAGAAAACATAAAGTTAGTGCAAACACGTGTGTTCCTGGAGCCACAAAAGGCAACCATGGAATGTGATACAAACACTGTATAAGTTCAACCATAAGTAAAATGGCCAGGTGGGGGAGATGACAAATATATGACCAATCAGTACAGTGATACATACATTATCCCCTTGCAGCAAGGTAAAAAAACACATAACTTGAAGCACAGCCTGTAAGGATCCATATGCTATGTTCCAAGCACACACAATGAGAAATAGGGAACAACATAAGGTTGTGTCGTTGATGAGTGTGTTCTGGTTTCCAAGTTCGCTAATATTGCTGCATCCAAACGTTCACAGGACTTCAGGCCTCTTCCAATTGAGTTCGTGTCTCACATCCCCATCGTCTGATGTTTGTGGATTCAGATAAGCCTATATTGTACGTGTTTTAAAATAATTTATAATATAACACTTCTAATGCCGCATCTAACATTGTCACATTTGCTTTAACATACCCCAGCTGTTTCCGTTGTAGTAAGTCCTCTCACATCCCACACTGTGCAATGGACGTTGTTTCATCATGGCAATGTCCAATACCTCAAACTACCCACTTCACATAAGCAAGTATTTTCTTAAGGTTTATCACCGCACTCCCACAAAACAACGTAAAATGCTTCCTGCGTGGAATTAACGTGGTCTCAGCACCATTCACATATCCTAGTGTCAGAGTACCCCAACAGCTCCTGCTCCCTTACCACTTTGCTACAGTCAGCCAGGCATACAAATTCTGGTTGAGAGGGCAATCCTCTCGTGCAACCAGGCAATTTCAAGGCCGCAGCACCTCCATCCGGATTTTAATGTTTTACATCCCCACATCTCAGCCCTTCTAGCAGACAATGTAAACCCATCAGCCCATAACATGTAGTCATCGCCTATCGTAAACAATCAATTTTAGCTCATGTCAAACCTTCGATTACCCGTCACCACACAGCCCAACCCAACGTGAATAAAGGCACCCCATGAGGCACATCCAGTTACAAACACCTCATGGAGACTATACAAATCACAAACCGCCCACTGACACCACAGGTTACCTGTCATAAACACCCAACAGCTCATGTGGCAGTCTCTATGACCAAAATACTGCAACAACCCTAGACCCATACATGACGCCGTTCATCCCATACCTCATCATACTGCGTGTCAATCAACCTATTGTCGGTTAAGGGTCCTCTGCCCCACCCAACCAAATGCCTTCTTAGCGCCCTACACACTCCACTAAAACAACACATATCCCTGTTTGTAAGCCCAACACAAACCCACAGCCCTACGCCACGTAAACTTCATGACCACAAGCCCGCCATTGGCTATGTGATGTTTTGCAAAAATCCACTGCTTTATTGTGATGATGTTGTAGCCGTAGTGCAGAAAGGAGTGTCCCGGAGGGGGGGGGGTAAAACCCCTCTGTCTGCTGGTCCCCTCTGCAGAGCCACACATCATGGAAGGGAACATTGTCTGCATGCGTCTCCTGTAAGGCAATGTGCCTACTGATACGGTATCCATCACACCCCTGTGTCCAAAGAAGCCAAGACGACCAGGTTTCCCAAAAGCACATGTGGCCTAAACAGAAACCAAAGGTAGAAACTATCCCTTTACAGATCATAAAATAATTGCACACAGGATACGAGAACAGGGGGGACCTTAGACAACACTCCATTCTGCCATTGCTGGCGCAGCAGCGGCAGTAGCCAGATTCTCAAATCCTTTTCCGAAGGGTGCAGAAAACAACAATGTCCTTGCGTGCAAACCCCTGGAAGAGCATGGCCAATGCAAATACACACGTGAGCAAAGGTTTGCTTGGACCTGTATTGGATTTACACACGTAAGCACATAGATCAGCAAACTTACCTATGTGTGTTTCCAAAACAATACACAACCCCCCGCTACAACCCCTGATGGATACTGAAATCAGACATATACCCCGCCAACTCAGGCTATCACTGTCCTTCACCAGTCAGTACCACCAGATGTGCTTCCACTCAACATACCGTCACTTTAATTTCCTGGTTGTTGCCCACCTCTGATGGCCCCCTCTGTTGCTTCCCTTGCTCTGTCTGAACCCTCCAAATCTGTTCCAAAGGGTACAAGATCGGAGCCCCAAGCCCTCCTCAGTGGTACACAAGGTGCATATGAACCTCTCAGTGTCACACACTTCGCGCAAGCAGTGCACCTGTGCAGGTAAGTGTGTGACATTCCTGTGCTGTCATTCCATACCACTGAGTTCATAACACATCTCGTGTAACCTGTACATATTGAGTATATGTCTCTGAATGCGGCTTCACCTGTGCAGACTTTTCCAAACCGTCCTCTGTTCATCACTGCTGCTGGCCATCTGAGGTGTTTCTGCCTGCTGCATTCTGCACCTGCCCTAACCAATGGATATGAGATAGCTGTCCTTGCCCAATTATGTTGCCACGTCAGTGGTATGTGGGTGTGTATGCAGAGGCTATTTATTGAGCGTTGTGTTGGCCTCATACATCTTCGTCCTGTAAAGTGTCCTCTGTGTTTTTATGACTTGTAGTACTGTGAGATTTATGTATCCTACCCCTACCCATGTTCCCTTATGACTCAGCACTATCACATTAGCAATCGTGTGGGATGTGCATGACATGTTGCTTTATGAAGTTGTATTAGTGGAGAGGTATCTCATAGACCACCCTGTGTCCCATTCACAGGCAATCGACGTGCTCTGGAGCGGATTCGCAGTGCTGTGGAGCAGAACACGAGGGAGGTTTGTGCCTGAGCTCTGGCAATTTAAATGAGGGGGTCGTAGCCATGCCACTAACTTGCATGTGTGAGGCCCTTGAGGGCATACGTGATGTTCTGGTCGTAGCTGCACCTGCACCACCACCACCAATGTATCCGGAGGAGGGTATAGCCTTGCGAGGGAGAGGGGCCCGACGTGGCAGGCGTGGCCGACCACGCCGTCAGTAACCTATGATAATATAAATGTACAGCAAGAAAGCAAATTTTTCTATTTGTTGCACTGCTCATTTTGAGCAACTATGTACATAGTTCTCCCAGTTTTGGCGGCTTGGTTTGGGTTATATTTGAAAAAATGACATATGCGAATATTATGTTGTGTGTGTGTGTGTGTGTGTGTTATGTAAATGGTTTTGGGGGATATTTGAAATGTATTACAGACATGTTTGTAACAATAGTTAAATATGAGAGAATAGCTGTGACAATAAACAGCTGTCAAACAGTACAGACCCTGTGTCTTTCCAATGAGTGTCCATGTGGTCCCATGTGTATCTTTGAGAGGGGGGTGGGAAGACCATATGATCTGCACCCATGTCCCATGCGTCAGCTACTTTGGCACAGGCAGATACTATTTTCAGGATGCACACATATGCAATGTGTCACTAGCACAATGTGTCACCACAGCCTCTGAGCTGCAGCGGCACAGTGTGCACGACATCCATGTAGAACAGGGGTGGGGAACCGTTGTTACTGTGGAGTCGCAGACCAGTCAGGTTCTCAGGATATCCCTAATGTATATGCAGGCGATATATATCTGCATTACAAATATCATGGCCACCTGACTGGTTTGTGGCCTTCAAAGACTGGATTTGGAGAGCGCTGCCGTACACCTCTGTCATGTAAGATTGTTAGTGGGCTAGGTGCAGATGTCATAGACATCGAAAGGGTATTTGGAATGCGTAACATTGCTCCTTGATTCTCACCAGCAGCAAAAGGTGGTTTGAAAGGCAATATGTTTTTGGTGGTTGAGAAGTGAGGAGGAATGTGACACACTCTAACTAACCTTTTTGATGTCTTGGACATCTGCGCCTTGCCCACTCACATTCCTAAATGCGAGAGGTGTAATCCAGGCCTCTCAAAATCCAGCCCTGGAGGGCCAAAAAAACCAGTCACACTGACAGGATATCTCCAATTCAAATATATCTCTGGCAAACTCATTAGGAATATTTTGAAAACCTGACTGTCCTGCGGCTCTACAGAACCAGGGTTCACCACCCCTGATGTGGACACAGGGGGACTGTGTTATAAATGGCATGTTTACTTTCCAGAAACATCACCGTGTGCAACCCCTCATACACGACACATTGGGGCATATGTATGACCCGTGCCCTTGGCTATATTAGTGATCACATGCCCTCCAACCCACCATAGGGATGCATGTGACAGAGGCAGAAATGGGTGGCATGCATATGTTGCCTGCTCATATATGTGAGTAAATGTGGGTCATGTATGTCCATCCCTGTGGCATGTACGTCTCTGGGGCAGCCACTACATTGTAACATATAATGCAGCACCCTGCTATCACAAACCTACACACATGGTCCTCCAGACAAACTGCATGTGGTGCCAATTGAGGTATCACACACATGTTTACCCATCAAGAATGTATTTGGCTGCACACATATGACATGCTGGCATCTATAGTCATATGGTATGTGAGACACGTGAGCATTACAGGGTTTTTATAAAAATTGTTTATTGTTTACAAACAAAAGGAAAACTATATACATTTTTGGGAAGGGGGACAATACCATCACCCACCCCCCCAAACCACACCCTCCCCGCCCCGCACACACACACCCGCCCTGAACACACTCCCACACACTACCCCCTAACCCCCACATGAGCCCCACCCTCCCTCAGCATGGCCCGTGATGGTGGACAGGGCAGCACAGGGCACATATGTGGACGTCACAGGCACCATCAATAATGCCTGTGACGCCCTTCAGGGGGTGGCTGCCGACATGGCAGATGCTCCACGTCAGCAACCACCCTCTCCATGGCTCCCGCCATCCATTCCTGCAGGTGCACCAACTGGTGCACCCGCTGCTCCAGTGCATCCAGAGCCTCACACAGATGTACAACGCATCTGCCACCACACACACACATAGTTCCTGGTGTTTGTGTGGTGGCATCTGCGTGCACTGTGTGTGGGGCCCTGGATGTTGGAGCCACCTGCCCTTGATGGCGGGAGCCCACAGTGCCCTGTGCTGCACTGTCCTCAATGTCGCTCTCCCAGACACCCTGCGGTCACTCTTCCCCCCCCTGACCCCTCCCCAACACCCACCACTGCCTCCCGCCCCCCCCCCCACATCACCTGCACCCTCTCCCTCCCTTGTGACCCTGGCACCCACACCTTCCAGCCCAACATCCCCCATGCCCCCTCCACTGTTTCGTCCTCAGGCCCCTCCGCCTCCTCCCCACTGGTGTCCAGGACTACCACCTCCACGGCAGCGTGGGAGGTGGGTCTTCGGAGGGCATAGCCAGAGGTGCAGGGGTCTTCCTCACTGTCATCACCATCTGTGGAAGATGAGTCATCAGCACACGTAGATGTGTGTGACACAGCACATGTACCCATGCAGGTAACACGCACACTGATGGGCCACTGTGACCTCTGATAGTGGGCAGACACGTCATCAATACGCACTATCACCATGTGATGATTCTGCATGCTTCAGGCGCTCAAGGTATGGCCCATGGTGCAGGCGCAGCTCCCTTCCTTTTTTTCTAAGATCCTCGACCTGTGTGTGTGAGAAAATATGGGTGGGAGCATGAGTGACCACTCACCTCTGGTGGGTGGCCAACATAAACATACAACAGTGTGGCCAGGGTCTGGACACTTCAGCTCCACTGATGTGTGTGTCATGTATAGCATAGTTCAGCACCTGTCACAGGGGATCTCCATGGGCACAAGGAACGTGTTGTCACATGTGGACAACAGCATTACCAACTGAGCCTATTCACCAATGTTAGTCATCGTCACATATGTCAGTCTCTGGAGCCATCCCATGGTGCGTGCGTGATGCTACCAGCTGTCCAAAATGCGTCTCTCTTGTTGTGTATGTTTAGCACACCAGGAGCGGGCGGGCGAAGGGATACATTGGAACAGTTGAGGAATGTGACAGAACCCAAGGCTGAGAGGGATGTGTTTTAATTTTGTCATCCTGCTGTGGCCGGAGATCACCTGGTACAGGCAATTAACTATGCTATCAGCAGCTACCAACATGCCTAAGTCACACATGTGGGAAACAGTGGGATGAGGAGGCCAGGAAAGGGTTACAAAACTGATCATGTGCTGTGGAGGGCCTGTACCTCCACTCATTTTGGTTGGCCATCCTGTGTGAGAGTCAGGTTGGGGTGTAGTATGTATGGGGTAGGTTTGGTGGAGCAGCCTAAACAAACATAGAACACCTGCAGGTGCCCTTATCTGAGCTTACCGTGCCCATGTAAGCTGGTCCAGGTAGCTGCGTCAACAAATGTAGTCAATATGTAATGTGTGTACTTGACACCATGACTCTGCCATGACACTCATATTGTGTGTCCCTACATGGAACATTGTATGGGTGTCCCTATTCACCTTGCCAGGGCCCACTCCCATGACATTTGTGTTTATGCAGGGCCCAGGATAACAATGTTTGACCCAGGAAACGCATTGTGTAACGTGTTTCACATGGGGTACCTGCAAGCTGGTAAGACCTAGTTATAACACTGTTGCTGGAAAAAATACTGTGCGTGACGGACATGGTAATGACCCAGTATGGGCTATATCTTGTAGAAATGTTACTATGACCTACAACCTGTATGATGACAGCAGGTGTGTTTTGCAAAACCATGGACAGACACCAAACAAACACACTACGCAATTGCCACCTGTGCTCATGTGGCTGTTTGTGTCGGTGGTGTCCAACCACAAGAGGTGACTGTAGCTTTCCTACAACATCAGTTCGGTTCATCTGCTGCAAGGTAATGGATTTGTAGCAGGTGTGAGGATGGGTAACCTAACTATGCATAAAGTGAGGGGAACATGGCTCTGTTACAGCCTTTGGGAATAACATCTCATAGGTCATGGAGATGGTGTACCTATACACACATCAACATGTGCACCTAGCTTATCATCGGGATACATCAAAGACATGTGTGATGAGATGGTGACCTCACAGACTATGGGAGAGGTGCAACCTACCTGTCATAACCTACCACAACATGTGAATGCCATACCCACCAATGCAATGTGGCCTGCGGCCCCATGGGGGTTGGGTGTCGTGGCATACATCATCAGCTGCATACCCCATTGCAAAAGGATAATGGACAAGCCACCTTACACAGGTCACAGGACTCCTGGGGATAGGGAGAATGTATTGAACTGGTTAGGCACACACAACCATATCACCAGGGTGAGTGACAGACCACTGTGATGGGCTCAGTTAACTCCTGGGGATAGGGAGGATCTATTACTCTTTATGCACACACAACCATATCACCAGGGTGAGTGACAGACCACTGTGATGGGCTCACTTAAACTCCTGGGGTTAGGGAGATTGTATTGAACTGGTTAGGCACACACAACCATATCACCAGAGTGAGTGATAGCCCACTGTGATGGGCTCACTTAACTCCTGGGGATAGGGAGGATCTATTAAACTCTTTATACACACACAACCATATCACCAGGGTGAGTGATAGCCCACTGTGATGGCCTCACTTAACTCCTGGGGATAGGGAGGATCTATTAAACTCTTTATACACACACAACCATATCTCCAGGGTGAATGCTAGCTCTCTGTGATGATCTCCCAGGACCCCTGGGGATAGGGAGAATGTTTTGCAATTTGACAGCACACAGACCAATATCACCAGGATGACTGGTAACCCACTGTGATGGGCTGTCTAGTCTTCTGGGGATAGGGTGGCTGTATTAAATTGTCGGCCCACACACAACCATATCTACAGGGTGAATGATAGCCCACTGTGATGAGCTCTCAGGACCCCTGTGGATAGGGGGCCATAGTGAACCACATTGGCATCAAAGCCCATATCATCTGGGTGACTGACATACCATTAATGCTACTTTTCACATATCCTTATGCTGGACCCAAGGTGTTTTGATGCTGGTACAGATCACACCATATCCATATGATGTGGTTTTGATTTACTTAAACTGATCTATGTGCTTACTTTATTTCAGTATGTTGTTGCATGGCCACACCAGCAGCTGCCTTGTCACAAGGATAGCATTATGACCTTTGTGACCATGTGCATCAACACCTGGGTACAGGGCAAATCAGTCACATATGATACAAACACATTATGGAATGTCTGGTCACCTGCTGCACATTACTGACTGCCACTACCTGAACCCAACAACATGGACATCTGCAATGATCACAGGCTATATATATGAGTGTAATGACCTGTCCCCATACACTTACCTCCCTTGGGTATTCTGCATTGCGATTAAAACGCCTTTGTAGATGTTCCCAGGCCCTGCGTACTTTGGAGCTGTCACGGTACCTGGTGGCCCCGGGGAAGAGCTTATCCTGCCTCTTTGAGATGAGCCTGGCCAGGTAGCGGAGCTCCCGAGGGGTGAACGCGGGCTTCCTTGTCCTCGTCGCCATTTTTTGATATTATCACCTGATTGCATGCAGCGTCAATCACGCGCATGCGCATCGCAACTGGCGCAAATTAGCGCCGTTCTACGTCCATCGGCGTCCCGAAAACGGCACAGTTTACCAACGTAATACGTGCTAGTGCGCTCCGCACTTTACTCATTTTTGCGACATTTCACGTGCAACTGCGCCACGCAATGCGCAGTTTTGCGACATATGATGTCCAACTGTGTCCCGCAAATACACATTTTGTTGCAACGAATTGCGCACATGCGCACCACAAATTGCATATACACTGCTGTGTCTTACTTATTTGAAACACATAAAATATTTCATGATGTTAACGTGTATACACATTTGGGACTTGAACTTATCAACACTTCCACAATGGTTCTTAGGCTTCTGTATGATGTGATGTGCTATGGCTTTCACACTGCACTGACTGCCAATGCAACTGCTAACACAACAAGGGGTCCTGAGAGCCCATCAATGTGCCCTAACAGTCACCCTGGAGATATGTTTGTGTGTGCTTACACCGTTTAATACAGCCTCCCTATCCACAGGGGTCATGAGAGCCCATCACAGTGGGCTGTCAGTCACCCTGGTGATATGGTTGTGTGTGCTTAAGGTAGAAAACAAGACCTCACTATCCACAGGGGTCCACAGAGCACATCAGAGTGGCCTACGAGTCACCCTGGTGATATGGGGATATGTGTCCCACTAGGTTATGGTCAGTATTTCATCTCAATGTCAGCCCAGCAAAGATGTGCCGCGGATGGCATAAGGGGGGGAGGGGGGGTTGGGCGTTTGAATCAAGGCAGTCTACATCCACATTAGGTAGCGTAGTACACATAATGAGCTGATGGAGGTTGGCATGCGACAGACATGTACGTTGGTCTTAAGTAGGTGTGCTGACATACAGACATAGTGGCTGACGTGTGCCACATTAGTTGCCATACCTACTTATGGTACAGAACTCGTGTTTTCCTTCACACAGGCAGCCTAATCAATATGACTTGCTGGGACATTACTCCCTAATATCAGCAGTGATTTGTGGGGCCTTTAGTAATCTATTTTTGTTCTGATAACAAACATACTGGAACAATGCAATAACCTAGGGTGGCACGTCTGGTACCCTATGAGGCACTCCAGAGAGGACAATATGAGGTGCAGTGTCCGATACAGCACCTTCTAAGGTTCAATATCAGCCACCTTATAGGGGGCTCTTGCGTAGGCTTCAGGCTACAGCACTGAGGGTGTTGTTGTTGGCATCACCAAATGACATTGCAAAGGGTACAAGCCTCAGAAAGCCATATCAGATTACCCCACTGTAGGATCAGACCCATAACTTATGGCTCTACACGCTGTGAAGTCACAGGTGGCGAACATCTCCATAGCTCTGTGGTTGTGAATCAGTGCTCCTTGAAGCCCTAAGCCGGTCGGGTGATCAGGATAGCCCCCAAGAATATGCAGGGGATCTATCTGCATCAGAGCTATCCTGCCAACCTGGCTGGTTTGTGGCCCTGTAGGTCTGGATTTGGAGACCCCTGCCTTACACCTCTTTCATTTGGGAGTGTGAGTGTGAAAAGTGCAGATGACATAGACATGAAGAGCGTAGATAGAATGTGACATATATCTCTTCAATTCTCACCAACACCATGAAGTTGTATAATGGTGGTGGTGAGAGGCAAAGAGGCATATGAGACATTCTATCTAACCTTTTTGATGTGTTGCACATCTGCACCTTGCCCACTTACCATCGTTGATGACAGAGGTGTCGGGCAGGGGTGTTGACATACAGCCCTGGAGAGGCACTCAACACTCACGTTGGCAGGATATCTCTAATGCATATATATCTCATGCATCTTCATTAGGGCTATCCTAAACACCCGCCTTGGCTAGGGTTTCAAGGGTGACTGGTTCAGAACCACTGCCACAGCTACTGACACACCCTTGGCTGCCTACAGTAGGACTGATGGCCAACACACACCCACATGGTGATAGCAGACAGACGACAGGCCTGGAAATGCTCAGCGGTCCACCACCGCTAACAGACACTCCAGCAGCAAACACAGAAAAGCTGCAGCCGCTGCACCCTTCAAGGTGTGCCAGCCTTACACATACTAGGTGCAAGCTGTCTGCTAGCTAGTCCATAGGAGGAAATGTGTGCACCCAAAAATGGGATGTCTGCACACTCACCAAGCAGTTAAGTTAGTGATTGGGCCCCAAAAGGAAACCCATAGATATCACTTGAAAGAGATGTTGTTGCCACTATGGCAGACCTAGCCATGCCATGGTGACTGCTCAGTCAGGGTGAGAGTGACCTTCCATGCGGACATGCAGGGGCTACCCTGTCTGTGATGCTAATGGCCGCACACTACAATGCCTAATACATTGGCTTATGATCTGTCCTCATGCATCATGACCAGGCCAGCCTGGCGGAGGTATACCCACAATACCTTGCTCCTCATTATGCACATTGCCAAGCTAACACTGGACACAGTGCAAACATTGTGCGCTGAGTAAGGTGTTACAGACAACACACACTGGATGTACAGACACACAATCCCACACCCATGCCATCACTGTGCTACTATACGTAGCTTTTGCAGTCTAGCCCAACTCAGCAGTCCTGGACACAGTGCAGGCATGGCTATGGTATGCAATACTGTTGGTGTCACACCCCAGGGTGGGGAACATTGTCAGACACCAGACCTGAGACACACTCCACAAACATCAGACATATTGGTATGATACCACTCAATAACCCGATTATGCTTAACGTAGGAATTGATATCTGCCACTGACCACATCTACATGTAGATATATGTGTAGTGTATTTCCCGATTTATGCTGACAGTGCTAAGGTGTGCACTTACTAGTTTTGTGAGATGTACGCAAGGCCCAAGATCATGACTGTCATATAGTCTTTGAGGAATGGAGCCTGTGGGTCTTGACATTTCTGCTCCTGTTGGCCGGTAATCTCGGGCAGAGGTCCCCAACTCCAGTCTTGTTGGGCCAAACACTGATCATGTTTTCCAAGTGTGGCTAATGAATATGCATGTGATACATCTGCATACCATGGACCAGCATATGGAAATGGACAAACACATCTTTATTTCAGACATCATAAGATGTGAATGATTTGTGGACCTCCAGGACTGCATTTGGGGGAATCTGCTCTATGTAATGCACATGATTCTCATATATGTACACTTTTAAAAATAATATAGATGTATTACCCATGTTTGCATTAACTGCACTACAGGTTATGTTAGCTTTAAAACATTTGTGTGGTGTGACAAGTGTGGGGACTGAGTTGGCAGGGCGGACACATGGGATTGGAACCTGTGACCTTCTGCTCCTGAAAGCACTGCCTGTGTGCTTTGCACCACCATCTGGTCACAGAGGCAGTGCATTCCCAGGGAAATCCATGTCAGACTGACCCTGTCTGTTGCAGTGCACAGCACCCACTTAATAAGGGCTAGGCCAAGGTGTGGCGTGGACAGCTGCCACCAGTTCCCCTGGCGTCACCATGCTCACATGGCCTTATATTGGATACTGCATAAAAAGTGCATGATGAGTGACCCTCAAGGACTGCATTCGGGATAATCTGCTGTAGATGATGCACATGTTTATTTGGTGTGTAGTGTTGCAGGAAAAATATGACTATTTGAAAACAATCTTAGATTCTCAGCAGCAAAGGTTCATTCTTTAACACAAGGTTTTAGAGGGGTACAATTCTGGGCACTAGTTTGACAGGAGCCACAGACAGGATTTGAACCTGTGACCTTCTGTTCTTGCACACACTGTCTGTGTGCACTGCAGCACTGTTTTGGCACATATATGCTGCATTCCCTGGGAAGTCCATGACTGTACATCCGACAGAGTCTGTCTGTTGCGGTGGACAGTGCCAGCCTGTACACGCCTACGGCACTGTCTGCTGTGGCTTGCAGCCACTGCCCCCTCCACCACCTGTACCCCTCGGCCAACATGAAGGCATGTCCTTATCTGGAAAATCCCATATAACCTGATAGCGTTGTGACACTCCAGGACTGAATTGGGGGGACTTGCCTGTATGTAATGGCCATTGCTATGGTGTGTGTGCGGTGTAAGGTAAAATATAGGTGTTGGAAACATGCTTATGTTGTCTGCTCTGAAGGAGTGTCTGTACTATCACTGTTTCTTGATGTGTAAAACTATGTGGCCTGGGTTGGCAGGGGACCCAGCTGGGATTTGAACCTGTGACCCTCTGGTCCTACAAGCACTAGCTGTGTTTGCTGCACCACACTGTGACCACAGAGACAGTGCAGTCCCTGGAGATAGGACAACTGTCCACACGAGGCAGACACCCTGCTCTGCACAATTTTACTGTGGGCTCATTTACCTGGTATGGCGACAAACGTGCAAATAAACCTCATATATGACCTCTGAAAAAGGGGAAATAAAACATAACCAAGCAGGGCAACATTGATATCACTGGGAAACATTAAAAACACTCACAGGTAGGCTCCAAAACACAGAAATGATTTTTGGCGGGTCTACGCTCCGTGGACCTTCCATAATTCATTCCTTTTTTTTGGAGCTTTCCTGGGAGTGTTTCTTATTGTTGGCCAATAATAGCAATGTTGGCCAGCTGGCTTCTAATTGTTACAGATTTTGTTGTGGCCATTTTCAGTTGTTAGTTGCAATTTTGTTTTGTGCACATGTATCACACTGCTCACGTTTTTTAGGTTTCCCCGGTTTGGCTTCTCTTCCCTTTAAATGCATTCTACCGCGAGTGTTTCACTCGCGGTAGTTTTCACATGTAAATTCGGCCCCGCTCCTGTGCGGGGAGCCTCTCCCCTCCCACTCTCCACCCATTGACCCCGTCTCACCGCCCCTCGGGGGCCTTCCTCCGCCCTCCGTTAGCCTTTCCCCGCCTCATCGCACGTGTGCGGAGCCCGTTAATGTGACACGCACGCGTGCGGGGCACTTAAGAGCACTTAAATGCATCATTTTAGGGCGCTCAAGTGCGCCCCGCACAAGTGCGTAGTTTAGTAAACATACCCCAATGTCTTAATGGTTATACACATGTTTCCTTGATGTTTTATTGTTCTTTATGATTGTAATTGGTGTCTATGTTTTAGCCTGTTCCTTATGATATTGTTATTATCTTTTATTCACATGTACTGTTATTATGACTGTTTATGATTGGTTTTATCAGTTTATTTATTTATTCATTCTAGTTACATAATATGCCGCCGAAAGAACCGCCGCCATTTAACAAGCTCCTCCGATCGGGAGTGAGCACACCTGAGCGGGCTCTCCATCCTTCCCGCTCAGGTTCTCCGGCCCAATCGGGGCTGTGGGAGGGAGGAAGCGACCTGCAAAGAGGCTGCCGCCGAAAGAACCGCCGCCATTTAACAAGCTCCTCCGATCGGGAGTGAGCACACCTGAGCGGGCTCTCCATCCTTCCCGCTCAGGTTCTCCGGCCCAATCGGGGCTGTGGGAGGGAGGAAGCGACCTGCAAAGAGGCTGCCGCCGAAAGAACCACCGCCATTTAACAAGCTCCTCCGATCGGGAGTGAGCACACCTGAGCGGGCTCTCCATCCTTCCCGCTCAGGTTCTCCGGCCCAATCGGGGCTGTGGGAGGGAGGAAGCGACCTGCAAAGAGGCTGCCGCTGAAAGAACCGCCGCCATTTAACAAGCTCCTCCGATCGGGAGTGAGCACACCTGAGCGGGCTCTCCATCCTTCCCGCTCAGGTTCTCCGGCCCAATCGGGGCTGTGGGAGGGAGGAAGCGACCTGCAAAGAGGCTGCCGCCGAAAGAACCGCCGCCATTTAACAAGCTCCTCCGATCGGGAGTGAGCACACCTGAGCGGGCTCTCCATCCTTCCCGCTCAGGTTCTCCGGCCCAATCGGGGCTGTGGGAGGGAGGAAGCGACCTGCAAAGAGGCTGCCGCCGAAAGAACCGCCGCCATTTAACAAGCTCCTCCGATCGGGAGTGAGCACACCTGAGCGGGCTCTCCATCCTTCCCGCTCAGGTTCTCCGGCCCAATCGGGGCTGTGGGAGGGAGGAAGCGACCTGTAAAGAGGCTGCCGCCAGGCAGGCCCGCGCCTGCCGGGCCCGCGCCTGAGGGCCTCGCAAGAGGGCCCTTTGGCGTGGCCCTTAGGCGAGGACCGACAGAGACCAGCGTGGAAATCGTCACCCTACTGCTCCCATCGTGCTGCAACAACAGGGCAGAAGCGCAGAGATCACAACAGTGAACGCCAACTGACATAATCCACTGAAAGGACACTGCACGTCCCACTGTCTCTGAAGCCATCGCACAGCAATATTCAAATACAACGTGACCTCACCGTCATCAGCTCTCCCTGGGCACTGATAGAGCCTCCTGCGGGGTGCCGCGGGAGGAAAACAGCCACCTTCCAGAAGTGCTGTACATGCTTGGTCCTCCGAAAACCAGACAGTAATTTTTGGACTCCAGGATTGCAATCCTCAATTAGCAAGCTACATTCACGAAACAACACCCCAGGTACTTTTATATAGTATCAATATTGTTCTTTTCCAATTATAGCCTATACCAAGTATAACATGCATTACCATATCTAACTATTACAAAGAGTGGCGCAGCACGCTCTTTCACTGAGTAGTCGTATCCTACTTGCAAAATTGTACTGCTCCCAGAACAATATCTCATTTGTTTTTACTATGTTATAGAGTACAGTATGTCATCTGTCTAGTATGTGTTAGGAAACATATACACTGTATTCAAAGCAGTTCCTTCTTTCACCCTAACTGTAATGAGCACATAGTAAATATCTACAACACTGTAATACATTGACCTGCACTGTATTTGAACAGTCACAAAGGAGTAGTCACCAATTTCTTTATCCATTGCTGTAACATTGTACCCTGCCAAAGCTCACACCTAATGAGAGAGCATTTACATCTATGATAAAAATAACTGAAACAATAACAGCCTGATTAAAACCACTCTTATCCAGGTGCCACACCAAATCCCCCCTCTAACATAAACTCCTGCGTCACCCAACTGGCCCAGAAGGGTACAAAATGGAGCATACAATCATTTCCCTAGTGAGCCTACTCCTGCTCCTCATACTCTGGCCACCCAGCTCACTAGCCCTTCTCACCTCACATAATCACATCCCCATAGTCTCGACTATTGGGAGAAAATGGTCAGGTAACTTCTACCACAATTCTCATGAGACTAGCTATCATCACTGTCACCACCTATTACACATCCCACTACAGCACCCTTCGAAAGCCAAGCAAGGTAAAAACCTCTACCCTAACGGCCTGAAGTGTGCACTCATTAACGCTCGCTCACTTCGCAAAAAGTGGCCGGCAATCACTGAAACAATAACGTCCCAAAAATTGGACATCATCATGGTCACTGAGACCTGGCTCTCCCATGAAGACAACACCATTCTCAATCAATTACTTCCATCCAATTTTGTTGCCTTCACCAGCCACAGGCAGAACAAGAGAGGGGGAGGAGTTGTTATAATCACCAGAACTGATCTCCAGTTTAAAATGGTCGAATCCAACAGCATTAACAACTTGGAGACTGTATCAATCTCCAACAACACATGTTCTATAAACCTACTCTACAGAGCTCCAACTACAGACCCGGATAACCTGGCCACCATCATAAACATAGCATCCAATACGCAAGGTCCAAATAAACCTAACTGGATCTTAGGGGACTTTAATCTCCCATCCTTACAGGATAATCAAGCATCCGCATTTATAGAAGCCCTAGATATCTTGGGATACACTCAACTGGTACATAAACCTACTCACGCAAAAGGCAACATTCTGGACCTCATTTTCGCCCCGCAAACAGTTCTGGAACAATTACAAAATATCACGCCATCATTGACATCAGTACCATGGTCAGATCATAAATTCATCACTTTCCAGATGCCTACCCTACTACCACTGAAAACACAACAGAATGCAAGCAAGGTCTCTAATCCTACGACCAGAAGTTTCCACCCATTTAACAGAGAACACATCCTCGCTGAAACAGAAGAGCTCTTGGACAAGACTTCCTTAGACCTAGAGGAGCTAATCACCACCTGGAACAGCAAACTCAGTACAATCGCAATCCGTTCTCCAACAGACAAGGCCCCAAAGAAAAGACTACCTACCCCATGGTTTACAGCCGATCTGAAGGCTTCCCTAACCCTTCTACGGAGGCTGGAGAAGCGCTGGAGGAAGTCGCGCACCAGTAGCGACCACACAGCATACCTCCAACACCTACATACGCATCGCAAAGCCATCTCAGACAAGATGAAGCAACACCATACAAACACCCTGAAACGGTCATTGAATAAGCCACATGACTTGTTCAATTTAGTCAAATCTCTTACCAAAGAACCCACCCCCGAGCAACTCTGCGGCATACTCCCGCAAGACTATGCTGTCTTTATGCAATCTAAAATGTGCCAGACTGATAAAATAGTGATACCTGGACCACTCTGCGAACAAGAGTACCCAGCATCACTAACTTCCTTTTCCACACCTTCAAAGAGAATTATCGAAGACACCATCTCAGCCCTAAACACCACCACTGCACATACAGATCCGTGTCCAGCTTTCTGGATAAAAGAGCTGCGCACTGACCTCGCCCCAATCATAGCCAATATGATACAACTATCCTTTAGCACTGGGTCTTTCCCCTCTACCCTCAAGCAGACCTCTGTTAGACCCTTATTAAAGAATGCCAAGCTAGACCCCCAAAAGGTTGAGTCGTACAGGCCAATATCCAGCATCCCAATGCTGGCGAAAATCATTGAAAAGATAGTTTACAAGCAACTGCAAGATCATATAGACACCAACGCACCTCTGGATCCATCCCAACATGGATTCAGAGAATCACATGGAGTTGAAACACTCCTCACAACTCTTTTCAACATGGTGATTTCAGGCGTGGACAACATAAGACACGGCTTCGTACTCATCTTCTTAGATATAGCGGCGGCCTTTGACTCTGTCTGCCACGAGATCCTCTTATACCGGCTAAGAGAAAAAGGCGTCAGCGGAACAGCATTAGAATGGTGCAGATCTTACTTATCTGGAAGATGGCAACATGTTCGAGCAGACGGGGCCACATCCAAACCATTCCCACAAAATCAAGGAGTGCCTCAAGGATCCTCCTTATCATCCTTGATGTTTAACATATACCTTCAACCAATCTGCAACATCATCAGGTCGTTCAATGTGAGTTGTATGCTATATGCTGACGACGTGCTGTTATACATGCCAATATCACTCGACAGCCCAGACCTTACCCCCATGACTACATGTTTCAACACCATATCCGATTGGCTACTATCACAGAACTTACGAATTCAACACAAGAAAACAGAGGTGCTTTTCATCTCTAGAAACCCTAATTTCACACCACCCAGCGTTTTGAAGGTAAATAATGCCGAGCTACAAGTGAAACCAGCTATACGGTACCTTGGGGTGACACTGGACCAACATCTCGATATGAAGCAACACATTGCCAACACTGTTAGAGCGATATACTTCAAAATCAGATCCCTCAGGCACCTACGCCCGTTACTAGAACCAGATGATTTCCGCACCATTTACCAAGCCCTCATCATACCTCATTTTGATTACTCTAACGCCATCCTACAAGGACTCCCCCGATCAACCTTAAACCCCCTGCAACTGGCTATGAACAGTGCAGCGCGGATACTGTTTGGAGCCTCCAGAAGGGAACATATCACACCCCTCCTGAAACAGCTGCACTGGCTCCCCATTCAAGCCCGGATCAGTTTCAAGACCTTGTTGTTGACGTTCAAGGCCATCAACAGGCTCTCCTCCTCCTCTCTATCTGAATTCATACAACCACTTGCCACCACCAGACAAAGAAGAACCGCGGAGACCAATATGTTAGCAATACCAAAAGAAACGACAAACTGCACCAAAACAACATCCAACCGAACCTTCAGTCTCTGCGCTCCAGCGCTATGGAACACCCTACCACCACATAAGAGCAATCCCTAAACTGAGCCAGTTCAGGAAAGCCCTGAAACACTTCCTTTTTGTCAAATATCTTACTGACGGCTCTGAACCCTCGTATAGCTCGTCCTCAAATATGTAAACACCAAACAGGTCCCTCCCCTATTAACTTCGTATGTATATAGTTGCCCCCTCTCTCCAAGTTTCATTCCCTGTTCAATGTAATGACCAGACATTTGTATAGTGTCGGATGTTGTTGTTATATGTAAACCGCGCTGATCATAAATAGTGCGGTATATAAGAATTGTTAAATAAATAAATAAATAAATAAATGTGGTGTAATAGATTATTTTGCAATGTATTTTGTTTATGATTATTTATGTTCACTTTTTTGCTTCTTTTTTATCTATTTATTGTTTTATAATTGGTAATTATTAATTGTGTATTTATGGATACTGGTATGTTATATTGTTTTTAACTTGTTTTTATCATTATATTTATGGATGTTTTTGTTTTGTAGTTTATGGTGTGCCTCACCCCTGATGAAGTACTTACGAAACACGGCCTGTGTTGGGTTTGGCCCCCTTTTTAATCATATAAGGACCAATAAAAGTTTGTATTCTGCCTACATTTTGTGTTTTGGTTGCTACGATTATCTACGTGGCAGTTGCTGCCCTCTTCCTCGTAGCACAACTGAATATACATATAGGGGGATATTCAAAGCCATTTAGGCAATCTGCGGACCTCCAAACTGCCTAAACGCTGCTCTGCGGGACATTCAGCGGCACTGAATATCCCTGACAGCAAACTCGAAGTGGCCCGATGCTAGCCAACTAGTATCAGGGTGTTCCGGGGACAGAGCAGAGGTGACAGTGCTAGTTAACTGGGCAGCAGTGATATTGAATGACTGTCTTAACTTTAGACACTCTTGCAATCCACATACAATAAAGTAAATCAGCTCTATTCATTAATCATTCCGTAGCTGTAAGATTATTCAGCATGGAAACTAGTGAAAAAGCAAGCCTCGGAACCCTCAAGCAGCTCCTATAGTCCACCCAAAAAGAGGTTGCATACATCAACGGTTTGCTTATTCACATACTCGGAATACCATTAGTCATATATAAATAAATTGGAGAAATATGACTTCTGCTTATCTAAAAATTCATATTCACTTATATCACAACACGCCCCCACTATATATTTCAATACTGAATCATCAAAACTTCAAAATCCTTGACTCATGATATCGGTTATTATTCAAAAGACAGAGGCTTGCTTTTTCACTAGTTTCCATGCTGAATAAGCTTACAACTACAGAATGGTTAATAAGTAGAGCTGATTTAGTTTATTGTATGAGGTATCACAATTAAGCTCTGTTGCTGACCTTAATAAGTACTTTTGCAATCCAGCCACTGACCAGACTGCAAAAGCGTAATCCAGCCAAACAAGATATTCAGTATTGGTGTCCAGATATGACCCTAGCATAGACTATCTGGGTTCAATTATCAGTGGCAACAGCTAGTCGCTGCACTAAATCCCCCCCTCTCCATTTTATTTAAGCTCTGTGGTCAGTGCTTAAAACTAACGCCGACCACTGACTTTAAATATTGACCCATTTATTCTTGCATCTACTTACAAGATGAAACATTCTATTTGCAGTGAGTTTGATGTTTTCATGGTGCTCTGTGGCATGTGTTACACGGAACGCATACTGCAGAATTCCACTCCCACAGAGAGGGGTTCTGGCCGTGCCAGCTGTCTGCATGTGTACAGTCAGCTGTCGCAGTATGGCAGGGGCTCTATGAACAGGCACTTCAATATCAATGAAGAATTTCCCTTCAAATACTCACAAATGATCACAGCACCTTTCACTACACAGCCTAATACTGCCTCTGTGGATAAGGTGCACTGACACAGGGAGCAGAACACAAGGTCATTGCTGCAGCAGGCACTGTGTGCTAATGTGTAAGGTTTACTCACTTCCTTAGATGAGATTAGCAGCTTTTCACCCTGACATGTTACTAATGTGCTTTGTGAAATATCAATATCTGAATCCATCAGCTGTAGCCATTTATAGGGTTCCACCAGAGGGCAGCAGAGAACCTGGTTTCCCAGCTACTTGCTGGAGTTGAAACTCCTGCCTCCAACTAGCTCTCTGGGATAGACAGAGTTTCATAGTTTCAAACTTCCCACTCATTTCAATGTACATACTTCATACAAATTTTCAAACCAAAGCCACTCATATCCGTTCTCTTTGAAAATGAACAAGTGTAAGGAATGCAAGGATTCATGTGTTTTATACCTATGGTTTGTGTAAGCGACTGAGAAACAAGCAATCAGGACTTGCATGAACAATTAAAAAATCACTTGTACATGTGATAATTTACCCCGACTTAAACAATGCCTCTTTTATGGAGCCAATGTTTGCTTTTAGCTGCATTTTAGTACAGCAGTTTTCAGTCTGGCCAATTTTAATTGGGTAGCTCCTATTTTCCAGATAAATGCATCTGAAAATTGCCCTCTGCATCTTTTGCTTTTAATATTGCAGACATGCCATCTCACATGCCTGACTCACACTAACATGTTTGGCCCCCTTCTCTCATGCATTCTGCCAAGCATCGAGCTCTGCTCGACACAAGACTGGCAGCTCTGAGGGGGCATCAGGGGTAGGAGCTGCTCTATTGGAAAGAAAAGGTGCCGATTTGGTGGCAGCCTCCATACTGCCCAGCCACCACTGTTGCTTCTCCTTTGCCTGCAGTGATAGCAGCGGGCTCCCACTTATAAAAGCAGAAAAAGAAAACAAAGAGAACAGGGTCTTTAACTCCTGCTCTGAAAAGGCTGCTCTGATCCCACCCCTTCTCTGACGCATGCTACAGATCAGACCAGCTTTCCTAGCATGCACTTGCAAAGACTCACAGCTTGTTGTGGTTTTGTGTTTTTTTCAAATCAGATGCCCACTGCCACCACTGCAGGGAAAGGCAAAGTGGGAGCGGCAGAGGAGGAAGAGCGTGTTTGCGAGGGAGAGTATTCTAAGGGAGGCTGGAGGGCAGATGTTACAGTATACATGAAAAGGGCAGCAGAAGCAGATGCTGGACACAAAGGGGGGGGGAGTAGGAGCCCAAAGGCGGATTCTGGACATAGGAAGGAGGGGTAGAGAGCAGACACGGGGCGAGGGACATAAGGGGACAGAGAACAGATGCAGGATATGGAATGGGGGGTAGGTACTAGATATGTGGGGGAAGGGATAAGGTGACAAGAGAGATGCTAGATATGTGAGGGGGAAAATAAGTTCACAAGGGAGAGTATGAAGGCAGAGGGGAGATGCTGGGACATAGAGGGGGAAGGCAGAGGGGAGATGCTGGGACATAGAGGAGGAAGGCAGAGGGGAGATACTTGGACATAGAGGGGGAAGGCAGAGGGGAGATACTGGGACATAGAGGGGGAAGGCAGAGGGGAGATACTGGGACATAGAGGGGGAAGGCAGAGGGGAGATACTTGGACATAGAGGGGGAAGGCAGAGGGGAGATACTGGGACATAGAGGGGGAAGACAGAGGGGAGATGCTGGGACATAGAGGGGGAAGTCAGAGGGGAGATGCTGGGACATAGAGGGGGAAGACAGAGGGGAGATGCTGGGACATACTGGGACATAGAGGGGGAAGGCAGAGGGGAGATGCTGGGACATAGAGGGGGAAGGCAGAGGGGAGATGTTGGGACATAGAGGGGGAAGACAGGGGAGATACTGGGACATAGAGGGGGAAGACAGAGGGGAGATGCTGGGACATAGAGAGGGAAGGCAGAGGGGAGATGCTGGGACATACTGGGACGTAGAGGAGGAAGACAGGGGAGATGCTGGGACATACTGGGACATAGAGGGGGAAGGCAGAGGGGAGATGCTGGGACATAGAGGGGGAAGACAGGGGAGATGCTGGGACATAGAAGGGGAAGACAGAGGAGAGATGCTGGGATATAGAGGGGGAAGGCAGAGGGCAGATGCTGGGACATAGAGGGGGAAGGCAGAGGGGAGATGCTGGGACATAGAGGGACATAGAGGGGGAAGACAGAGGGGAGATGCTGTGACATAAAGGGACATAGAGGGGGAAGACAGAGGGGAGATGCTGCGACATAGAGGGGGAAGACAGAGGAGAGATGCTGCGACATAGAGGGACATAGAGGGGGAAGGCAGAGGGGAGATGCTGGGACATAGAGAGGGAAGGCAGAGGGGAGATGCTGGGACATACTGGGACATAGAGGAGGAAGACAGGGGAGATGCTGGGACATACTGGGACATAGAGGGGAGATGCTGGGACATAGAGGGACATAGAGGGGAGATGCTGGGACATAGAGGGGGAAGACAGAGGGGAGATGCGGGGACAGAGAGGGGAGATGCTGGGACATAGAGGGACATAGTGGGGGTAGACAGTGGGGAGATGCTGGGACATAGTGGGACATAGAGGGGGAAGACAGAGGTGAGATGCTGGGACATAGAGGGACATAGAGGGGGAAGACAGAGGGGAGATGCTGGGACATAGAGGGACATAGAGGGGGAAGGCAGAGGGGAGATGCTGGGACATAGAGGGACATAGAGGGGAGATGCTGAGACATAGAGGGGAAGACAGAGGGGAGATGCTGGGACATAGAGGGACATAGAGGGGGAAGACAGAGGGGAGATGCTGAGACATAGAGGGGGAAGACAGGGGAGATGCTGGGACATAGAGGGGGAAGACAGAGGGGAGATGCTGGGACATAGAGGGACATAGAGGGGGAAGACAGAGGGGAGATGCTGGGACATAGAGGGGGAAGGCAGAGGGCAGATGCTGGGACATAGAGGGGGAAGGCAGAGGGGAGATGCTGGGACATACTGGGACATAGAGGGGGAAGACAGAGGGGAGATGCTGGGACATAGAGGGACATAGAGGGGGAAGACAGAGGGGAGATGCCGTGACATAAAGGGACATAGAGGGGGAAGACAGAGGGGAGATGCTGCGACATAGAGGGACATAGAGGGGGAAGACAGAGGAGAGATGCTGCGACATAGAGGGACATAGAGTGGGAAGGCAGAGGGGAGATGCTGGGACATAGAGGGACATAGAGGGGAGATGCTGGGACATAGAGGGGGAAGACAGAGGGGAGATGCTGGGACATAGAGGGGAGATGCTGGGACATAGAGGGACATAGAGGGGGAAGACAGAGGGGAGATGCTGGGACATAGAGGGACATAGAGGGGGAAGACAGAGGGGAGATGCTGGGACATAGAGGGGGAAGACAGAGGGGAGATGCTGGGACATAGAGGGACATGGAGGGGAGATGCTGGGACATAGAGGGACATAGAGGGGGAAGGCAGAGGGGAGATGCTGGGACATAGAGGGACATAGAGGGGAGATGCTGGGACATAGAGGGGGAAGACAGAGGGGAGATGCTGGGACATAGAGGGACATAGAGGGGGAAGGCAGAGGGGAGATGCTGGGACATAGAGGGACATAGAGGGGGAAGGCAGAGGGGAGATGCTGGGACATAGAGGGACATAGAGGGGGAAGGCAGAGGGGAGATGCTTGGACATAGAGGGGAAGACAGAGGGGAGATGCTGGGACATAGAGGGACATAGAGGGGGAAGACACAGGGGAGATGCTGGGACATAGAGGGGGAAGGCAGAGGTGAGATGCTGGGACATAGAGGGACATAGAGGGGGAAGGCAGAGGGGAGATGCTTGGACATAGAGGGGGAAGACAGAGGGGAGATGCTGGGACATAGAGGGACATAGAGGGGGAAGACAGAGGGGAGATGCTGGGACATAGAGGGACATAGAGGGGGAAGACAGAGGGGAGATGCTGGGACATAGAGGGACATAGAGGGGGAAGACAGAGGGGAGATGCTGGGACATAGAGGGACATAGAGGGGGAAGGCAGAGGGGAGATGCTGGGACATAGAGGGACATAGAGGGGGAAGGCAGAGGGGAGATGCTGGGACATAGAGGGACATAGAGGGGAGATGCTGGGACATAGAGGGGGAAGACAGAGTGGAGATGCTGGGACATAGAGGGACATAGAGGGGGAAGACAGAGGGGAGATGCTGGGACATAGAGGGGGAAGGCAGAGGTGAGATGCTGGGACATAGAGGGGGAAGGCAGAGGGGAGATGCTGGGACATAGAGGGGGAAGACAGAGGGGAGATGCTGGGACATAGAGGGACATAGAGGGGGAAGACAGAGGGGAGATGCTGGGACATAGAGGGGGAAGGCAGAGGTGAGATGCTGGGACACAGAGGGACATAGAGGGGGAAGGCAGAGGGGAGATGCTGGGACATAGAGGGGGAAGACAGTTGGGAGATGCTGAGACATAGAGGGATATAGAGGGGGAAGCTGGGATATAGAGGGGGAAGACAGTTGGGAGATGCTGAGACATAGAGGGGTATAAAGGGGGAAGCTGGGACATAGAGGGGGAAGGCAGAGGGGAGATGCTGGGACATAGAGGGGGAAGACAGGGGAGATGCTGGGACATAGCGGGGGAAGACAGAGGGGAGATGCTGGGACATAGAAGGGGAAGGCAGAGGGCAGATGCTGGGACATAGAGGGGGAAGGCAGAGGGGAGATGCTGGGACATACTGGGACATAGAGGGGGAAGACAGAGGGGAGATGCTGGGACATAGAGGGACATAGAGGGGGAAGACAGAGGGGAGATGCTGTGACATAAAGGGACATAGAGGGGGAAGACAGAGGGGAGATGCTGCGACATAGAGGGACATAGAGGGGGAAGACAGAGGAGAGATGCTGCGACATAGAGGGACATAGAGGGGGAAGGCAGAGGGGAGATGCTGGGACATAGAGGGACATAGAGGGGAGATGCTGGGACATAGAGGGACATAGAGGGGGAAGACAGAGGAGATGCTGGGACATAGAGGGACATAGAGGGGGAAGACAGAGGGGAGATGCTGGGACATAGAGGGACATAGAAGGGGAAGACAGGGGAGATGCTGGGACATAGAGGGACATAGAAGGGGAAGACAGAGGGGAGATGCTGTGACATAGAGGGACATAGAGGGGGAAGACAGAGGGGAGATGCTGGGACATAGAGGGACATAGAGGGGGAAGGCAGAGGGGAGATGCTGGGACATAGAGGGACATAGAGGGGAGATGCTGAGACATAGAGGGGAAGACAGAGGGGAGATGCTGGGACATAGAGGGACATAGAGGGGGAAGACAGAGGGGAGATGCTGGGACATAGAGGGGGAAGGCAGAGGTCAGATGCTGGGACATAGAGGGACCTAGAGGGGGAAGGCAGAGGGGAGATGCTGGGACATAGAGGGGGAAGACAGGGGAGATGCTGGGACATAGAGGGGGAAGAGAGAGGGGAGATGCTGGGACATAGAGGGACATAGAGGGGGAAGACAGAGGGGAGATGCTGGGACATAGAGGGGGAAGGCAGAGGGCAGATGCTGGGACATAGAGGGGGAAGGCAGAGGGGAGATGCTGGGACATACTGGGACATAGAGGGGGAAGGCAGAGGTGAGATGCTGGGACATACTGGGACATAGAGGGGGAAGCAGAGTGGAGATGCTGGGACATAGAGGGACATAGAGGGGGAAGACAGAGGGGAGATGCTGTGACATAAAGGGACATAGAGGGGGAAGACAGAGGGGAGATGCTGCGACATAGAGGGACATAGAGGGGGAAGACAGAGGAGAGATGCTGCGACATAGAGGGACATAGAGGGGGAAGGCAGGCAGAGGGGAGATGCTGGGACATAGAGGGACATAGAGGGGAGATGCTGGGACATAGAGGGGGAAGACAGAGGGGAGATGCTGGGACATAGAGGGCCATAGAGGGGGAAGACAGAGGGGAGATACTGGGACATAGAGGGACATAGAGGGGGAAGACAGAGGGGAGATGCTGGGACATAGAGGGACATAGAGGGGGAAGACAGAGGGGAGATGCTGGGACATAGAGGGACATAGAAGGGGAAGACAGAGGGGAGATGCTGTGACATAGAGGGACATAGAGGGGGAAGACAGAGGGGAGATGCTGGGACATAGAGGGACATAGAGGGGGAAGGCAGAGGGGAGATGCTGGGACATAGAGGGACATAGAGGGGGAAGGCAGAGGGGAGATGCTGAGACATAGAGGGGAAGACAGAGGGGAGATGCTGGGACATAGAGGGACATAGAGGGGGAAGACAGAGGGGAGATGCTGGGACATAGAGGGGGAAGGCAGAGGTGAGATGCTGGGACATAGAGGGGGAAGGCAGAGGGGAGATGCTGGGACATAGAGGGGGAAGACAGAGGGGAGATGCTGGGACATAGAGGGGGAAGACAGAGGGGAGATGCTGGGACATAGAGGGACATAGAGGGGGAAGACAGAGGGGAGATGCTGGGACATAGAGGGGGAAGGCAGAGGGGAGATGCTGGGACATAGAGGGGTATAGAGGGGGATGCTGGGACATAGAGGGGGAAGACAGTTGGGAGATGCTGAGACATAGAGGGGTATAGAGGGGGAAGCTGGGATATAGAGGGGGAAGACAGAGAGGAGATGCTGGGACATAGAGGGGGAAGACAGTTGGGAGATGCTGTAACATAGAGGGGTATAGAGGGGGAAGCTGGGATATAGAGGGGGAAGACAGAGAGGAGATGATGGGACATAGAGGGGGAAGACAGTTGGGAGATGCTGTAACATAGAGGGGTATAGAGGGGGAAGCTGGGATATAGAGGGGGAAGACAGAGAGGAGATGCTGGGACATAGAGGGGGAAGACAGTTGGGAGATGCTGTAACATAGAGGGGTATAGAGGGGGAAGCTGGGATATAGAGGGGGAAGACAGAGAGGAGATTCTGGAACATAGAGGGGGAAGACAGAGGGGAGATGCTGAAACATAGAGAGGGAAGACATAGAGGGGGAATACAGTAGAGGGGTAATACAGGGGAGATGCTGGGCATCAAGGGAAGATACTGGGCCATAGAGGGAGAAGACAGAGGGGAGATGCTGGGACATGGAGGGCCATGCTATATGGGGATAGGGATATGGGGAGATGCTGAACATGGGAGAGAGATTAGGAAGACAGCAGAGTAATGCTGGACGTGGCAGAAGCTAGATGGAGGGATGAATAGAGAAGAGATGCTAGATTAGGGAAAACAGAGGAGAGAGAGTAAGATGAGATGCTGAAGGAGGGGGGGGGAGAGACAGAGAGAGAGGGGGAAGCTGGATGTCAGGGAGGGACTAGAGAATAAAAGAATGGAGAATGGGAGAAAGAGATGAAAAGTAGAAGGAGGTTAAAGACAGGATAGCAAGAAGGAGCAGAAGTCCAAGCAGCTCCCGCAATGCAGGGGTGGGAGTCTTGGGCAGAGAGGGCGCCTATACAGTGGTGATGGCAATCTTACTGTATCGCTGCCGCCCTGCCTCCACTCTGTAAGATTTCCCCCTGCCTGGCAACTGTTCCCTACTGAACCAAAGTCTCATGGTAACAGCTACACTGTGAGACTTCAGTCTGGTGGAGAAACAGCCGTTGGGCCCTCAGTGAACTTACAAAGAGTGGAAGCAGTGCGGCAACAATGATAATAATTTTGCTACTTCTGCCACCGCCGCATGGAGGGGAGCAGGGGAAGGGGCTGCCACATGGGGGGGGAGGGGGCCCGCACAGGGTGGGTGCCACCACTGCGACAATAAGAGGCCCTCAGCAAATTCTGCTTGGGGGCTCCTCTTTGAAACTTATGCCATTGAGAAGGAGTGAAATATAAGTAGATAGAAAAAACAAAAAGATGAAAGAGATGGGTGTAAGGGAGAAAGTGAAAAATACAGGAGGAAAGAGAAATCTGCAAATGGTTTGAAGGTCCTGGAGAGAGATTTAAAAGAAAACAGAGGAAAGAAGAAACAAAAGGCTAGAACCAACACAATTAGAAAAATGAATTGGCCAGACAGCAAAAGTATTTATTTATTTAACATTTCTTATATACCGCGCTACGAGGGGGTACCCCAAAAAAACAGGAATTATTTTTTAAAAGCTATTTATTTCAAATTCTTTACAAAACAACCTTATCCCCTTCAAAATACTCTCCATTACAACTGATACATTTGTCCCACCGGTGCTTCCACTGTTCGAAACATTTTTTGTAGTCATCTTTAGAAACGGCTGACAGCTCCTCCCTCGTTTTTTTCTTGACTTCTTCAATGTTGTCAAATCGGTGTCCTTTCATGCCCCTTTTCATGTGTGGAAATAAGAAAAAGTCGCACGGAGCCAGGTCAGGCGAGTAAGGTGCGTGGGGCAGCGGAACCATGCCATTTTTAGCCAAAAACTGTCTAACAGAGATGGCTGTGTGTGCAGGTGCGTTGTCATGGTGGAAGAACCAGTCTCCTGTCTGCCACAAATTGGGTCTTTTTTGATGAACACTGTTGCACAATCTTCTTAAAACTTCCAAATAAAAGGTTTGATTGACGATCTGACCTGGGGGAACAAACTCTGAATGAACTACCCCCTTGGCATCAAAAAAGTAAATCAGCATTGTTTTGATGTTTGATTTGACTTGACGACATTTTTTTGGACGGGGTGACGATGACGTCTTCCATTGGCTTGACTGTTGCTTTGTTTCTGGGTCGTAACCATAGCACCATGACTCATCACCTGTAATGACCTTTGACAGAAAATCTGGATCAGTTTCAAGCTGTTGTTTCAAAACACGACATGTTTCAACTCGATGTTCCTTTTGATTGTCAGTCAGAACCCGAGGAACAAACTTGGCAGCAACCCTTTTCATTCCCAAATCTTCCGTTAAAATTCGCTGAACCGAGCTCCAAGATAACCCACTAATCTCTGATCAATTGTCTGTCGACGGTCTGTGAGCACAAGCTCTCTAATTTTTTCAATATTTTCGTCGATTCGGGCAGTTGATGGACGCCCAGAACGAGGTTTGTCATCAATCGACATGTCGCCATTTTTAAACCGAGCAAACCACTGGTACACTTGACTTTTTCCCATAGCGTCATCTTGATAAGCTGTTTTCAACATTAAAACAGTTTCAACAGCATTTTTACCGAGTAGAAAACAAAATTTCACAGCTGCACGTTGTTCACTTAAACTTGTCATCATAAAAAAAGAAACAAGAACAAAACAGCGCTAGCAAAAACAATCACTGCAGATGAACAGAACAAGCCAGGTCGACAACACAGGCGGCACTGAACTGACAATGAGTTGCACTATACACGCCTAGCGGCAGAAGTGCGTACTACACAAGCTCTGCCCATGGCAATGTTATTCCTGTTTTTTTTGGGTACCCCCTCGTATTTGTCATCAGTGCGGTTTACATTGTAACAATAAAACACATTGGCCAGATAAATTGGTCTTCGTTTACAGATAACAGGGAATTAACATGGAGGTAAACCAGGGGAACTATATACAATCTTTGAAACTACCTGTTGGTACATATGTCAGTTCTATGCATTCATATAGGATAGGTATGGGGTTGTGAGGGGAAGGGTGGGAGAGGGGGAGGTGTATCCAGAAGCTTGAAGTGTGTGGTAAAAAGGTGGTGCTTGAGGGCTTTTCTAAACTGTCTCAGGTCCCTGATTGCTCTAATGCCGGGAGGGAGTTTATTCCAGCATCTGGGGGCGAAGTTAGCGAAAGCTCTGTTTATAGTTGATTGGTTAGACTTTATGGATTCGCTCGGTATGATTAGCATGTCCGCAGAAAAAGAATTGTTATTTTTCATTTAGTGATTGGAATATGCTACCTTAATATTTTGTACAGTACAGGGGTAATGAATTGCTATTTCTATTTCTCTAGTGTTGTACTGTATACACAGTTTAGCTTCTTGGAGTTTCGGTTCAATTTTTTTGGATCTCTGAAACTTCTCTGGCGCTTCTCCCATATATCTTGATTTTCTTCAATAAGTCTCTCATCACGTATTTTTCCTCTACCTTGGAGAACTGCAGTGATCCGGCCTACCCTGAAAAATCCCACTTTAGATCCAGCTAATTTTCATCTGGTCTCCAACCTCCCATTCTTATCTAAACTCTTAGAAAAACTTGTTTTTGCACAAATCTCACATCTCAAGCATACAAATTTCCTACACCCTCACCAATCCAGTTTCAGGCTGGGCCACAGTGCAGAAGCAATCTTACTTTCAGTTGTTAATGAAATTCGTGCATCTTGCAATCTCATTAGATTTTCCAGTGCCTTCGATCTGGTTCACCACTCATTACTCCTGTTACGTCTCTCTTCCGCTGGTCTTCAATCCATAGTCCTTCACTGATTCTATTCTTTTCTTTCCTATCGTACATACTATGTTGACTTTCAATCTACCTCCTCCTCCAGCTTCTCTCTACCCTGGGATCCATGTTAGCTACTTTACTATTTAATGTTTTTCTGGCTCCACTTGCCATGTTTATTCAACAGCAAGTCGTTTCTGCATATTTTTATGTGGCTAACATTCTGCTGCTTTTCCACACCCATCCCACTTCTCTGGACCTCACTCCCATTAATGTCTGTCTCACCTTTGTATCGTCCTGTTTGAAAACCAACAATTTAAAGCTCAATTCGATGAAGGCGTCTGCATTATAGCTATCCGGTTCATTCCCACCTCCTTTTATATCCCCATCTCTCAAAGGTATCACTATTCCCACAGTTTCATCGTTCAAATACTTAGGAGTTATACTTGACTGTACAGTCTCCTTCTATTCCCATATTATTAATACTATCCGTCGATGCTTCTTTTCTCTCCATCAAATATGTGCCATTCGTTCCTATTTTCCACCTTCTGCCATTGTTACCTTTTTGTTTTCCTTAGTTATCTCAAAACTCGATTATCATAATACTATTTTTCTGGATTACCAAAGTAACAATTGAAACACTTACAATCAGTTCAAAACACCACAATCCGTCTTCTCTACCAGTCTATGCATTTCGATCATGTTACCCCATTATTCATCCAATCTCATTGGCTTTCTATACCGTACCGCCCCCAATACAAGCTTCTTACTATTATTCATAAGATTCTCTATTCTAGAACACCTGCCTATCTCTCCTCTTACATTATACCATAAGTGCCAATTCGGTCCCTTCATTCTCTGCATGAAAACTGCCTGCACCTACTATCTCCATCATAGGCTCATCTTGATAATACTCAGAATTCTGCCTTCTATTTTTTGGGACCATTGTTATGGAACTTGCTCCCCTTGACTCTACAGCTTGAATTATCTTTTTGAAAATGTAAAGCAGCACTCAACTCATCTTTTTCAACAGGGGAGATACTGGGACATAGAGGGGGAAGGCAGAGGAGATGCTGGGACATAGAGGGGGAAGACAGATTGCCCAGAACACACAAACCCTGATGTCTCACATACTTCTTACCTGGATCACATTGAGATTTCTGCACCTACTCCAGTCTATTGTTTTCCTCTATATGCATCTAACTCATTTAATTGGCATTCCTTTTCTTATTCTTGCTGTTTTTATTGTAACTCACTCCGACATGTTGTAGAAGGGCGGTATATCAAGTTTTTAAATAGACAATAATAAATGATAACATATATTTCTATTGCCAGTTGGTGGTAATTTGTTCTGTACTATCTATGTTCATGTGGTCTTTTTCTGCAATCATGTTTCTATGAGTAATATTCGGAAATATTTCTTTATGGAAAACATGGTAGATGCATGGAATAGTCTCCCAGGGGAGGTGATAGAGATGAGTATAGTATCTGAATTCAAAAAAGCATGTTACAAACACAGAGGATCTCTAAAGGAAAAAAGGGGACTATTGTAGTGGTTGATATGGAAGGGCAGACTAGATAGGCCATATGCTCTTTTTCTGCCATCATGTTTCTATGTTGTGACTAAGGCTAGATATTCTGTTAGTACTATGTAGCAATCTGTAGTAATCTGGCTTATTCAATTTTCCCATTAGAGTTCCAGAAGAGTTATGGTATGACATCAAGAAGGAAGTGTTGGAAGAAAGTGAGAAGTCTCTACAAAAGGTGAAAAATCAAAGACAGCCAAAATGGATGACTGAAGAAACTCTGAAAATTGCTCAGAAAAGCGAGAGGAGAAAAAGAGGCCATCGCAGAACTCGACAGAAATTTCCAATGTGCAGCAAGACAAGACAAGGAGAAGTACTACAATGATACATGCAAGGAGATAGAAGGAGATTAGAGGGAGAACAAGATCAGCTTTCCTAAAGCTACGAGAGTTAAAGAAAACATTCCAGCCTCAAACTGGAATGATGCTCAATGATCCATGTTGAATGATATTGAGAAGATCAAGAAAAGATGGAAAGCATATACAGAGTCATTATACCATAAAGATCAAGTGGACCAACAGCCATTTCAACCTGTACCTTATGATCAGGAACCATTCGTGATGAAAGCAAAAAGTCCACAGGGTCGCCATGAGTCAACACCGATTCAATGGCACTTAAAAACAACAAAGGTGAGCCAGTTGATATAGTGTATCTGGATTTTCAGAAAGCCTTTGACGAAGTCCCTCATGAGACTCTTGGCCAAATTAAAAAGTCATGGGATAGAAGATGGTGGACATGTGAAACCGTCTGAGCAGAGCTCTGTGTGTCCTGTAGCTGACTCTCCATTACTGCATTATTCTGAAGCAGAAGGGCATGCACGCGATCAATCCTTCGGGGTTGGGTGCAGGAGATAGTGGGGAGCTTACAATGGACAAGTTTGGAGTCTGCTCAGTGGTGGAATCAGTAGCTGCCTTGGATCAGTCCGCTGATTGGTCCCTGGAGTGAAGAACAGAGGGGGGCATTGCTTAGCGCTGAATAATGCGCTCTTCCCCAACAACCCAGAAGTGCTCAGCCGGGTATGGGGGAGGGGCGAGTTCTC
Organism: Ichthyophis bannanicus; assembly: GCA_033557465.1. NCBI lineage: Eukaryota > Metazoa > Chordata > Amphibia > Gymnophiona > Ichthyophiidae > Ichthyophis > Ichthyophis bannanicus. The sequence continues at coordinate 10,934,885 of CM066046.1, read as the reverse complement.
CTGCCTGCGAGCATTGTAACTATGCCAGAATCAGGGGGTTCAATGTACTCCCTCCTTGCACAGTCTTTCCCCGACTTTCCAGGCTTCAGGCAATGGAAAGAGGTAAGCCTGAAAGTCATCAGTCTGGGGGGAGCCCTGGAACTTCTCCTGGTGGGAAGAGCTGGTAAGTTACTCTTGCAGGACTGTGGGACTCGATCAATGTGTCCCTTAGTTCAAATCTACAGAAGCTTGTAGCAAAGGTTGATTTTCTGATGGGACTTGTTTCTGCTCAGAAGGAGGGCACAACTCAACACTCTGATAAATTGGTGCAGCTTGAAGAACAGATGGGGAAGCTGAGGGCAGTTAAGGATGCTGGTGTTAAGGAGAGTATGGGGTTCTGGAGGAAGCTAGAATACCTTGAGAACCAGTCCTGGAAGAACAATCTTAGGTTCTTGAGCTTTCCCCAGTCTCCTTTGCTCAGCCCAGTGGAGATATTGAAAAAGTATTTGGTGGACATTCTGGGCTGGGTATCGGACAATTTTCCTCCTATAACAAGGGTGCAATATCTGTCCCTTCTTAGTGGAGTTCCCAGGGACTCTGCTGACTCCTAAGACCAATTGGATCTGATTGTTTTTTTGGGAGGGTGCATGGAGATGGTGACTGCTCATAGCACCTTGTTGATTACTTTCACCTTTCAGCCGGACAAAACGTTGGTTTTGCGCATATGCAGGAGCAATTTTTTGACTCAGTAATTCATATTTTCCTGATATTTCTAAAAAGACCCAGGCCCAGCATAAGCAATTCTTGGCCCTTCGTCCTCGAGTCCTAGCGCTAGGGGGGAACCTGGCTATGGAAATTTCCAGTGTTGTGTTATGTTAATTTTGAGGGCAAAAATTATTTCTTTTCAGAGCCAAAACAGATCCTTGAGCTTATAATTTCACTTGAAGGGAGATCAGAGGTTGGGGTGGGGGTTGCATAGTGTGCGTTCTGCTGGCAATGAAAGTTCCACAGTCTTCATAATGTTTGTCCTAAAATTTCTTCTATTTTTTCTTTCTCATTTTGCCTCCCTATCTTGTAGTCGAATTGGCAATGAAGTAGTGTTGTTTCCTTTGATATATTTTCCTTTGTGTATTGATAAAGTACCTTGAAATGCCTGTTTTATATTGGAAATTTGAATAAATAAGAAATGTAAAAAAGAAAAGTCGTGGCATTGGAGGCAGTGCACTATTGTGGATCAGGAGCTGGTTAAAAGATAGAAAGCAAAGAGTAGGGCTAAATGGCCAATTTTCTCAATGAAGAAAGGTCAATAGTGGAGTACCCCAGGGATTTGTGCTGGGCCTGTTGCTTTTTAACATATTCATAAATGACTTGGAAATGGGCATAATGAGTGAGGTGATCAAATTTGCAGATGACACAAAATTATTCAAAGTTGTTAAAATGCAAGAGGATTGTGAAAAATTGCAAGAGGACCTTGAAAAATTCGAAGACTGGATGTCCATCTGTCAGATGAAATTTTATGTGGACAAGTGCAAAGTTATGTACCGTGGTGACGAATGTGCTCCAGAGCCCGGGGAAATAGAAAAAACACAGACCTTTACCTCCAGGCAGAAAGAAAGTGCAGGGAGCCGTGACTTTAAAAGTTTAGCTGGAGAGAAAAACAACATATCTAAAGCTGCTGTCCTAAGGCCACGCCCCAACACCATAGCAACTAAGGGAGGTAATGAGAGACAGCTGGAGGGGGGAGTGGAAAGGTGCAGGGCATCCCCACTCATTTAAGCCCCAGAGAACAGGAAGTGAGAGAGACGGAAGGGGGAACGGAAGAGAAATCAGGAGCAAGCACAACCAAGAGAACAGCAGAGAAACAGAAGTGGAAGAAATCCTGAAGGAAACAGAAAGAAAGGATTCTAGCAGAGAGCCCAGAGAAAGGTACTCTAATGACAGCTTAAGGGAAGACTCTCCTCATAGCCAGCAACAGAGTCTTGAGCAGAGCCAGTGTGGTAGAAAGGCTACAGCTGGTCTAGAAAGCAGGAGGTTTATTCCTGAAGAGACTGCTGTCTATAACCCAGGTACGGGGACTTTCCAGGAGGAGCTGGGTCAAAGAATTTTACCTTGGGGAAGGCTGTTAAAAAGAGCTGTTAAAAGAAAGGAGCTGAATTCTTTAGAAGTTTTAAATAGCTTGCTACGGGATAAGGATTTCCTGTGCCCTGATAACACCCCTGAGCCAAGAGGGAGGTCTCATTGGGAACGGGTTGTTAAGCTGCTGGAAGAAATTAAACCCACATTGTCTCAAGCTGTTTCCAGTCCGGAGACTGCAGAGTCTGACTGTGAGTGTATGCAAATAGATGAGGCTGATATTGAATCTGATTTCTCAGAATGTGAGATGGACTGTGCTTTATCTAGGAGGGTAAAGTGAAAACCTATAGATTGTAAACCTGAAGAAAATCCCAGACTTATTATGCTTGAATGTCTGTGGTTAAAACAAGCCTAAGAAGATTTGATATGAAGTTGCTGCTGTGGTTTTAAAATGCATGAGACCGTCAGGACAGCATTCTGAATGTGTCTGGAGCAATTAAAAAAAACCTGTGATAATCCAAGTAAAAAGGAAAACTTAAAGTATAAGTGTTGCAGTTTAAAGAACACTGTTTTGAAGCTAAAGCTAGCCAAAGACTGTGACGTGATAAATTTGTGACATGAAGAGATATTTACCTTGCTGAGGGAAGCAACGGTAATTAGAGACTCTGGAAAAAGTTTTGTACAGAAGTTATCTTTCTTTTGAGACAAAGTATCTTACCTTATATGATGTGCCAAGCTTCTATGGAAGTTCCTTGAACAAAGGAGGCAAATAAATTTCCTGTGTTGCTTTCAAACCCTCGGCTTAATCATTTATTCACAACTACAACTCAGTGCAAGCAACTACAACTCCCAGAAGCCCTAGCTCTGGGAGCTCATATAAAGGGGACATTGAAAGGGCCCCCTTTCCCTTCTATAGGCAACCGCCTAGGCGGGGCAAGGAGGCCACAGTACCCAGGAAAGAACAACCCAAACTATGGTTTCATGATGCAAGGTACAACCTTAGAAACCACCACTCAGGAAAAAGATTTATGCGTCATTGTAGATAATACATTGAAACCCTCCACCCAATGTGCAGAGATGGCCAAGAAAGCAAATAGAATGCTAGGAATCATAAGGAAAGGATTGGAGAATAAAACAAGGTTATTATAATATAGTAACACAGTATATGACGGCAGATAAAGACCAGTATGATCCATCTAATCTGCCCAGAAACAGCAAGAGTAGGTGCACCTGCCACTCTGTGCATATCAACCCTCCCCATGCCTTTGTTTAGGGGTATACCCACTGCTGTGTGCACGTCACCCCCATTTGTTTAGATATAAGAGATAGTTACGTTTGCTTTGATTTTTAGCCTGTTGCTATAAAGGGATCCTCTGTTTCTGTCCCATGCCATTTTGAATCCTGTCACCGTATTTGCTCCCACCACTTCCATCGGGAGGGCATTCCAAGCATCCATCACCCTTTCAGTGAAAAAATATTTCCTGATATTGCCTTTCAGTTTACCCCCTTGCAACTTCATGTTATGCCCTCTAGGTTTACAGCTTCCCCACTTTGGAAGAGGTTTGTTTGTTCATTAATACTCTTTAAGTATTTAAAGGTCTGAATCATATCTCCCCTCTCCCTCGTCTCTTCCAGAGTGTACATATTTAGGTCTTCAAGTCTCTTCTCATATTTGAAAAGAAGCTTGCTGTGGAAGCAAAAATACGTAATAAAGACTTTTTCAAGTATATTCGTATCGTTCCATGGTGCAACCGCACCTTGAATATTGTATGCAATTCTGGTCGCCGTATCTTAAAAAGGATATAGCGTTATTAGAAAAGGTTCAGAAAAGAGCCACCAAAATCGCTGGAAGTAGCAATAAGTGTGTATTAAATAAAATAAAAATAAATAAAATGGTAAAGGGGATGGAAGGATACCCCTATGAAGAGAGGCTAAAAAGGTTAGGGCTCTTTATTTATTATTTATTACAAATTCTTATATACCACGCTATTTAGCATCAGTGCGGTTTACATAATAACATTTTGCATTAGAAACAAGATCTTTTGCTTACATTGTAACAGGGATTGAAACTTGGAAGTAACAGGGTAACTATATACAGTTCAAACAAAGGAAGTAACAGGGTAACTATATACAGTTCAAACAAAGGAGCTTATAAATTATGTAAGTTATATTATGTATTAGAGTCATAATGTAATCATGGTCATTGTGAATGTGCCTAATGAGGTTTTTTTGTAAATCACTGGGAATTATGTTGTCGGTACGTCAGATGCATTGAAGCATTCAATAAGTGGAACAAGGTTTGGGTGCTTGATGATAATTGGGGCGAAGATCAGTACATCATCCGCATATATCAAACTGGAGATGTTAAAAGAACGGATGATATCACAAATGGGTTGCATATAAATGTTAAAGAGTAGAGCTGAAAGGGATGATCCTTGGGGTACTCCTTGTTGCTGATGGAATGGTTCTGATGTTGAGGAACCTATCTGTACTTGTTGCCAGCGATTCATGAGATAGGATTTGCACCATTCCCAAGCAAGGCCATGAATTCCTTTTTCCTGGAAGCGGGAGAGGAGTTGTACATGGTTGACAGAATCAAATGCAGCCGCTATATCAAGAAATATGAGTACGAACCCATTCTCAATTTTGTCGATACCTCTGGATAATGTATTGATGAGTATAGTGAGTAGGGTCTCTACACCATGGGCCTCATGGAATCCATGCTGACAAGGATCAAGAGGGGCTGATATGTCTATGTGTTGTTGTAGTTGCATTTGAACCACTTTTTCTATAAGTTTGGCTAGAAAGGGTATACTTGAAATCGGGCGGTATGAGTCTGTCTTTGTTGGGTCAAGTTTGTTGTTTTTCAGGAGAGGGCGTATGGAAGTTTGTTTCAGGGTTTCTGGGAATGTTCCAGTTTTGAAGGAGAGATCTATGATGTAGGCTAGAGTTGAGCTGAGTTTAACCTGGAAAAGAGACAGCTGAGGGGAGATATGACAGAGGTCTATAAATTAATGAATGGAGTGGAATGGGTAAACGTAGATTGATGGTATACACCATCAAAATATAGAAAGACTAGGGGACATGCAATGAAGCTGCTATTTAAGACTAATAAGAGAAAATATTTTTTCACTCAACATGTAATCAAACTCTGGAATTCATTACCGGAGGATATAGTAAAAGCTGTTAGTGAAGCTGGGTTTAAAAAAGGTTTGGACAAGTTCCTGAAGGAAAGGTCCATAAATCATTATTAAAGGGGACCCGGGATATCCACTGCTTGCCCCAATACAAACATTGTGGAACCTGTGTCTTTTGGAGAAACTGCTAGGTACTTGTAGCCTAGATTGAACACTATTGGAAGCCGGATATGGGCTTGATGGACCTTGGTCTGACCCAGTATGCATATCTTATGTTCTTATGTCTTCTGACGCAGGCTCCTAATCATTTTGGTCACCTTCCTCGGGACCGTTTCCAGTCTTTTTATATCCTTTGCGAGGTATGGTCTCCAAAACTGAACACAATCTTCCAAGTGAGGCCTCATCAGCGACTTGTACAGTGGCAATAGTACCTCCTTCTTTTTGCTGGTAATTCCTCTTTGTATGCAACCCAGCATCCTTATGGCTTTTGCCACTGCCTTGTCACACTGTTTCACCACCTTGAGATCCTCAGAAAGAATCACTCCGAGGTCCTTCTCCTGGTCCATGCACACCAACATCTCCCCCCTCTATTGTATACACTTCCCTTGGATTTCTGCTACCCAAGTACCTGACACTGCACTTCTTCACATTAAATCTTAACTGCCAAATATTAGACCATTCTTCCAACTTTTGTAGATCTTTCCTCATATTATCTACTCCCTCAGTGAAGTTCACTCTGTTGTAAATTTTTGTGTCATCTGCAAAAAGACAGATGTTTCCATTCCTTCCTTCAGCAATATCATTCACAAATACATTGAATAGTACCGGTCCCGGGACTGAACCCTAGGGGACACCGCTAATCACCTTCCTTTCATCTGAGTGAATACCGTTTACCATCACCTTCTGTCGTGTGTCAGTCAACCAATTTCCGATCCTGTTCACCATCTTGGGACCCATCCCCAAGCTGTTTCGTTTATTGATAAGCCTTCTATGAGGAACAGTATTAAAGGCTTTGCTGAAATCTATGTAGATCACATCCATCGTATGCCCTTGATCTAGTTCTCTGGTCACCCAGTCAAAGAACTGAATCAGATTTGTTTGGCAAGATCGTCCTTTGGTAAAACCATGTTGCCTCAGATCATGCAACCTGTTGGTTTCAAGAAAGTCTACTATTCGCTCTTTCAGGATCGCCTCCATTACTTTTCCCACTACCGAGGTAAGGCTTACTGACTTGTAGTTTGTCATTTTTTCCCTATTACCACTTTGTGAAAAGGTACCATATCAGCCCTTCTCCTGCCTCCGAGATTCTATTAAAAACATCTTTTAATGGCCCTACAAGAACCTCTCTGAGCTCTTTCAGTATCCTGGGATGAATCCCATCCGGTCCCATGGCCTTGTCCACTTTCAGTTTTGCAAGATCTTCTAACACATCATCTTCTGTGAATGGTGTGATATCTGCTCTATTGCCATTTGTATATTTGTCGATCACAGGTGGTCCTTCTCCAGGATTTTCTTTAGTAAGAACAGAACAGAAGTATTTGTTTAGCATTTTCGCTTTTTCAATATCACTTTCCATAAATCTGTTCCTGGAACTTTTGAGACCTGAAATTCCATCTCTGATTTTCCTCCTCTCCCGACTATACCTGAAAAAAGTTTTGTCACCACACTTCACATCTTTAGCCATCTTTTCGTCTTCCTTAATTTTGCTATCCTTATCCTCTTTTTGTCTTTTTTAGCTTTATCCTGTATTATTTTCTATGTTCCTCTATTTGCAAATTTCTGAATTTTGTGAAAGCTGTGGTTTTTACCTTTATTTCTGCAGCCACTTCTTTGGAGAACCAAATAGGTTTCCTTTTCCTCTTGTTTTTATTTACTTTCCTTACTTATGTATCTGTTGTCCATTTTATTGCCTCCTTTAGTTTATCCCACTGCAATTCCACTTCCCTTATCTCCCCCAACCCTGCCAACTCCTCCTTCAGGTACTTGGCCATTTTACTAAAGTCAGCATTTTTGAAGTTTAGGACTTTAAGCTTGCTGTGATTGGACTCCACCTTGGCTTTTATCTCAAACCACATCGTGTGATGATCGCTGCTGCACATATGGGCACCCACCCGGATATTCGAGACACTATCTCCGTTGGTGAGTACTAAATCCAGCATCGAGCTTTCCCTGGTCGGTTCCATCACCATTTGTCTAAGTAATGCATCTTGGAAGGCATCCACAATTTGTTTACTTCTTTCCAGATTTGCAGAAGGAATACTCCAATCCATATCGGGTAGATTAAAGTCATCCAATATGATCACTTCCCCTTTCATGGCTATCTTTGCAATATTAATAATCAATTCACTATCCATTTCTTCAGTTTAAGTTGGAGGCCTGCAGGCTACACCAGTATGGATGACAGTGCCATCTCTTCTTTTCAACACTATCCACAGTGCTTCTTCTTTTCCCCATGTCCCCTGCATTTCAGCAGCTTTAATATTGCTTTTGACATATAGGGCTATTCCTCCTCCTTTTCTACCCTCTCTATCTCTTCTAAATAGCTTATAGCCAGCTATGGCTATATCCCATTCATGCGACTCTTTAAACCATATTTCTGTAATATCCACACTGTCCAAGTCCATTTCCACCATTGGGGCTTCCAGGTCAGGAAGTTTGTTGGCTAGGCTTCGAGCATTTGTGCTCATGGCTTTCCAGCATTTGTTGACTGGCTTGCCTGTATTTTGCATGGATTTTATTTTACACGCCTCTTCCCACTTGGCATTGATGTGGGGGTTAATACTGCAGCTGTTTCCAATGTTATGTTTTTGCTGGAAGTGACGTCCTGAATTTGTTATTTTCCATCTGTCACCACCTTTCCCTAGTGCTTGAATTTTTCACTTAGGATCCTTTTGCCTGCAACAGAGAGATGTAGTCCATCAACACAGTATTATTATTATTAAGCATTTATATAGCGCTGCAACATACGAAGCACTGTACAAACATATAAGAGAGACAGTCCCTGCTCATCAGAGCTCACAATCTAGTCAAGACAAAATACGAATTAAATTACATAATACAAATAACAATTCAACAAGACAAAGTATACAAATGTTGTTGGAGAGATCAAGATAGGGCAAATCAGGAACGAAAAGCAATAGTGAAGAGGTGGGATTTCAATCTGGATTTGATGATGGCCAGAGAGGACGCCTGGCGCACAGAGACAGAGATAGCTTATTGTTGATCTATTTTCCCAGTTGCCTATATATCTAAATCCTTCTTGTCTGCACCAAATTTGGAGCCATGTATTAAAGTTGATTATGCGATGCAGCCTTTCTGCCCCCCTACCAAAAACAGGTAGAACTTCTGAGAATGCTATAGTGTTAGCAATGGGTTTGAGTTTCTCTCCCAGAATCTAGAAGTCCCTTTCAACTGTAGAGGCACTGTTTCTAGCCAGGTCATTTGTACCAAGTGCACACTCCGCCACCTACGACCTCTACTAGAACCAGATGACTTCAGAACAATCTACCAGGCCCTAATCATCCCCCATTTCGACTATGCCAATGTCATCCTACAGGGACTACCGAAAAATACGTTGATCCCACTGCAGATGGCTATGAATGCCGCAGCCAGACTTCTACACGGTGCCACCAGAAGGGAACACATAACACCAATCTTGAAGCACCTCCATTGGCTGCCAGTCCACTGTAGAATTACCTTCAAGATTCTACTGATGACATTCAAAGCCATCAACAGACTCACCTCCCCTTCCATCGCAGACCTCATCATCCTCACTCCCCCAAATAGAGCCAGAAGATCAGTCACAGCCAACACCCTAAGTATCCCTGGCAAGATTACAAAATGCTTACAGGCTACAAGAAAGAGGGCCTTTGTGTTCTATGCCCCCTTGTGTTGGAACGCCCTCCCACCCAACATCCAGTCCATTACAGAGCTTACCCTATTCAGGAAGGCACTGAAACACTACTTCTTCCAGCAGCATTATGGTACTACACAACAAACACTGTTTCCTAGTCACCTAAACATCCACTCCAATCTACCTACCATACAGGCAACCACTGCAGCACGATAACACTACCAAACTCCTAGCAGGATCATGTATATAGTAACCTAAGAATGTAAACTACCTAGCCCAGAGCTTGTATATAGTTTCCCCAGTTAACCCAAGTTTATCAACCCTGTTTTATGTAAGTCCAGTGGACAAAACTGATGTTATTTGTAAACCGAGCTGATTTTGAAGAGCGCGGTATAGAAAAGACTTTAAATAAATAAATAAATATTATCAATATTGGAGTGCTCACTTTCTGTACTAACTATGCCAGCAATTTGCTTCATATTCCTGCTGGCTGAAAATCCTGGGAGGCATTTGACCATCTTCTCCTTTGAACTGTGTTCCCAAGTTGGTGTCTCTGATGATGGACTCTCCAAGTAGTAGTAGTTTCCTCTTTTGTAATAGTTTCTTCAAAAGTAGTGCATTATCAGTAGATTGGGCATTAACTTTCTCGTTTAAGGGCACTTCAGTTTCCACTAATTGGGCACTCAAATTTCCCGAGGCAGAGAAGGCGTTATGCAGGGATATCTCTTGATGTCGACAGTGTCTCCGTGTTACAGGTCGCCACCTACCAGAGCCCACTGTGATCCATTTGTTCCTGGGCTGCTTGATTCTTTGTGTGAGCGGTGGTGAATTTTTTTCAATTTGTGCCCTAAAGGAGGTGTATTTAATTGCAGCTAATTCTTCCCTTAATAGAATCAATTCTTTATGCATGGCAGATAACTTGAGACATATAGGGCAAGCTCTTAGGCTCCAAATGATTTTTCTTAGAATGAAGGCACCTTAATCAGCATTGAATACATGACATGCTGATTAAGATGGTTATAATTCAGTTCTAGGAAAAGGAGAAAAGGTTGGTGTTACACCTAATTGGAAGACAGATGTCAATCTATATGATGACTACTGTATATAGGCAATGCAAACCTAGGATGGGCAGGAATTTAAGTGTCCGTGGCCACTAAATTTTCTATGAACTGAGGGCACACTCAGATCTAACAGAATATAAACAGGCAAATAGGCAAGAAAAAAATATATGAAAATTTATATCAAAACCAGCCAAAATAGTAAATTTAGAAGCTCAGCTTTGTAGTCTCTTGGGGTTGAATATTTTGTGCATGGTTGCCATATCTTAAAAAGGACAGCTGAGTTAGAAAAGGTACAAAGAAGAGCGACAGAAATAATAAAGGGAATGGAAAGATACCCCTATGAGGAGAGGCTTAAAAGGTTGGGGCTCTTCAACATGAAAAAGAGATGGCTGAGGGGGATATGATAGAGGTCTATAAATTAATGAATGGAGTGGAACGGGTAAACGTAGATCGGTTGTTTATGCCATCAAAAAGTGGAAAGACTAGAGGACACACAATGAAGTTACAATGCAACCCATTTAAGACTAATAAGAGAAAATACTTTTGTACTCAATGTGTAATCAAACTCTGAAATTTGTTACCAAAAGATATAAAAGCTGTTAGTGTAGCTGGTTTTAAAAAAGGTTTGGACAAGTTCCTGGAGGAAAGGTTCATAGAAACATAGAAATATGATGACAGAAAAAGACCACATGGCCTATCTAGTCTGTCCTTCCATATCAACAACTACAACAGTCCCCTTTTTTCCTTTAGAGATCCTCTGTGTTTGTCCCATGCTTTTTTGAATTCAGTTACTGTCCTCATCTCTACCACCTCCACTGGGAGACTATTCCACAGATCCACCACTCTTTCCATAAAGAAATAAACCAATATTAAAAAGGACCTGGAGAAATCCACTCCTTGGCCTAAGAAAAGCATTGTAGAACCTGTGTGCCTCTCTGGGAACATGCCAGTATGAGTACTTGTGGCCTGGACTGGCCACTGTAGGAAGACAGGATTCTGGGCTTGATGGACCTTGGTCTGACCCAGTATGGCATATCTTATGTTCTTATGGTTCTCTTCTGTCTGGGTACCTGATATCCCAGCTTAACCAAATATAAAGGGAAAGAAATCTCTCTACTTTAACATATCCAGGATTTAATTCTCAAGTGGTATCAATTCACTGTGGCTGATTCTGTTTATCTTGGTGACACTGGGGGTCTAACTAAAAAAAACGATTCTGGATCCCAATCTAAACATGAGGAAAAAGGGTAACTTACATCCCCAGGGGTTTTTACTTTCACAAGAGTTGCTTCAGTACAGGCAAGCTCGGGGTATCTGCAACTTGGCATTCTTCTGGCTTCTCTATCTCCAGTTTGAATGGCTTCTCTCTGGTTTTGCTTTTCCATGCTGCGGTCTGCCCATGGCATCTCTCTCTCTCGGTGTTCAGTTCAAGCAGGCAGTGTCTCTCCCTTTAGCTCTCTATTTGTCTTCAGGCCCTACCAGCAGATGCTCAGTAGTGGCACTTCCAACCTTTCCTTGAAGTTCTCACTCAGGCTTCCAGGCCCTCTAGTGTATTCTAGATCCACCCTTTCAGCAGCATCTCTCACGTCCAGCTGCTCTCGACTGAGTCTCTCTGGCTCCCCACAGTTCTGTCTGAGGCTCTCTTGGCTAAATTCTTCCTCTCCTGTTCCAGGCACCCTGGCTCCCTGTGGATCTCGCAATCAGCAGGCTGACTCTCACCTTGTCTGCACTCTCTCCCTCACCTCCGCAGGGACCTATTGTTTACTGGTAACTCTGCTCACAGATCCTTCTCAGCTTCTCTTGCTGTTGCTGGGCTCTAGGAACTCTCTGACTCAGTGCAGCCCCTTCCTCAGCTCCTGACTGACTAACATGCCCAGTCTTCAGGCCTCTTCTTGTGCAGCTAAAGGCATTGAAAGTGACAGATCAATGCTCAGGGTATTTTATTTATTTAGTTATTTAGACAGATTTGTATACCACCTTATCCTACAATCAAAGTGGTCGCATCACAATCGGAGGGTTACAGTTAACATGAGGGTACTTAACAACATTATACAGTGAACTTGTATGTCTAGTTGGGATGAGTGGATATCGAGTTAGCGGAGGTAGTTGCATTACCGTTCAGGTGGAGACTGTTGTCTGGCTGCTCATAGGTTTCTGTAAAGAGCTGGGTTTTAAGGGCCTTGCAGAATTTTATGATGTCCTTTAACACTAGAAGCCCCAAAGTGCGTCAATTGAGGCAAATGCATCTTCGAAGTTGTATACCAGCGCCACTGCTAGAACCATGTCAGTCATGTTCCATGACTTTGTTAGCAAGGTCAAGATGCTCAAATATGTGCATCGAAAATTAATGAAAGATGCACCACCTAGCGGGAAAATGAATTTATACCTAGAAGCCCCATAGTACGTCAGTTGACACACTCAATTGTCTTGGTTGCGTTAATTGACGTACTTTGTGGCTTCCAGGTATAAATTCATGTTCCCACTGGGTGGCGCATCTCAATCACTGTTTACAGTTTTACTCCGACATTACAATCAATAAACACATGATGACGTCATGTAATGGCATCACATACCGCACGTATTTAACAAATAAGTAACTTCACATTAATTCACATCTGCATTTCATGCTAAACGCAGTCGTCGTGATAATGCATCAATTGACACACTTTGGGGTTTCTAGGTAAAATTCCTTTTGGGGCTTCTAGTGTTAATGCCCTCAGGTTCGTTGGGAGGGAGGGTATATTGTGAGTTTTTCATTTTCTTTGAGGGCAATTCCTTTTCTCAGGTTAAACATTGCTCTTAATGTCTCCTGTCATCTGAAACAAAACAGCATTTACAAAGTCTTGTTAGCTGATTGTATATGCACCTGATGGAAACTTTATGACAAAACATGGCCATGTTGAGCTTTTAATGAGAATTTTGTGTTTATGAATCCTAGATATCATCTTGACTGAAAAGTTAAGTTTGCTACTCCGTCTCTGCCTTGTTTGCCCGGCAGGGGGGGGGGGAGGGTGCCCCCCCTGATGTGCTGCAAGAGGGAGGCACCCGCCCTGGGTGCCCACGGGGCTTGGAATGCCACTGTATTTATGTGTAACCCAGGGCTGCCTTTTCTGCTTAAAACCTACAGGAGACAGGCCTCAAGAAAACTTCAGAAGTCTGAAGGTTTCTGAAGCTTTAATACACACTCTAACCACTGGAAATTTACAGGGTTCAAAGGACATATCAGATGTAGTGAAATTGGCTATTTCTAAATGAAATAGCACGTACTGAGCCCTGTGGTGTAATATACTGGGTTCAGAATAAGAACAGACAAAAGTACCCAACAAAACCTGTTATGAATAAGAAAACAGCTCTCAAAGAAAACACAGGAATTTACTAAGGCAAAACAAAAAACAGAACTTAAAATATTAAATAAAAATATATTTCACAATGAGTTAGAAAAGAAGGTAAAACAGTTGCATATAAAGATTAGAACTTCCACATTCTAGTGACAACATAAATTAAGCAAGGTTTTTTAAACCATCAAAAATAGTCAATTTAGTAACTGAAATCCAATATTCTGTTGGTGTAGTGCACTATAAGTCATATCCTGTTAGGAAAATCCTGCTTTCTTTGAATAAGTTAGGGTAAGATCTCTCCATTTTGGATATCAGTTCACTCAATTTAAAGCTGTTGCTAGATTCATCCTGAGGGGAGCCTTGAAGTTACGGGACTTGCAGCAGAATGCTGAATCTTTTCCTTCTGCACTCAGATCCAGAGCTGCGACAGAATAAATAATAACATAAATGCTATACTGGATCAGACCAGAGGTCCATCATCTCCAGTAAATTGTTCCCAACAGTGGCCAGTCCAGATCACAAGCACCTGTTAGGTTCCCAAAAGATAGACAGATTCCCTGCTGCTTATCCCAGGGGGAAGCTGTGGGTTTCCCCAGAATGGTTTATGGACTCCTCTTTTAAACCCAGCTACATTAACAGCTTTTTCATCCTCTGTTAATGAATTCCAGAGTTTGATTGCGCGTTGAGTTAAAAAATGTTTTCTCCAACTAAATATGCTACATTGTAGCTTCATTCTTGTCCCCTAGTCTTTCTACTTTTTGAAGGAATATACAGTCGATCTATGTTTACCCGTCCATTCCATTCATTATTTTGAAGACCTCTATCTTATCTCCCCTCAGCCGTCTCTTTTCCAAGATGGTGCCCTAACCTTCTGAGCCTTTCCACTTAGGAGCATCCTTATCATTTTGGTGGCTCTTCTCTGTACCTTTTCTAATAACGCTATATTCTTTTTAAGAAATGGTGACCAGAATTGCACACAATATTCAAGGTGTGGTCGCACCATGGAATGATACAGAGGCATTGTAATATCCTTTGTTTTATTTTCCATTCCTTTCCTTATGATACCTAGCATTCTATTTGCTCTCTTGGCTGCCGCTGCACACTGGGCAGAGGGTTTTAACATGTTATCCACGATGACGCCTACATTTTTTTCCTGGGTGGTAATTCCTAATGTGTAATTTTGCATCGTGTAACCATAGTTCTTCCCTAAGTGCATAACTTTGCACTAGTCCATGTTAAGTTTCATCTTCAATTTGAATACCCAATCTCCCAAGTAATCAAAATCCTCTTAAAATTTTTCACAACTCTCTTGTGTCTTAATTTTGAATAATTTTGTATCATTTGCAAATCTGATCACCTCAGTCATTATTCTATTTTCCAGGTCCTTTATTAATATGTTAAAAAGCATTGGTCTTAGCACTTATTCCTGAGGTACTCCAATATTGTTTACCCAGGACTCCCTCAATATCAACTCAAACGTCTGCAGATGATTCAGAATTCAGCCATAAGTATGCTCACTCATGCAAGAAGTTTGGTCATGTCACACCACTACTAATACAATCTCACTGGGTTCCAGTCGCATCCTGAGTCTTGCTCAAAGAATTGATTTTTGCATTTAAGGCCATCCATAACTTGGCCCCAAAATACTTATCTACTTTGACTACTCTTTATGCTCCCACTAGGGTCCTTCATCACTTCCTGGCTTTTGTCTTCACATACCATCCCCCCTCAATAATTAAATATGAAACATCCTGAAGATCTGCCTTTTCTGTTGCAGCCCCGGCTTTGTGGAATTCACTACCTGCCACCTTATGAAGAGAACAGAATCCACAAAGATTCAAAAATGCATTAAAGACATATCTGTTTGAGTTAACCTTTGGAATTACTGCAGCCCCCGAGTAGGTGGTAGCATTAGTCATTGGGAAGATGTAGTCCTATAGAGGCTGATTCCATACTGGCTATCCAGCCCCTATATGTCTGATCAGAATCAGGCTGTACAGAGGTAGACCCAATTCTGATTGTGAGGGGGCTAGATGTGCTCATGGGATTTATTTATTTAGACAGTTTTGTATACCACCTTATCCTTTAATCAAAGTGGTCACAACACATATGGGGGATACATTTAACATGAGAGGATATGAAACACATACATTAATACTTACAGGGAACAAGGGCAATGGAGGGTTAAGTGGCTTGCCCAAGATCACAAGGAGCACCTGTGGGACGAGAAACCCAGGTTCTTCTGGCCCAAGGTTGCTGTCCTCTAATGGGATTTGAACCACTGACCTTCTGGCCTGTGGTATCTTGCCCCAACCACTAGGCCACTCCTCCCTCTTAGAATAGAGGGTCAGAATTGAGTCTACAGCCTGGATGTGCAGGCTGTGTCCTGATACTAATCAGCAGGCATGTCCAGCCCACATACCCAGCTAACTCAGCCAGGCTCCTGAATGGAGCCGCAGTGCCATGGTTTCCTGTTGCCATGGCACCACGACTCCATTGAGGAGCCGCGATCCCCAGCCACAGACAAGACCCTTCTTTTCCCACAGCCCAACCCCCAATCTGGCCTCCTATGGCCAGGGTCAGGCTGTGGGGACCACTGTTCCCTCTAAGCTGTGCGCGTGTGCGCGCGCACACACCTCAACGAGCGAGCGCACATACTTTACAACAGAGCGCACAAAAATTACGGTTCTGATTCTGATAGAAAACAACACAGACGTCTTAAAATTTAAAAGTTGTGATTGTAATTACTAGAAATTTTTCGCTTCATTTAGTAATAGTCTATTTTCATTTACTTTGATTAAAATCAATGTGGTGTACATACTGTATTCTGACGTGTAGTCAAATTTTAAAGTATATAACTCCGAGTGTCGTTATGTGGCGCACAAAAATTTAACCTTCCTTCAAAAGCTGCACAGCTGATATTTTATGCGCACACAGCCTACAGAAAATTAGAGGGAACATTGGGGACCCCCCTGCACCCCATCACCCTCCTTACCAGGCCTGGCCACGTCCTTTGGCACTGTCCAGGGGGACGTATTCCACCACCGAGGTAGAATAAGCCCCCATCTCTGTGGCTGATCTCGGACGAACAGGGCTGACCTTGGAATCGGCCCTGTACGTCCGGGGTTGCTCTTAAACCACCGCCTACCCTCGCACCGCCTCTGACCTGCCTCTCCCTCCCACAAACAGAGCTCCCAGTAGAAATCGCCTATTTGTATGGGGAGCTCTGTCCCCGGCAGGCTGCCCGGACATTTAGCAGATGTGGACATCCGGATCGGACATCCAGGCCTGCAAAACAGTGTCCAGAATGACCCCGATAACATCTGTTCCCCTTGTTCCGGTATGACTCCCTCTGCAACTACCCCTTCTTTCCCAGTGTATAGTTTATTTATGAATGTATTTGATATTGATGTCTCTCTTCTCTTTCCTGTCGCAATGGCATTCCTTTGATTATTTTATTATTTTTATATGTTTATATATTTTAATTTTGTTTTTATTTTAAACCACATAGTTTGTACACATATCTGCATTATATCAAATAAATGCAACCATAACCATAACCAATCACCTTTCTCCATTGAGACAATTGACCACTTAATCCTACTTTCTGTTTTCTATCTTTTAACAGTTCCCAATCCACAATAGTACACTGCCTCCTATCTCATGACTATTTCATTTCTCCAAGAGTCTCTAATGAGGGACTAATCAAAGCCCCATCCCGGGAGGGAGGCGTCTGGACCGGTCAGATGTCCCCACTGAAGATGGAACCGTTATGACCCGATTCTGGTCCCAGCATGCCCCTTCCGCTTGTGGGGATGTCCTCCCCATAGGTGCCCCCAGCATCCACAGCTATGACCCTGAAATCCCCACTGCCCTACCCACAGCTGGCCTTCCATGGCCTGGATTGGGCGGCAGGAACCCCCCTGCAGCTGGCCCTGGCGCCGGAATGGCTCCCCTGCCACGATCTGTCAAATTGTGGTGTTCCTCTGAGGCGGTATAAGCAGCACGTCCCAGCAGCACGTACAGGCCCACCTCCGCTCCACCCCGCCACCACCCCCTGCTATATCTCCCCGTCCTGATACACAGGATGTATAGGGAGAGCCGATGGATGAATAGGGTGCAGGCGGCTTGCGGGGCTGCCCGTGCCTTTCAGAATGACCTCCTATATCAACTAGCTGACCTTTATCTACCTCTCTATTCACACTTTCAAAAAAATATAGCAGATTAGTGAGAGAAGACTTTCTTTGGTAAATCCATGTTAGCTTTCTGCCATTAAACCATGACTATTTATGTGTTCAGTAATTTTGTTCTTTATAATCTTGTCTACTGTTTTATTTGGTACTGATGTCGGACTCACGGGTCTATAGTTTCCTGGATCACCCTTGTAGCCCTTTTTAAAAATTGGTGTTTTGTTGGCCACTCTCCAGTCTTCAGGTACTATAGATGATTTTAATGATAGTTCACAGATTACTGATAATAGGTCTGCAATCTCATATTTTAGTTCTTTCAGCACCCTAGGAAGTATATCATCTGGTCTAGCTGATATACTACTCTTTAGTTTATCATTTATTGTATTAAATCTTCCAAGTTTATTGAGATTTGTTTAAATTCCTCCGATATATCACTTTTTCATCTCGTAAGCTCTGATGAGCAGGGACTGTGTCTTACATCTATATTTACAGAGCTGCATATGACTTGTAGCACTATGCAAATGATAAGTACTAGTAGCAGTATAGTGGAAGAGGATCCTAGTGCCCAAGAGGCGACAAGGCGATAGCGGAGAGACTGAATGAATTCTTTGCTTCGGTCTTTACTGAGGAAGATGTGGGGATGTTACCCATGACTGAAGTGGTATTTAAAGGTGTGGAAGAATTGAAGGAAATATCGATACATCGGGAAGATGTCTTACAACTATTAGATAAACTGAAGAGTAGCAAATCACCTGGGCCGGATGGTATACATCCAAGGGTGTTGAAAGAACTGAAATATGAGATTGCAGACCTGCTATCAGTAATCTGTGAACTATCATTAAAATCATCTCTAATACCTGAAGATTGGAGGATCACCAATGTAACACCAATTTTTAAAAAGGGTTCCAGGGGTGATCCGGGAAACTACAGACCGGTGAGCTTGACGTCAGTACCAGGAAAAATGGTAGAAACCATCATAAAGAATAAAATTACTCAGCATGTAGATAGTCACAACCTAATGGGAGACAGTCAACATGGCTTTAGACAAGGAAGATCTTGTCTTACTAATCTGTTATATTTTTTTTTTGAAGGAGTGAATAAACAGGTGGACAAAGGTGAGTCGGTTGATATTGTGTATCTGGACTTTCAGAAAGCCTTTGACAAGGTCCCTCATCAGAGACTTTTGGCAAAACTAAAGAGTCATGGGATAGGAGGCAGTGTACTATTGTGGATCAGGAACTGGTTAAAAGATAGAAAGCAGAGGGTAGGGGAGTGTCTTTCAGCAGTCCGGTGCCCTGTGTGGGAGAGAGGGGCCGGTTCCGAGCCGGGCGAGCAGAGCGGGCAGCCCTGCTGACGTCACCGCAGGCTCAGATAAAAAGACCTTGCTGCCTACCTTCCCCGGGAGTGTCTTTCAGCAGTCCGGTGCCCTGTGTGGGAGAGAGGGGCCGGTTCCGAGCCGGGCGAGCAGAGCGGGCAGCCCTGCTGACGTCACCGCAGGCTCAGATAAAAAGACCTTGCTGCCTACCTTCCCCGGGAGTGTCTTTCAGCAGTCCAGTGCCCTGTGTGGGAGAGAGGGGCCGGTTCCGAGCCGGGCGAGCAGAGCGGGTAGCCCTGCTGACGTCACCGCAGGCTCAGATAAAAAGACCTTGCTGCCTACCTTCCCCGGGAGTGTCTTTCAGCAGTCCGGTGCCCTGTGTGGGAGAGAGGGGCCGGTTCCGAGCCGGGCGAGCAGAGCGGGCAGCCCTGCTGACGTCATCCTACGGTCCCCATATCTCTGAGGCCCCATCGGCGCTAAGCCGTCGGCGCGTTTTCCAAAGGGGCGGTTTTTCAAGGGGCATGATCCCGCCCCTTGTGAGCCCCTTCGGAGCCTTCTGGAGCTTAAGTTGTTGATGCTGAAATAATGCCTTGTAAACGTAAGAAAAAGCTACTCAAGGACACATCGCAGACCGGCGCCATGGAGAAACATGTGGTGTCCACGCCCAGAAACACCATCTCAGGTACTGTTCCCGATAATCTCTCTGCTGAGGGCGTGAGTCTAAGCTCAGTAGAGCGGACCCCTCCCCTTCCTCCTGGCTTCCTTGAGCTTTCAGCTGAAGTTTCCTTTGGTGATTCTTCTCACACTGTGGATTTGCCGAGAGTGGTGTCTTGGCAACCCCCCTCTGGGCCTCCCAGTGAACTTCCAGTTTCTGAAGTCTCTTTATTGGACATATGGCGCGTGGTAACTCGCACGGAAAACACTTTAACGGCAACTATTTCTTCTTTGTGTCAATTTACAGGAGATACCGTTCAAAAATTTCGCTCTCTAGATTCTCAAGTCGGGGCTTTACGCTCCGTGGTGGCAAAAATGGAGCCCCTGGTTTCCACTTCGGTTGAATCAGTTGCTGCATATATGAAGGATAGTCTATCTTTGCACCAAAAAATTGAGAATCTAGAGAATGCAAATCGCTCTAGGAATTTGCGAATTTTGAATTTCCCTTCATGTATGTTGCTCTCTCCTATGATATTGTTCCGGAAATATCTAAAAGAAGTCCTCCTACTTCCACAAGCCGATTCATGTATAATTCTTAAATGTTATTATTTACCATTAAATGTTTTATCTGGCAATGTGGATCAGGGGGCTCCTCCCCCTGCTGATCTAGAAAAATTCAATCTTACTGCTTTTTTGGAGGAGTCTCAGGACCTTATCTCCACTCGTGCTACTCTGCTGGTTACCCTTTCTTCAGAAGAAGATAAGGTAAATATTCTGAAAGCTTATTTTAAGAAAAAGGAGATGCAATTTTGTGGAGCAAAGGTCTTGATATTCCCCGATGTTTCACGTTCAACTCAATTGCGCAGGAAAGCTTTCCTTTCCTTAAAACCAAGAGTATTAGTTTTGGGAGCAACATTCTTTTTAAAATATCCCTGTAAATGTAATATCTCTTTAAATAACGACAGATTTATTTTTCTTATGCCTTCTGATTTAGAGAAATGGTTACTGGATAGAGAGAAACCAAAGGTTGTTGACAAACCTTGAGTAGGGAGGGCTCATTAAACCGGTATAGTTGGCTACAGGCTTGTTCCTGTTATGTAGCCTTGTTTTCTTTTATTTTTTTATTTCCTTTTAGTATTGGATGGATTTCTCCCCATTGATGTGGGCTATATTCTTATTATGTATTTGTTTAAGGATACTTTATGCCTCTTGTAATTTGTTTCTTTGAAATTTAATTTTGCTGTGTTTCACTGTAAAATTTTCATAAATAAAAGATGTAAAAAAAAAAAAAAGAAAGCAGAGGGTAGGGCTAAATGGCAAATTTTCCCAATGGAGAAAGGTGAATAGTGGTGTACCCCAGGGATCTGTGCTGGGTCCGCTGCTTTTTGACATATTCATAAATGACCTGGAAAGTGGAATAACGAGTTAGGTTATCAAATTTGCAGATGACACAAAACTATTTAAAGTTGTTAAAACCCAAGAGGATTGCGAAAAATTGCAAGAGGATCTTGATAAATTGGAAGACTGGGCATCAAAATGGCAGATGAAATTTAATGTGGACAAGTGCAAGGTTATGCACCTAGGGAAGAACAACCCAAACTATGGTTACACGATGCAAGGTTCCACATTAGGAACCACCACCCAGGAAAAAGATTTAGGCGTCATTGTGGATAACATGTTAAAACCCTCGGCCCAGTGTGAAGCGGCGGCCAAGTGAGCAAATAGAATGCTAGGTATGATAAGGAAAGGAATGGAAAATAAAACAAAAGATATTATAATGCCTCTATATCGTTCCATGGTGAGATCGCACCTTGAATATTGTGTGCAATTCGGGTCGCCGTATCTTAAAAAGGATATAGCGATTTTAGAAAAGGTTCAGAGAAGAGCCACCAAAATGGTAAAGGGGATGGAAGGATACTCCTATGAAGAAAGGCTAAAAAGGTTAGGGCTCTTTAACCTGGAAAAGAGACGGCTGAGGGGAGATATGATAGAACTCTATAAATTAATGAACGGAGTGGAACGGGTAAACGTAGATCGATTGTTTACGTTATCAGAATATAGAAAGACTAGGGGACATGCAATGAAGCTACAGGGTAAACTATTTAAGACTAATAAAAGAAAATATTTTTCACTCAACGTGTAATCAAACTCTGGAATTTGTTACCGGAGGATGTAGTAAAGGCTGTTAGTGTAGCTGGGTTTAAAAAAGGTTTGGACAAGTTCCTGGAGGAAAAGGTCCATAAACCATTATTAAGAAGTGACCGAAGATATCAATGCTTGACCCAGTACAAGCATTGTGGAACTTGTGTCTCTTGGGGAAACTGCTAGGTACATATGACCTAGATTGGCCACTGTTGGAAACAGAATACTGGGCTTGATGGACCTTGGTCTGACCCAGTATGGCATATCTTATGTTCTTAGGGTTCTAGTCCCACTAGTACTCCCGGCGACCTTGGGCAAGTCACTTTACCATCCATTGCTTCTGAGAAAAAGGCCTGGTAATCTACTTCCAATCATACCTTGCTGAGAAAACCCAGGGGCTTCTAGGTTACCAAGAGTCAGCACAGACTTGACCACACTTTAAAAAAATGTAGTAGTAGTACTTTAAATATCATTTCTGGCATGTGTAAATTCCCTATGATGTCTTCGGTAAAGACTGAAGAAAAGAATTCATTCAGTCTGTCCGCTATGGTCTTATCCTCCCTTAGTAACCCTTTATCATCGAATGGTCCAACTGACTGTCCTGCAGGTTTTTTGCTATGAATGTACTTGAACATGATTTTATTATGAGTTTTAACTTCCACAGCAAGCTTTTTTTTTAAATACTCTTTATGTCTGCCTTATCAATGCCTTGCATTTAATTTTCCAGTGCTTATACTGTTTCCTGTTTTCGTCATTTGGCTCCTTTTTCCATTTTCTAAAGCCTCTCTGATCTCACCTTTAAACCATGAAGTCGCTGGGCTTCCTTCTACCTTTCTTAAAGAAAAGATTCATCTGATTGGTGCTTCCATGATAGTATTTTTAAATAATGCCCATGCTTAATGTAAGCCTTTAACCTTTTCAGTTGTTCCTTTTAGGTTTTTTGCAACCATTTTCTTGGTTTTATCATAGTCTCCCTTCTGAAAGTTGAATGCTAGCACCATGGATTTCCTTGCTGCCCTCCATCCATTTATTAAATCTAATGTGATTATGTTATGATCACTATTGCCAAGTAGCCCCAACACCATTATCTTTTGCACCAGATCCTGCATTCTAAAAAGGACTAAGTCTAAATTAGCTTCCCCTCATGTCAGTTCATGAACTAGCTGCTCCATGAAGCCAGGGCCGGCCCGTCCATTGAGCAAGAATGTTTTTTGCATAGGGCCCCGCGCAAAAAACATCTTGCATCCCAGCAAAGTTTTAAAAAATCATAAACCGGCTGTGGCTGCCACTGCCGCCGTGGCAGCGGCAGAATGGAGAATCCCGAGGGGCCCATTTACAGTCCTTACCACCACCACACCACCCCCCCCCCATCAGCCCAGCTAAGTTTAAAAAAAAAAAACCCAGAACCCGGCTGCTGCTGCCGCTGCCGCAGTGGCAGCGGCAGAATGGAAAATCCCGCGGGGCCCCCCCTGTCCTGCAGTCTTCTATGTGGCCTCCGTCGGCTGTCAGAGCTGCGCGAAGAGAGAGAGCTTCTCCTCTCGCAGCTCTGTTAATCACGCCGCGGGGCTGATGGGTAAAACCAAAAGCCCCCCCGCGGGATTAAAAAAGCCCCGAGAAAGGGAAACTCTCCCTTTGTGCGGCTCTGACAAGCCCGCGCTGAGGCCGCATAGAAGACTGCAGGACAGGGGGGCCCCGCGGGATTCTCCATTCTGCCGCTGCCACGGCGGCAGCGGCAGCAGCAGCCGGTTTCTGGGTTTTTTTTTAAAACTTAGCTGGGCTGATGGGGGGGGGGGTAAGGACTGTAAATGGGCTGATGGGGGGGAGGGAGGGAGGGGGGGGGGTAAGGACTGTAAATGGGCTGATGGGGGGGAGGGAGGGAGGGAGGGAGGGGGGGGGGTAAGGACTGTAAATGGGCTGATGGGGGGGAGGGAGGGAGGGAGGGGGGGGGTTAAGGACTGTAAATGGGCTGATGGGGGGGAGGGAGGGAGGGAGGGGGGGAGGGTAAGGACTGTAAATGGGCTGATGGGAGGGAGGGAGGGTAAGGACTGTAAATGGGTGATGGGGAGGGGAGGGGAGGGGGGGAAGGGAGGGGGGTAAGGACTGTAAAATGGGCTGATGGGAGGAGGGAGGGAGGGAGGGGGGGGGTAAGGACTGTAAATGGGCTGAGGGGAGGGAGGGAGGGAGGGCGGGGGGGGGTAAGGACTGTAAATGGGCTGATGGGGAGGGGGGAGGGAGGGGAGGGGGGTAAGGACTGTAAAGGGCTGATGGGGAGGGGAGGGAGGGAGGGAGGGGGGTAAGGACTGTAAATGGGCTGATGGGGATGGGGGGAGGGAGGGGGGGTAAGGACTGTAAATGGGCTGATGGGGAGGGAGGGAGGGAGGGGGGGGGGGTAAGGACTGTAAATGGGCTGATGGGGAGGGGGGGAGGGAGGGAGGGAGGGGGGTAAGGACTGTAAATGGGCTGATTGTGGGGGGGGGGGTTAGGACTGGTAATGGGCTATAGGGGGTTCGGACTGGAAGTGGGCTGATGGGGGGGTTAAGACTGGGAATGGGCTATGGGGGGTTAGGACAGGTAATAGACTATGGAGGGGCTAAGACTGGAAATGGGCTGATGGGGGAAGTTATGACAGGTAATGGGCTATGGGGGGCTATGACTACAAGTGGGCTGATGGGGGGATTAGGACTGGAAACGGGCTATGGGGCGGTGGGCTAAGACTGGAAATGGGCTGATGGGGGGTGTTAGGACTGGTAATGGGCTGTGGGGGGCATTAGGACTGGTAATGGGCTATGGGGGGGTTACAACAGGTAATGGGCTATGGGGAGGTACGACTACAAGTGGGCTGATGGGGGGATTAGGACTGGAAATGGGCTATGGGGGGGTTAGGACAGGTAATGGGCTGATGGGGGGTTACAACAGGTAATGGGCTATGGGGGGGCTACGTCTACAAGTAGGCTGATAGGGGGTTAGGACTGGTAATGGGCTGTGGGGGGCGTTAGGACTGGTAATGGGCTGGGGGGGTTAGGACTGGTACTGGGCGATGGGGGGGTTACAACAGGTAATGGGCTATGGGGAGCTACGACTACAAGTGGGCTGATGGGGGTATTAGTACTGGAAAATGGCTATGGGGGGGTTAGGACAGGTAATGGGCTGATGGGGGGTTACAACAGGTAATGGGCTATGGGGGGCTAAGACTACAAGTAGGCTGATAGGGGGTTAGGACTGGTAAAGGGCTGTGGGGGCCGTTAGGACTGTTAATGCGCTGGGGGGGGGTTAGGACTGGTAATGGGCTGGGGGGGTTAGGACGTACTGGGCTGATGGAGGGGTTACAACAGGTAATGGGCTATGGGGGTGCTAAGACTACGTGGGCTGATGGGGGGTTAGGACTGGTAATGGGTTGATGGGTGGGTAAGGACTGGAAGGGGGCTGATGGGGGGGTTAAGACTGGTAATGGGCTAGAGGGGGTTCGGACTGGAAGTGGGCTGAGGGGGGGGTTAGGACTGTAAATGGGATATAGGTTGTTCGGACTGGAACTGGGCTGATGGGGGGAGCTAGGACTGGTAATGGGATGGGGGGTTGCTAGGACTGGACACGGGCCGAGTGGACGGGGGCTTGAATGGCAAATAGCTGATGGGGACAGGGGCTTGGAATGGAAATGGGCTGTGAGGAGAGGGAGCTAGGACTGGAAATGGGCTGAGTGGGGGGGGGGGGGCTAGGACAGGAAATGGGCTGATGGAGGGGCCAGGATAGGACTGGAAATGGGCTGTTGGGGGTGCTAAGGTTGGAAATGGGCTGTGGTGGGGGCTTGAATTGAAATGGACTCATGGAGGGGCTAGAACTGGAAGTAGGCTCATGGGGGGCTTGGATTGGAAATGGGCTGAGTGGAGGGGAGCTAGGATTTGACATGGGCTGATGGTGGGGCTAGGAAAGGAATAGAAATGAGCTGATGGGGGGCTGGGATTGGAAATGAGCTGATGGAGGAACTGATAAGACTGGAAATGGGCTGATGAGGGGCTGGGTTTGGAAATGAACTGATGGATGGACTCGGATAGGACTGGAAATGGATGGGGGAGATAGGACTGGAAATGGGCTGATGGTGGGGCTAGGATAGGATTGGAAATGGGCTGATGGGGGACTAGGACTGGAAATGGGCTGATGCAGGGACAAGAAGGGAGCAGATGCTGGGTGGGGCTGGAACTAGAAAGGAGCTGATGTTGGGGGAGCATTAGAATGGGATAGAGCTGGGAGAGTGAAATGGAGATGGGAAAAATATTTTGCGTGGGAGGGAAGACAAATCTACAATTGGCCGGATATTGGAAGAGTAAGTGGGGATTGAGGATGGAGGGATAAAATTTGAGTGGATGAAATAGGAATGAGGAAAGAGCAAAAGGAGAAAGATTAGTATGTTAAAGCAGATGTAGAGAGAGAATGGAACAATAAAACAAGACGACAGAAGACATGACAAATGGACAGCAGATGGAAAGTTAGCAGAAGACACGAAGAAACCCGAAGAAAGTGGCTGGAACAATTGCAACTGAAAAAAAATGCACAAAAGGTAGAAAAATATCTCTTTATTTTGAATTTATTAACTGGAATATGTCAGCTCTGGGAAATGTGCATCATTAATTTTTGTGCTTTGTTTAGTACAAGAGGAAATTAATTTATAGTTTTATTTCTACAGTGTTGTTGTATATTCCAAGTTTGGCTTTTGGGGTTCCCAGTTTAATTATTTTCTTCCTGTTTCTAAATTGTGATTCCTTGTTTGGTGATGGTCTATGTTCTGCATGTGTAACTGAGCTGAGGTATTCTGTTTATGTAATTCCTATTTGACATTGCCACTTGTTCTTTCCCCAGTAGGTCATGTATTATTGTTCTCTGAAATGTATTGGTTTAATATTTGCAGTGTTGCCTTTTGATAGGTAGGGTATGGTGCTTTGTGAGTCCTGGTAGTGCTGTTAGGATACGGCGGGTTTTGCTATGGGTTCTAAATGGGCAGTGTTTGTAGTAGTTCCTAATGTGCCTGGCGGTTGGCACTGGATTATAGTAATGTAGAAATTGTTTAGTCTTTCTTTATCCATATGCTCATTAAGAGGCATGTTTACTAAAAGTTAGTGTATGGTAACATTATGCAAATATTTATGCAAATGAGGCACCTTATGCAAATGAGGCCCTGCACCGAGTCTCCGCACATGGCCCCGCACCCCCCTTGGGCCGCCCCTGCATGAAGCAGTCATTTATTTCATCTAGAAACTTTATCTCTCCTTGCTGTTTTTTAAGTCTGGAACTCTGGAGGAGAGTTGAAACTGATCTTCTAGACTTTTCTCTCCTAAAGCAAGGGACAGCTTCTTGATGCTTCTTAGCCAGAAGCTAGCCAGCAACTAACTGACTCAATTAAAACATCTCAGTAGGTTTCAACCAATCACAGAGGGCTGTAGTCTGATGCAAGAGTCAACCCCTCTGTTGCTGCTAAAAAGTCAGTCCAGCTCTTCCTGGCAGTTTCAAAGGTTTACGCATTATAATCCACTTTGGGGTTTGCTGTTTGCAGTCTGAATTTTAAGGTTTGGAATTCCCAAAGCTGGTAACAAGCATCCATGCTAGGATTTGTGTCTTTAAAGGCAGGAACCTCTGGAAGGGGATAAGTCTTCATCTGTCAATTTTTATTTTATTTTATTTATTTATTCATTAACATTTTTATACCGCGATTTTCTTACAGATCAATTGCAGTTTACAATGAACAAAATGAACAATGTGAACAGTACAGGGTAGTACAATTCAGTTTACATGGAACAGTGAACTATGTACAATAACGGCAATGGAGCTTAAATAACTATATGCAAGCTGTTTTTGTGTTAACTATAGACAATGTTTTCTTGTGTTGTTGATGCAAATTGCTAGAGGGTTATTGGGTTTGAGGTGTTGGATGCTAGAATGTGGGCATTAGTTATGTTATCGAACCATAGTGCTCTGTGAATAGATAGGTTTTGAGATTTTTCCTAAAGGTGGACAGATCTTTGATGGTTCTTAGACAGTCCGATAGTTTATTCCAGAGGGTGGGAGCACAGTGGGAAAATGCCCTTTTTGTAGTTTTCTTGGCTTTTCTGAAGTCTGTAGTTGTTGTAAGTTTGTTTTTGCTGCAGTCCCTTTGAGATTGTGTGTTCTTTTCGCTAGTGATGAGGGATGAGAGATGGGGAGATGTCATTAATTAGTTTGAAGGTAGTTATGATAATTTTGTATTGGGTACGGTATTGTATTGGAAGCCAGTGCAGATTGTACAATATTGGTGTGATGTGGTCCATGGGATTGGCCTTTGCTGTGATCCTAGCTGCAGTGCAATTTTAAATAAACACAAGGGCTGGGCCTCTATTTTTGTGAGGTCCTCACATATGTGGAGATACTGCTTGGATGTTGCTGTGTGAAACCCTGGAAGAGCAATGAATTAAGTTTTAATAAACCATAAAAAAATACCCAGTGTCTCTAATAAATTATTACAATGTAGGTTGGAAAGTAGCTCAGCATTTTCCACAACAGGGGAGTTTCTGGTTGCCAGTCACATCATGCTGGATAAAGCGCCTCTGCGAAGGAAAATCCATGTTCAAATATAAAGCGCCCCAAACATTGCAAGTGCGTTTTTGACATACAGCTGCTGCATCACAAGGAGGGAGCATCTTCTGGTAAATTGCTGGGCTTATAAACACCTATTTCCCACACTGGTATTTTATCACACATTTACAGAGAAACCTTACCCAGCTGTAGGACCCTGGATCACAAAAGGAGAATTTTTTCCATCTCCAGGAACAAGCAGGAATATAGTCTTCACATATGGGTATCGTCGGTACCGACGGAGCCTGTGCGGGAATGCTCCCCAGCGTCCAATTAGAAAGCTTTTGGGAGCATCCCACAGCGCCTGCATGCTGCCTTCCCGTCTTTCCCAACTGCCTCTCTCTAGTTCTTTGTTTTCCGCGGAGCCAGCAGGTTCCTGTCACCGCAGAAAATTCTTTTTCCTTTTTCTCCTCTTTTTTTGTCGTCACGTCTGCCTTCCTCGACGCTATACTGGTACCGCTGGTTTTTCTTTCTTTCTTTAAAAAAAAAAAAAAATCCTATTTTTTTCCAAACTTTTCTTTTCCAGGTGTATGCGCCATTTTGGGCCTTAGGCCCAAAATTTCCTCTACTATGGAAAAACCCGCTTCGGGTTTCAAAACGTGCACCAAGTGTGGCGGTACCATCTCCGTCACTGACACCCATGAGTGGTGTCTCAAATGTTTAGGTCCTGACCACTCCATCTCGGAGTGCATGGCTTGTGCCATGATGTCCAAGAGGGGTCGACAAAACCGAGCTGCTAAGCTCAGCACCCTTTTTCCCTCCAATGCAGCTTCTGTGGCATCGACATCTTCCAGGGCTTCGTCTTCCTCCCATGGATCCCAGGTAACTAAACATAAGTCTGGCCGGTCCTCAAAGGGTAGATCTCCTTCCAAGCATCGAGATGCCTCTGGCGTTGCCCTTGAGGGTTCTATACCGGCAAAATTGCCCCAGCGGAAGGCTTCGGCTTCCACAGCATTATTGGGGCTCCAGGATGTTCTCAAGGCCTCAACCTCGGCAGAACTATTGGTGCCATGCTCTGGGGTACCGGCTGCTTTCTCCGGTACCGATACCCAGGCATTGGCAGCGTCGATAGACCAGAGGTTCCTGGCTATTGAACGCAGTCTGGCAGCTCTCCTTGCGGCATCGACGCTCTCGGAACTGCATCAGACAGTTCAACCGGTACCGGCACCGACTCCGGCACCGGTACCAACAGCATCGGCATCGACATCGGTGTCTGCTTTGCCGGCACCCAGTCATGCTATGCCTTCCGGTACCGATACACCGCTACCGATTCCCCCCGGTACTGACTTCGGTCGGTACGGGTATCGTGCTCTACAGGAGCATCCGGACAGAAGGTACTTTGAATCCTCGGAGGAGTCTGAGGATTCTGACAGCTCTGTCGGTACCGGAATACTTCTCGCGGAGGAGCCTTCCTCTCCTAAACGTAGGATGTCTCCTCCAGAAGATATCTCCTTTCAGGATTTTATCAGGGAGGTGGCTCGAGGTCTTTCCATTACTGTGGCTCCCGAAACAGAGCCCAGGGCAAAGGAGTTGGAGATTCTACAATATCCCAAGGCTCCTAAGGAGGCAGCTACTTTGCCTATCCATGAGATCTTACATGATCTCATGCTAAGAATGTGGGAAACACCTCTTACCACCTCCCCTCACTCTCGTAGACTGGATACCATGTATCGAGTCCCTCCTTGTCCTGGTTTCCAGAAGATTGCTTCCTCACCACTCTATTGTAGTGGAATCAGCTATGAGAAGGATCAGGAGTGCAAAGAGGCATGCCTCTAATCCTCCAGGACGTGAGTGTAGAACTTTGGATGCCTTTGGACGTCGTACTTTCCAGGCTTCCATGCTTTCTGCCAGGATCAGTTCCTATATTTTATATATGGGAATGTTCCTTAAAGAAGTCACAGGAGATTTAGAGGTTTTGAGCCCTTCCTAAAGATAAGAGGCAGGATTTTCTCACACTGGTTAAACATGCCCAGGATGTTTCTAAATTTGTCAATTGTGCAGCTTTTGACTGTTTTGAGTGCATAAGCAGAACCTCTGCTATTGCCATAGGTGCACGTAGAATTGCCTGGTTCCAGGCATCCGATTTGGAGCTCTGGGTGCAGGACAAACTGGGCAATATCCCTTGTACAGGTGAGAATCTCTTCGGCAAAAATTGGCAAGAGAAAGCCAACACTTTGGATAGATTATCCAAAGCCACAGCTGATCCTGCAAGGAAAAAATCTTTCAAGAAACCATTCTTCTCAAAAAAGAAGAGGTTTTATCCCTCTTATTCCCAGCAGGGACGTTCTGCAGGTCAGCCTGCCCGAAAGGGTGAGCAACCACCTAAACAAAGGAAAGCAAAGATTGCTAAGCCTCAACCGTCTCAGCAGTCTCAGCCTCCACAAGGCCTTTGACTTTCATCTAGAGAACTTAGCCTTCTTGGCCTTCAATGGACCAGAGCCTTCCACCATTCCAGGAAGGTTGTCACTTTGCCCCCATATGGGGGCAGATAACAGCAGAACATTGGACTCTTTCCATCATAAAAGAGGGGTACAAGCTTCATTTTATCTGCATTCCCACTCCCACAATGGTAAGACAGTTCAATTCTCAGACCTCTCTCATCAACCTGTTAGATCAAGAGGTCACTATGCTTCTTGCCCAAGGGGCAATAGAAGCGGGACCCATTCCTTAACAGGGTACAGGGTTCCCCCTATTTCCTTATCCCAAAGAAAACAGGGGGACACAGACCTATTTTAGACCTCAGAGAACTGAACAAATTCCTGTTCAAAGAGAAATTCAAGATGATTTCTCTGGGAACTCTGCTGCCATACCTTCAGAGTCAGGATTAGCTTTGTTCTCTAGATCTCAAGGATGCGTACACTCATGTTCTCATCCATCCAATTCACAGAAAGTTCCTTTGGTTCCTTTTTAAATGCAAGCACTACCAATACAGGGTGCTTCCTTTTGGCCTGGCCTCAGCACCAAGGGTGTTCATGAAATGCATGGCTGTGGTAGCAGCATTTCTTCGCACTCTAGGAATATTCGTCTTCCCCTACTTAGATGACTGGCTCATTCGAGCCCCGTCAGAGTCAGAGGCCAGGATTTCTCTGTCTTGCACAATGCGTATCCTTCAGTATTTGGGTCTGGTCATAAACATCCCAAAATCCAGTCTAACTCCTACTCAGTCTCTACAAGGTCTCCCCCAATCCACACTAACCCCCTTACAGTTGGCCATGAATGCAGCAGCTAGGGTCCTCTACGGTGCATCCAGAAACGACCACGTGACTCCTATTCTCAAACAGCTACACTGGCTACCAATTCACGGGAGAATCACCTTCAAATCCCTTGTATTAGCATTTAAGGCAATCAAAGGCACCTCATCCCTCTCACTCACGAATCTAATCCACATGGTCCCCCCCAACAGAGCAAGAAGAACATCAGCTGTAAACTTGCTAGCAATACCAAAGGCTTCAACAAAGTCCAACACGAACACCACAAACAGGGCATTCAGTTTTTATGTACCAAAATGCTGGAACACCCTACCCCCTGACATTAGAGCCATTACCAATCTATATCAGTTCAGTAAGGCTCTCAAAACATACCTTTTCTGCCAATATTTCCCAGACAGCAACTGAACTAGATATCCCCTCCAAGAAATGACCCAATCTAGAAATGCCCTCACACTGCAGTGTAGATAGTTTATGTATATAGTTTACCCAGTTATCCAAGTTTGTACTCCTGTTCAATGTAAAACCTGACAGTTTGTCGTTATGGTCGTTTTGTTATGATGTAAACCGCGCTGATTCTAAATAGCGCGGTATATAAGAAACTGTAATAAAATAAATATATATATACAACACACACCACACTACCAGACAATATTATGGCAACCAATATTTATCCATAGCCCAGTACTCCTGCCAATTATCCCCATGCTCATCACTAGTTACACGGACCCAGTCATGGAAAGCCATAAAACAAACCAAAACGCACTATCTAAAACCCCTGACAAACCACGTAATGAATGCAGATCCAAACCAAAAAGGAAGCAACGGAAGCCAACAGCCTCAACTCATAAAAGCAAACACACACAACCATACCCGCAATCCACCATCACGATATGCCTCATCAACGCCAGATCTATTAGAAATAAAACACACGTCATACACAACATCATGACTGACAACAAACCTGATATTCTATGCATCACCGAAACATGGCTCACAGACACTGATCCAGTAATAGTAAACCAACTCACGCAACCTGACTACACTATCTTCAACTGCCCACGTCCTAACAGAAGAGGTGGGGGAGTCCTAATCCTCGCCAGATCCTCCCTTTTTAATGAACGCATCCCTAGCTCCTTCTGAGGGCATAGATATACTTAGGATTGAGAACAAAACATTAGCAATATGCTTAATCTACAGACCCCCCACACCCCAGCACGACAACCTGGCCACTGCACTTGAAACTATCTCAACCTCTGCACCAAAGAAACAGCGAATTATCCTGGGAGACCTGAACCTTCCCTCCATATCGCGCAGCCAGGCCGATACCTTCCTTGAAGCAATGGACCAGCTCGGATTCAACCAAATCATTCAGGAAGCCACTCATATCAAAGGCAACACCCTAGATCTAGTGTTCATATCATCCAACACTAAACTGAATGAAATGCAACAACCTAAAACCCGAGTAACACAAGTCCCCTGGTCTGACCACTACCTAATTGAACTGGAAATCCAAATACCAACCACAAAGGAGAAACCCCAAGCCGACACAAAAATACCACAAAGGAAGTTCCGAAAATTCAACAGTGAAACACTGGTGGCATCTATATCCTCGGGCTTCGATTACACTCTCACGGACCTAGACAAGCTTGTAGACACATGGAACTCAAGGATCGAAGCAGCAGCAAGTCCAAACTGGAAAACCACAAACGCACCAACAAGAACAAGATCTGAACCCTGGTATTCCCCTACATTATGCAAGATGAAGAGGGAACTACGCAAGTTAGAGAAAAAATGGAGGAAAGCGCAAACCCAGGAATGCAAACGACTGTACCTAACACTACTCATGGAATACAAGAATGAGGTCAACCAGGCAAAAAAGAATCACCACACTAAACTACTTAATAAAGCCATCAACAGACCCAGAGAACTATTTGAGATTGTCAAATCTCTCACCAAAACCCTCCAGGACACCGGTTGGACCGACGAAATCAGTTCCCAGATGCTTGCAGACCACTACGCCAAGAAACTTAATCCGCAAGTACCCACAGTCACGGATCACAGGATGTCTTTAGCACTCACCTGTCAGGAAGCCAACACGGTCCCTCATAAGGAATCGGCTGCAGAATGGAACACTTTCCACCAATTAAACAAAAAACAGGTCATAAACATTATAACCAATTTAAAATCCACCACCTCCCCTCTTGACCCATGCCCTGCAGCATGGATAAAAGCAACCAAAAATGAAATAGCAAATCCTATCACCCACATTGTCAATCAATCACTTCATCAAGGTGAAATGCCTGCCTATCTCAAGAGATCACTCATTAGGCCCATCTTAAAGAACAGATCGCTCAACAAAAGCGACCCCGCGTCATATAGGCCAATATCGAGTATATCTTTCTTAGCAAAAACCATTGAAAAAGCGGTGCAGCAGCAGCTGCAAGATCACATTGACGATAGGAAAGCCCTAGACATGCATCAATATGGTTTCCGCCAACATCACGGAGTAGAAACCCTTCTGCTAGCACTCCTCGACAACCTCCTCAGGGGCCTTGAGAACAAACAGGACATGTTCATACTTGTATTTATAGACATCTCGGCAGCATTTGATACAGTACATCACAGCACCCTCTTAAAACGACTATCATCAATAGGTATAACAGGGACCCCCCTAAAATGGTTTGCATCATACATCTCCAACAGGATGCAACAAGTCCTATTCAACAACGATAAAGCTGATGCCTTCCCCCAAACACAGGGCATCCCGCAAGGATCTGCCTTGTCATCACTACTTTTCAACCTGTACATAAAACCAATCTGTGAAATCTTTCAGAGGTGCAACATCAACTACCACATCTATGCTGACGATGTGATGCTGTACACACGCCTAAACGCAGCACAGCCGGATTTCACTCCCCTAGAAAAATGCCTTGACATGTTACAAACATGGCTTCAACAAAACAACATGTCAATAAACCACAAGAAAACAGAGGTCATGTTTATCTCCAAAAAAACTAATTTCGACCCACCCACTACAGTAACCCTCAACAAAAACATTTACCATGCAAAGCCTGCAATAAAATACCTAGGGGTCCTAATAGACAACAACCTTAAGATGGATAAACATCTCCGAACAGTCAACCGAGCCATATTTTACAAATTGAAAGTTCTACAACCACTTCGCAGTATCCTAGAAAAATCAGACTTCAGGACTGTCGCTCAAGCGCTAATCATTCCTCACCTGGACTACTGCAACGCCATTTTACAAGGTCTCCCGAAGAACACCCTAAATATCTTACAAATGGCCCAAAATGTTGCTGCAAGAATCATCATGGAAAAAAACGTCACGGACCACATAACGCCAGTGCTTATGGAACTACATTGGCTCCCAGTAGCCGCCCGCATCATCTACAAAATACTCATAACAACGTTTAAACTCATACACAATATTGCTCCCTCATACCTTGACAACCTAATCACTAAGCAAACACACAACAGGAACAGAAGAACCATACATCTTAACACGCTCTGTGTCCCTACCAGCATGAGATCTGTTAAAACAGAAACGAGCAACAGAGCATTCACCTATGTAGCACCGATCCACTGGAACCAGCTCCCTCCTGAGCTCCGAATGACAAATAGCCTTATTGAATTCAGAAGGAACCTCAAAACGCATTTATTTCAGACATTCTACAACCCAACCTAATTGCAGCACCTTACCACAACCAGTTATCTTCTAATGACACTTGGAACAAATGAAGCATTTGACGACCGATAGGTAATCATGTATATATGTATATTGTATCCCCCACCCTCGTACCCTTGAATCGAATGTTTATTTAAAATTATGAAAAGTATCTAGTCTCTATTTCGTGTGATATGCAAATCGTTGCCAAAATCAAAATTGTACTCTAAAAATTCATTGTATTGTACGATACATGATGATTCTGTAAAGTAACCGCGGCTGATCGTAGGAAGCGGCGGTATACAAATGTTTACTAAATAAATAAATAAATAAATAATAAAATAAATAAATAGAGTTCATAAGAGCTTTGCTGGATACCAGAAGAGCAAGGGCCTATCTTTCCCAGGCCCGTTGCCTTCGCATGGTGCAATTAGCTTCTCAAGCAGTGCTAAAGCCTCATCTCACTGCTTGAGAGATGTTACAACTACTAGGCCACATGGCATCTACCGTGCATGTGGTTCCTTATGCTCGCCTCCATATGAGAGCAGCCAAGTGGACACTATCCACCAATGGACCCAGGCATCAGGGTGCCTGTCAGACAAAATAGCAAACACAAATTGCCTTATTTTGTCCCTCCAATGGTGGCAGTCCACTCAAAACCTGTTGCTGGGGTCCCCATTTCAACAACCTTTACCCCAGGCAACTCTCACAACAGATGCTTCTCCAATGGGTTGAGGAGCTCATCTGCAAGACCTCTCCTCCCAAGGCACTTGGACTCCACAGGAGACTCTTCTATACATCAATCTCTTAGAGCTCAGAGCAATCTTCCTTGCTCTGTGAGTGTTCCACACCCTGCTCAGCTACAAGACAGTCCTCATTCATACGGACAATCAAGTAGCCATGTTCTATGTGAACAAGCAGGGAGGAACAAGCTCTCTGTCACTTTGCAATGAAGCTTTGTGACTATGGGCCCTCGCCAGAGAGCATCAGATTCATCTCCTGGCAGTGTATCTTCCAGGTATCCAAAACTCTTGGGCAGACAGACTCAGTCGAGTTCTGCTTCCACACGAATGGTCTCTACATGCAGACCAGGTGGCCAAGATTTTTCAAATTTGGGGAACCCCAGACATAGACCTCTTTGCAAGTCCGTTGAATGCCAAACCTCCCCGGTTCTGTTCCAGAATTCCGGCTCAGGGCTCTCAGGCCAGGGATGCTTTCCTCCTTCATTGGGTTCAAGACTTCCTTTATGCCTTCTCACCCATTCCCCTGATTCCCAAAACCCTGTTCAAGCTTCAGAGAGACAAAGGCCGTATGATTCTCATAGCTCCACATTGGCCACGGCAAGTGTGGTACCCTCTGCTTCTACATCTCTCTCAAGCTCCCTCTCTGGAGTTAGGCTCTGCTCCAGATCTCCTGCCTCAGGAGGATGGAATGTTATGGCATCCCAATCCCCAGTCTCTGCATCTCAGGGCTTGGTTGCTGAAGACCTAGATCTTCAGGATCTTAAACTTCCTCAGCAGGTAAAGGATATCCTTTATGCTTCTAAAACCTTCCACAAGACGCTCTTATGCTTTCAAGTGGAAAAGGTTTGCCATATGGTGCTCGCAGAAGGGTCTTAACCCCCTTGCGATACCTCTGGAATCATTACTGGAGTATCTACTTCATTTATCCAATGCAGGACTTAAAACTAACTCAGTAAGAGTCCATTTAAGTGCTATTGCGGCTTCTTTCAAGCCTCTAAATGAACAACCTATTTCCTCCCATCCTCTTATAGCAAGATTTATGAGAGGCCTTCTTCTAACTAAGCCTCCCATTAAGCCACCACCGGTGGCATGGGACTTAAATCTGGTTCTTGGCCAGCTCATGAAGCCACCTATCGAACCTTTAGCTACTACCTCGTTGAAATTCCTTTCTTGGAAAGTTATCTTTCTCATTGCAATCACATCAGCACATCACATCAGTGAGTTGCATGCACTAGTGGCTGATCGTCCTTATACAAGGTTCCATCATGACAAGGTAGTCCTTAGGACTCACCCACACTTTATGCCAAAGGTGGCCTCGCCTTTTCATCTTAACCAAGTGGTCTAGCTGCCTGTGTTTTTTCCAAGGCCTCATGCATCAAATGCAGAAAGGAATCTTCATACTTTGGACTGTAAAAGAGCTTTAGCCTTTTACTTACAAAGAACACAGCAACATAGAAAGTCCTCTCAACTCTTTGTTGCTTTTGATCCTTCTCATTTGGGACTTGCAGTCTCCAAGAGAACACTGTCCAGCTGGATTGCACAGTGTATTTCGTTTGCCTATCAGAATAAGAATCTTCCTCTGGAGGGCCATGTCACAGCTCACAATGTGAGAGCCATGGCAGCTTCAATGGCTCATCTGCACTCTGTGTCTATCGATGACATCTGTCGAGCAGCCACTTGGGCCTCAGTTCATACCTTCACGGCCCATTACTGCTTGGACAAGGACTCCCGCTGGGATGCCTTGTTTGGTCAGGCTGTTCTCCAACACCTGTTCCATACCTAATCAACTCCTACCCACCATCCCTGGTTGGATGCCAGAGATCCAATGGGGGAAGTGGAGCCCTTTCACAGGGACACACAACTTCTGGGGTCTCTCCCTGGCATCTAAAGCTAGGGAGTCCCCATATGTGAAGACTACATTCCTGCTTGTTCCTGAAGATAGCATAGTTACTCACCTGTAACAGGTGACCTCCGGGAACAGCAGGAATTTAGTCTTCACAACCCACCCACCTCCCCTAGAAGTTGTATCTGTCTATATATCTCTTTCTCTTTCCCCCTCTCTCTCTTTGTCTCAGCTTTAAACTCAACTGGAGAGAGGCAGTTGGGAAAGGCGGGAAGGCAGCACGCAGGCGCTGTGGGATGCTCCCAAAAGCTTTCTAATTGGACGCTGGGGAGCGTTCCCGCGCAGTCTCCGTCGGTACCGACAATACCCATATGTGAAGACTAAATTCCTGCTGTTCCCGGAGATCACCTGTTACAGGTGAGTAACTATGCTTTCCTATTTATTTATTTATTTATTTTTATTTATACACATTTATATACCGCATCTTCCAAAGTTCAGTTGCGGTTTACAGTGAACAACAATCAACAAACAACAAAGCAAGTTTGTTTTACAAGGAACGTCGTATTATAAACAGAACATATTACAAGGAACATCATATTATATAGAATAAACAGTATAAACAATGTGAGATTATACAGAACAGCGTAAACTATATACAGTTTTATATATGTATATATATACATGGAAGTGGAGGGACATAAGCCGTGAGATCATCAATGTGTGCTATCTGTGTAGGTTAGAGGGATTTTGCGTGAAGCAAGACAGATACTTCTTTAACCTTTGTCTAAAGCAGGTGATGGGTTATCTATGTTATAGTGTTTGGTGAATAGATAAGTTTTCAATTTTTTGCGGAGTTCCGTGATCTCTGTTAGAGTTCGCAGCTCTTCTGGGAGGGAATTCCATATAGTTGGGGCTATGTGTGAAAAGGCTCTATTGTTTGTTGATTTATGGGCTCTTGTATAATCTTTCGGGATCTTTAATCTGTTCAATTGTCTTTTTCTTTGTGTAGGCTTCGATGGTTCTTTGTGTATTAAGTTACATAGCATGGTTGGTGCCATATCATATAAGGCCTTGAAAGAAGTTAGTATTGTTTTGTAGATTATTCTACTTTGAACTGGTAGCCAATGGAGGGAGGCTAGTATTGGTGATATGTGTTGGAGTGAGTTAATTTTCAATATGATTCTTGCCGCTGCATTTTGCGCTAATTGCAATCGTTTGATGTTTTGTTTTGATATGCCTATTAGAATTAGATTGGCAAAGTCAAAATGTGGAGTTATGGTGGCCTGGATTATGTTGATAAAGTCCTGTGTATATACTAGCGGACGAAGTTGTTTGAGGGTTTTAAGTTTGAAATAAATTTTCTTTATGGTATTGCTTATGTGTGTTTCCATTGTAAGGTGTGTGTCTAGTATGACACCTAGATATCTTATTTCCTTTTTTATTTTAATTTCTTGATTTTGAAGTCTTACGTGAGATGGGGGGATATAGAATTTGTTCTTGGTCACAATTAGAACTTCAGTTTTAGTGTGATTTATGTGGAGGTTTTGTTCTTTTAGCCAAGTTGTGATATCATTATAGCAGTCCGATAGGAGTTGAAGCGGTAGGTTGGGTATCGTGAATGGTATATACATCATAATATCGTCTGCATATAGATGATATTTTACTCCAAATTTTTTGAAAATGTTGCAGACTGGTTTAATGTATATATTGAAAAGCAGGGCTGACAGCGCTGAGCCTTGTGGTAATCCAATTTCTTGTTTGTATGTGGTTGAGTTTTGATTTCCAATTCTTACATTTTGCGTTCTATTATTTAGGTCGGATGAGAACCATTTATGTACTGTGGATTTTAAGCCTATTTGTCTCAAATTATTGAGCATTATTGTGTGGTGTACGCTAGACTGAGTAACTTTTATAACACCAGGAAACATCAACTTTTAAACCATAAAACAATTTAGTTCTATATGGGAAGAGAAATCTTAACAGATTATTTGTTTTTATGTTTGAATTGTTAGAACATTTTCCGTTTTTCTGCACGTATGTGTTTTGTTTTTAGGTAATGTTGGTGTGAGGCCACATTTTAGAAAGGCTATTTAGCTGCAATTCATAATGTAAAATGTTGTGGGAAGGATGGCAGAGAAGGCGGGCAGATAACCTCTCTTCGTCTCAAAAGATAAATGTCTCAACCAATAAGCAAGAAAGTGGAGGCATGCAGCATCGACCCCCAGAAATGGGTAGGGAAATGGGGATTTTAGAAACATGCACATCTGTGAAACTGGCAATATAGATGAGACCTTGATAACCTCTGAGAATGTGCACATGTATCTGTCATCATATGCATATCCCGACCTGCCTTTTTGCAAGTGGAGACATGTAGTGGCACGGCAACTCACAAAAAACCTTTTGAATGTACTGTAACTGTATGCGTTTTTGACAAGGCAAAACCTGTTGGGGGAGTCAGAGGATAATCGTCTTTTGCCTCCGCTGGCCATATTGAGCACTGTCCCAGTATTTACTCATGCTCAGGGACAGGTGCAGACATGGACGTGTCTGTCGGGAATCATATATGTGCATTTTTGCATTGTTTGCTTTGGTTTTAGTTAGTGTGCAGTAAAATGTTTTGCATGGTAGAAAAAACATCCACTTAGAGATCCTCTGTGTTTGTCCCATGCCTTTTTCAATTCAGATATAGTTTCCCTCTCTACCACATCCACTAGGAGACTATCATATGCATCTACCACTCTTTCCATAAATATTTTCTCAGACTACTCCTGAGTCTATCCCCTCTCACCTTCATCCTATGCCCCCCTCCCCCAATTGAAGAGCTTTCTTTCAATTGAAAGAGGCTCTCCTCCTGTGCATATATGCCACAGAGGTATTTAAACATCTCTATCATATCTCTCCTCTTATGTCTTTCTTCCAAAGTGTAAGCATTAAAATTTTTAAGTCTGTCCTATATGCCTTATGATGAAACCCACTGACCATTTTGGTAGACCCCATCTGCAGACGCCATCCTGTTTATATCCTTTTGAATATATGGTCTCCAGAATTACACACAATACTACAAATGAAGTCTCACCAAAGAATTATACAGAGGCACTATCACCTCCCTCTTCCTGCTGGCCATTTCTTTCTCTATACACCCAAGCATCCTTCTGGCTTTCTTAAATCACCTTTTCTACCTGTTTAGCTTCCTTAAGATCATCAGAAACCATCACCCCCAGGTCCTGTTTGTCTTTTATGGACAGATGTCCTTCATTCCCTATACTGTACTGGTCCTTCATTCCCTATACTGTACTGCTTCTCTTAGATTTTTGCCGTACAAATGCATGATCCTGCATTTTTTAGTATTAAATCTCAGTTGCCAAATTCTCAACCATTCTTCAAGCATCACTAGATCCCTCCTCAAGTTACCCACAGCTTCCTGGGTATCTGTTGCAGATCTTGGTATCATTGACAAAGAGGCAAAGCTTACCCGAAAGCCCTTCCGCAATATTACTTATAAAAATGTTAAAAAGAATTAGACCAAGGAGAGATCCCTGTGGCATAGCACCATTAACTTCCTTCTCCTCAGAGTAAGCTACATTTACTTGTATCCTTTGTTGCCTCCCACTCAACAGTTTCTAACCTAGTTGGTCACTTTAGATCCATTCCTAGGGCACTCAATTTATTTATAGGTTGCCTGGCGGATCAGTGTTACTGAAATCTAACTACACTAAATCTAGCGCTCTCCCTTGGTCCAATTCTCTGATCATGCAGTCAAAGAAATCAATCAAGTTTGCCTGACAAGGACTTCCTCTGGTAAAACCATGCTGTTTCAGATCCTTC
Source organism: Ichthyophis bannanicus (assembly GCA_033557465.1). Taxonomy (NCBI): domain Eukaryota; kingdom Metazoa; phylum Chordata; class Amphibia; order Gymnophiona; family Ichthyophiidae; genus Ichthyophis; species Ichthyophis bannanicus. The sequence goes on along the minus strand of CM066046.1, from coordinate 10,893,241 downwards.
AATTCATTAGATTTCAGTCTGGGTTACCTCCGCCGATTTTTCCCTGGTGGAAATGGATCCACTTTTAGCAGAGTTGGTCCTAAATTACTGTCAAAATTGAGCATGTCCTGACCTCAACATCTCAATTCTGATCTCCGCATCCTATCTAATATGTGCCCATATTTTGTGACTGATTCTCATATCAATGTTTTCTTTTGGTGTTATTTTAGAACAAGACTAAAAAAACAACCAAAAGATGTCATAGGATGAGTGAGTAAAGAGCAGACTCAGATCGGGGGGTACTTTTTCCAAGAGTTCATAAGTTGCTGTTAACTCGTATGTAATACAGAGATGCAGAAAAGAGTCAGTAAAACCTGGTGAGGGTTAACTGCTGTAAGGATTTCAACAGAGGAGAAGCTGTAGGTAGATAGAGAAAAAAAGCAAGCATGCAAATTCCAAGATAGCTGCATAACCCGAGAAGCCTGTTCACATCATGTCGGAAAGGGTGGTAAAGCATCTAACAAAATGTTTAAATGGAATGTTGGAGGATAAGCTTACTAAATTTCCATCCACATTTGATGAACCGAAAGATCCCTGAAAGCTCATAATTTGAGAAAACTATTAGAGGCAATCACATGACTGAGGCAGCAAAGTCTCTAGTGAACCAACTGCAGATGAAAAATGTGCCACCTAGAGGAGAGAGTAGAGAACCAAGAGTTGAACCAACTTATGGCTCGATTGACGAGATCCAAATTGGTGATAGGCAGAGACAAGTGCTCCAATGCTTTTTCCTGATGCTGCGCAAGAGAGAGGTTCAGCGGGACAAGGTGAGGTCGCACCAAAGACTTATACAGAGGCACTATCACGTCCTTTCTTCTGCTGGCCATTCCTCTCCCTATGCACCCAAGCATCCTCCTAGCTTTTGCCATCGCCTTTTCTACCTGTTTAGCTACTTTGGGATCATCAGACACAATCATTCTTAAGTCCTTTTCTTCTTTTGTGGACAGAAATACTTCACCCCCTATACTATACGCTCCCTTGAATTGTTGCAGCCCAAATGCATGATCGTACATTTTTTAGCATTAAATCTCAGCTGTCAAATTCTAGACCATTATTCAAGTTCAGCTAGATCCCTCCTCATGTTATCTATAGCTTCCTGGGTGTCTACTCTATTGCAGATTTTGGTATCATTCACAAAGATAAAAATAATCGGACCGAGGACAGATCCCTGCAACACACCACTGGTAACCTCCTTCTCCTCAGAGTGAGCTCCATGGGCTTTTTTTCCTAAAGTATCCTTGCAAGTGCCTCATGAAGCTGGATGGCATGTCTTACAGTTTTTAATTTCCTTTTCAGTTACTTTCTTTTTTTGATACAAGGTGGTTTTTTTACTCCGTAAATTTTGTATGCTGGTAGTTTGTCTCTTTGGTTTTCCTACGAGAGTATCTATTGTTTAATTTCTTTTTCTCCATTTTTGGATCTCAATTTGTGGGATGCAGGGGGTTTGCCTGTATGAATAATATTCCTCGGTTATGGTATTTCATTGCTCTTTCTTTTTTCTTTCTGGCATGCCCTATTTCTTCTGCAAGTGATTGTATCCTTGTCTTTATTATACAATTGCATTTGACTTTCATACTTTGGACACATCATGCAAAGAGAGAGATCATTAGAGAAAGACATCATGCTTGGCAAGGTAGAAGATCAATGCAAAAGAGGAAGGCCGGCAATGAGATGGATCGATACAATAACAGCAGCTACGGGTACCAGTCTGTTAACAATGAGCCGCTTGACTGAAGACCGAACACAATTTAGGACAACTATCCAGAGGTCACCATGAATCGACATCGACTCGACGGCACTTAACAACAACAACAACATAAATTTAAAAAAGAAACAACTTATGGCTCATTGGGGTGCCAGATTAAATTAAAGGCTGTGTGAGTACATCCTCCCTGAAAAGCTTAGGTTGGCACAAGATGAGTTGCCGGTTAAATCTGAATGTATGTTGTAGCTGGGGGTCTGGAATGAGTACATACCAGACTCAAGCTGATGATTGCAAGAATGCTCAATTATATAGATAAAGCAGCAATTTCAGAGCAAGGAAGCTGCTTCCGTTTCAGGATTTCTCAACACAGCTGTCAGCAAAATGCAGAAAAATTATCCTTTGTTCTTCAAGACTCTTTGCTAAAAAGGCAGTAGGTTTAATCTGGTGAAACTGATAGATTTTCTTAAGTGAGATGTGAAAGTTTGAAGTCAGTGGGGGAGATAAACAGCAAGAGGCAGGTGGTGAAAGTTGTGCAGGGAGTAGGACGTGAGCAGGGAACAGTCAAACATGCATTCATAGGTCTCAGCAGTATCTAGCAATAACCTTATAATAATCCTCTAGCAGCAAACAGTCTTCGGTTTGTAAGGATCAGATGAAATCCAGGGAACTGCTACTCTCCATCCAGCCCAAAACACGGTTAGTACAGGATCCAGTAATGAACTGAGGTATGACAAGGGAATAATTTGGATATATGTTTTGCAAGCTGTGGGTTGTTTGGTAGCAGCACTTTTTTCATTGAGAAGTTATTTTATGACAGACAGTTTGAATGGGAGTGACCAAAATTGGTGAATTTACTACTTAAGGGCATGAAGCATCAGCAAACACCAGAACATGCAATGAAATTACTGCTCTGGACAGACCAGGATCAGATGCTGCCTAAGACAGGGCCACTGGAAGGGTGAACTATACCAGAGCCATACCAGAGCTAAACAGGAGCTATACCAGAGCTATACCGGAGCTATACCAGAGCCATACCAGAGCTATATGGAGCCCTGGAAGTGGAGGAGGTGAAAGCATCCCTGGAAAGGGAAGAACCAGAGCTCAAGTACCCCACAGTTGCAGAATCAGTGACCACAAGAAAGCGAAAGGGTTGGGTGGTGACTCTCTTCTGAGGGGTACTGAGGCTTCCATCTGCCGATCAGACTTGATGTCCAGAGAGGTATGCTGTCTGCCAGGTTCCAAAATCCAAGATGTTACGGAGAGTTTGCCGAGACTCATCAAGCCCACTGACTATTACCCAATGTTGCTAATCCATGTCAGAACAAATGATACTGCCAGGTATCTCTCTGAGCGTATCAGAAGTGACTTCATGGCTCTGGGACAGAGGATGACGCAGATAGGTACACAGGTGGTGTTCTCTTCAATCCTCCCTGTTGAGGGTAAAGGCCAAGGCAGAGCCTTTGACACTGTTCCTCACAGGCGACTTATAAACAAACCGAGCACCCTAGGGATGGACCCTAAAGTTACTGCTTGGGTTAGAAATTGATTGTGGGAGGCGACAAAGAATACAGGTAAATGGAGCTCACTCTGAGGAGAAGGATATTACCAGTGGTGTGCCCCAGGGATCTGTCCTTGGTCCGATTCTTTTTAACATCTTTGTTAGTGATATAGCGGAAGGGCTGTCGGGTAAGGTTTGCCTCTTTGCGGATGATACCAAAATCTGCAATAGAGTAGACACCCAGGAAGGTGTAGATAACATGAGGAGGGATCTAGCTAAGCTTGAAGAATGGTTTAGATTTTGGCAGCTGAGATTTAAAATGTTAAAAAATGCAAGGTCATGCATTTAGGCTGCAGCAATCCAAGGGAGCAATATAGTATAGGGTTGAAGTACTTTTCTTGACTAAAGAAGAGCGGGACCTAGGCGTGGTTGTGTCTGATGATCTTAAAGTAGCTAAACAGGTCAAAAAGGAGACAGCAGAAGCTAGAAGGATGCTTGGGTGCATACAGAGAGGAATGGCTAGCAGAAAAAAGGAGGTGATAGTGCCTCTGCATAAGTCTTTGGTGCGACCTCATTTGGAGTATAGTGTGTAATTCTGGAGACCGCACCTTCAAAAGGATATAAACAGGATGGAGTTAGTACAGAGGGTGGCTACTACAATGGTTAGTGGTCTTCATTATAAAGCATATGAGGACAGACTTAAGGATCTTAATATGTACACCTTAGAGGAAAGGCGGAATAAAGGTGATATGATTGAGATGTTTAAATTCCTCCGTGGCATAAATGCAGACGGGGAGAGCCTCTTTTGATTGAAAGCAAGTTCTGCTACGAGGGAACATGGGATGAGGGTGAAAGGGGATAGATTCAGGAGTGATATGCGGAAATATTTCTTTATGGAAAGAGTGGTGGATCCATGGAATAGTCTCCCAGTGGAGGTGGTAGAGATGAGGGCAGTATCTGAATTCAAAAAAGCATGGGACAAACACAGAGGATCTCTAAAAGAGAAAAAGGGACTGTTGTAGTTGTTGATATGGAAGGACAGACTAGATAGGCCATGTGGTCTTTTACTGTCATCATTTTTCTATGTTTCTATACCAGAGCTATATCAGAGCTGTACCAGAGCTATATCATACTATACCACATCCATACCAGAGCTATACCAGAGCTATAACAGAGTTATATAAGAGCTATAGCAGAGCTATACCAGAAATATACCAGAGTCAATGAGCAGAAATATTCAGAACACAGATATTTCCAGAACACAAAATATCCAGATGGCCCAGAATACGGCAACCCGTATAATCACAGGCACATCAAGGCATGACCACTTCCCAACTACACTGGCTCCCAATAACAGCATGCATCAAATACATAGCAACCATCAACATTTTCAAAACCCTCCACAAACAATCAGTTGATCACTTGCACACTCTAATCAAAAAGGTCCCCAACAACAGATCAAGAAGACAACCCAGTCATCACCTGCTTGCCATACCAGCACTCAAAGCAAAACATGCACAAGCAACATGTAACAGAACGATCTCCAGATACAGCCCATCAATCTGGAATGCACTCCCGGATGAAATAATGGAATTCCGCAAAAAAATAAAAACACACTTCTTCCTGGTATTCTTTGGAACTGACACCTAACAAAGCCCACCACTGCCACAAACCAACCACCTAACAACACCCCATGCAAATCAATCCCCCACTCCCTCCCCCCAAAAAAATGAGCAGCACGGCATCCCCAAAACAATCCACTCTTGACAAACTCCTTAACTCCTCTCCATCCCTCCCATGATGGTAAGTAAGCAGACAACCCAACCAAGTATTAATCACAACATGTTTCAATGTAATGTTCAAGTTTTGTTCTATGTAAACCGCTTTGATTTTTCTGAAAGGCGGTATATAAAACCGTTCAATAAATAAATAAATAAATAAACATACGTCATCCAGGTACAGATATTTCCCGCAACACTGAACCAAGCAACCCACCCCGTCCAAACTACATTTGAAACAAAGATACTCAATTCTCTTCATGTTACATTCACCTTATGTTTCTTTATTATAAACTCTTATAGTACAATTTGTTTTCCTCTTTCTCAAAGTTCACTGTAACTACAAAGACCTTGTTTAGCGTAAACCGCTTTGACAACATGAAAAGTGGTATAGAAACAATGTTAAATAAATAAGTAAATATCCAATAGAAAAGTGAATCTTGGTACTTGATATTTTTAATAGGCAAATGTGTAGGCATTTGATGGGGGGGGGGGAGTTGAGGTTGTTTAGCTGCTGCAGGTTATGGGGTATAGAGGGTTAGTGTTTGTAATCTTAATGTTGAGAGGACAACTGACAATCCAATTCTTGATGGAGGGTGGCAGTCTTGGAATCTTACTGGATTCAACTTTGCTTATGAAAGATCAGTTAAATACTGTTCTTAGGAAGGCTTATATCAATTTACGGCTGATTAGACAAATTTTCTAACCAGGGCTCCACACATCAAACAGTAAGTAAGGTTTTGAGGGTTTCTTTGTTTGGTTTGTTTTTATTACATTGCTAGCTCTCTGACTGGGAGCTCTTAAAAGGGTTTTGTGTATATTTTTAAAAGCAAGGTTACTTCATTTTTGCTGTTTTAGGGGAACCTTAATTGAGCACAGTAGGTTGCTGACTCCAGTGACCTCCTCAGCTTTAGAAGCTGCTAACACCTAATCAGGTGTTAGTGGGCCTGTTTCCTGAGTGCAGTTGAAGCCTGCATAAAAAGGCTCCTGTGCCCTGCCCCTTTGAGGCTTTTCTAACCAGGGCTCCACACATCAAACAGTAAGTAAGGTTTTGAGGGTTTCTTTGTTTGGTTTGTTTTTATTACATTGCTAGCTCTCTGACTGGGAGCTCTTAAAAGGGTTTTGTGTATATTTTTAAAAGCAAGGTTACTTCATTTTTGCTGTCTTAGGGGAACCTTAATTGAGCACAGTAGGTTGCTGACTCCAGTGACCTCCTCAGCTTTAGAAGCTGCTAACACCTAATCAGGTGTTAGTTCCCGCCCTACCCACCCTGACTCCCACCCACCCCTAGTGAGCAGCCTTGCTTTATAGGGCGCCTCCCCTTTCACAAATCACAGTGACTTGGACCAGCACATTTGTATGTAATTAAAGTGTTTTAACTGCTTTTTCTCTATAAAGACAGCTGCGAAACCGGCTGGTACTTGGTAGATCTCTCTCTTTTGCTCTAACAGATACCTAAGCTCCACGAAAAGAACAATGGCTGGGAAAAATCGTATTGCTAAAGCTGTTGCTCCCGTTACAGCTTCTGCCTCGGTCCAGACAGAGGTCCTAATGCCGGTTGAAGGACCGGTTCCATGTGCAGGGTGCCTGCATGCTGAAGCTCTGAGGAAAGAGGTGGAGGAACTCAGAGAGGAGGTGGTGAGGCTGAGGAGCATTCAAGACAGTGAGAAGTACATTGATGAGATGCTACTTGCAGCAACCAAGCTCTCCAGCTCCGGAGAAGATGGGTGCCAACAGAATGTCGATGGTTGGACACAAGTCACCAGGGCCTGCAAAATCACCAATCCAACTTCTCCATCCCTTGAATTGAAGAACCATTATGCAGCCCTGGAAGTGGAGGAGGTGAAAGCATCCCTGGAAAGGGAAGAACCAGAGTTCAAGTACCCCAAAGTTGCGGAATCAGTCACCAGAAGGAAACGAAGGGTGGTGGTGGTTGGAGACTCTCTTCTGAGGGGTACTGAGGCGTCCATCTGCCGACCAGACTTGATGTCCAGAGAGGTATGCTGTCTGCCTGGTGCCAAAATCCAAGATGTTACGGAGAGTTTGCCGAGACTCATCAAGCCCACAGACTATTACCCAATGTTGCTAATCCATGTTGGAACAAATGATACTGCCAGGTATACCTCGGAACGTATCAAAAGTGACTTCATGGCTCTGGGACAGAGGGTGAAGCAGTTAGGTGCACAGGTGGTGTTCTCTTCAATCCTCCCTGTTGAGGGTAAAGGCCAAGGCAGAGAGGCTCGCATCCTGGAGACAAATGCATGGCTGCGTGGATGGTGTCATCGAGAGCGTTTTGGTTTCCTAGACCATGGGATGCTTTTCCAAGGGTTGCAAAGCAGAGATGGCATCCATCTGTCCAAGAGAGGTCAACGCATCTTTGGTAGAAGACTGGCTAATCTACTGAAGAGGGCTTTAAACTAGATTCCTTGGGGATGGGTGAAGAAAGCCCCCAGGTAAGTGAAAGCCCCCAGGTAGGTGATACATTAAATACCTTTATGGAAATGGGTAACAGGGGTAACATATGGAAAGCAGTGTGTATTCATGCCCGTAGCATGGGAAATAAGATCCCTGAGGTTGAAGCTTTGGTGGGAGTGGCTGACTTGGATTTAGTGGCAGTTACAGAAACATGGTTCACAGAAAACAATGACTGGGATGTAACTATACCTGGCTATACTTTATTTAGGAAGGACAGGGTAGGAAGAAGAGGAGGAGGAGTGGCACTATATGTAAAAACTACTATTAAAGCTTTGGAATTACAGAGCTTAAAAGGGAGAGAGGAGGCATTGTGGGTTAAACTAGAAAGAGGGAAAGAGAAATCTATTTGCATTGGAGTGATATACAGACCTCCCTCACAAGAGGAAGAGGTGGACAGAGAGTTAATTGAAGACATACGCAGCATTGCTAGGAAAGGGGAAGTGCTACTGATAGGAGATTTCAATATGCCAGATGTTGATTGGCACATTCCTGCTGCAGTATCATCTAGAAGTAAGGAGATCCTGGATTCTCTACAGGGAGAACTATTCAGGCAATTGGTAACAGACCCCACACGTGAAGGGGCCATACTGGACTTGGTGCTTACCAATGGTGAAAGTGTTTCTGATGTTGTAGTGGGAGATCATTTTGCATCCAGTGATCACCAGATGGTGTGGTTCAGTATTAGGACTAGGGCTGTTAGAATCCATTCCAAGGTGAGGATCTTAGACTTTAGGAAGACTAACTTTGCGAAGATGGGCCAATACCTCAGGGAGTCGTTAGTGGGATGGGAACAGCTGGGGGATGTAGAAAAACAGTGGGCAAAACTGAAAGGGGGTATTTTAAGGGCAACCAACCTTTTTGTTAAAACGGTAAATAAAGGCAAAAGGAACAGGAGACCGCTATGGTTTTCGAAGGAAGTAGCTGAAAAAGTGAAGAAAAAGAGGGAGGCCTTCATGAAATACAAGAGATCACAGAGAGCAGAAGACAGGCATCTGTATTTGGAAAAACTTAGAGAAGCTAGCAAAGTAGTCAAGAAGGCAAAGATTCAAAAGGAGGAGGAAATAGCCAATGCAATAAAATGGGGGGATAAGACATTTTTCAGATATATTAGTGAGAAGAGGAAGAGCAAAAGTGGTATTGTCAGACTCAAGGGTGCAGGGGGGGAATATGTAGAAGCTGATAAGGATAAAGCGGAATTGCTTAACAAATATTTTTGTTCTGTGTTCACAGATGAAGAACCAGGAGCAGGACCTCAGAAAACACCCACAAATAAGAACAGAAGCGAGGGACATCTTGAACTATTTTCAGAAGACTGTGTTCGTGAGAAACTAGCTCAACTTAAAGTAGACAAAAGCGATGGGACCGGATGGGATACACCCTAGAATACTGAGGGAACTTGGGGATGTTCTAGCAGCTCCACTGACTGACCTTTTCAATGCCTCGTTGGAGTCAGGAGTGGTGCCAAAGGACTGGAGAGAGGCTCATGTGGTGCCTTTACACAAAAGCGGAAGTAAGGATGTGGTTGAAAACTACAGGCCGGTTAGTTTAACTTCGGTGGTGAGTAAATTATTGGAAACGCTGCTGAAAGAGAAAATAGTGAGGTTTCTGGAGTCCAGCGGATTACAGGATCCGAGGCAGCATGGATTCACCAGAGGCAGGTCTTGTCAGACAAATCTGATTGATTTTTTTGACTGGGTGACCAGGGAGTTGGACCGAGGGAGAGCTCTAGATGTGGTGTATTTAGATTTCCGTAAAGCCTTTGACACTGTTCCTCACAGGCGACTTATAAACAAACTGAGCACCCTAGGGATGGACCCTAAAGTTACTGCTTGGGTTAGAAATTGGTTGGGTGGGAGGCGACAAAGAGTACAAGTAAATGGAGCTCACTCTGAGGAGAAGGATGTTACCAGTGGTGTGCCCCAGGGATCTGTCCTTGGTCCGATTCTTTTTAACATCTTTGTTAGTGATATAGCGGAAGGGCTGTCGGGTAAGGTTTGCCTCTTTGCGGATGATACCAAAATCTGCAATAGAGTAGACACCCAGGAAGGGGTAGATAACATGAGGAGGGATCTAGCTAAGCTTGAAGAATGGTCTAGAATTTGGCAGCTGGGATTTAATGTTAAAAAATGTAAGGTCATGCATTTGGGCTGCAGCAATCCAAGGGAGCAATACAGTATAGGAGGTGAAGTACTTTTGTCCACTAAAGAAGAGCGGGACCTAGGCGTGGTTGTGTCTGATGATCTTAAAGTAGCTAAACAGGTGGAAAAGGCGACAGCAAAAGCTAGAAGGATGCTTGGGTGCATACGGAGAGGAATGGCTAGCAGAAAAAAGGAGGTGATAATGCCTCTGTATAAGTCTTTGGTGCGACCTCATTTGGAGTATGGTGTGCAATTCTGGAGACCGCACCTTCAAAAGGATGTGAACAGGATGGAGTCGGTGCAGAGGGTTGCTACCAAAATGATTAATGGGCTTCATTATAAAGCATATGAGGACAGACTTAAGGATCTTAATATGTACACCTTAGAGGAAAGGCGGGATAGAGGTGATATGATTGAGATGTTTAAATACCTCCGTGGCATAAATGTTCAGGGAGAGAGCCTCTTTCAATTGAAAGCAAGTTCTGCTACGAGGGGACATGGGATGAGGGTGAAGGGAGATAGATTCAGGAGTGATATGCGGAAATATTTCTTTACGGAAAGAGTAGTGGATCCGTGGAATAGTCTCCCAGTGGAGGTGGTAGAGATGAGGACAGTAACTGAATTCAAGAAAGCATGGGACCAACACAGAGGATCTCTAAAGGCAAAAAGTGGACTGTTGTAGTTGTTATGGAAGGACAGACTAGATAGGCCATGTGGTCTTTTTCTGTCGTCATATTTCTATGTTTCTATGTTTCTATGTTTCATCGCATCATGCAAGCTATAATATTTATTTATTTATCTATTTTAGAAATGTATGTTACTCTTTTTTATAGAAACACGACGGCAGATAAAGACCATACAGCCTATCCAGTCTATATTTCCATACCAGCTACTACAGTCCCTTTTTTCCTTTAGAAACCTTCTGTGTTTGCCCCATGCTTTCTTGAATTCAGATATTGTCCTTGTCTCTATTTCCTCCACTAGGAGACTTCTCGCATCTACCACTCTTTCTGTAAAGCAATATTTTCTCATATTACTCCTGAGTCTATCCCCTTTCACCTTCATCCTATGTCCCCTCGTTGCAGAGCTCCCTTTCTATTTAAATAGGCTCTTCCCCCTGTGCATTTATGCCACAGAGGTACTATTTAAACATGTCCATCATATTGCCCCTCTCCTCCAAAGTATACATATTGTGATCTTTGTCTGTCCCCATATGCCTTACAACAAAGCCCACTGGCATTTTGGTAGACACCATCTGCAGATGCCATCCTTTTTATATCCTTTTGAAGATGTGGTCTCCAGAATTGCACATAATAACACTCCAAATGGGGTCTCACCAAAGATTTATACAGAGGCACTAGCAATCCCTTCTTCCTGCTGGCCATTCCCCTCCCTATGCACTCAAGCATCCTTCTGGCCTTCACCATTGACTTCTCTATCTGTTTAACCAACTTAAGATCATCAGACACCGTCATGTCCAGGTCTCGCTCTTCTTTTGTGCACAGAAGTACTTTACCCCTTATACTGTACTGCTCCCTTAGATTTTTGCACCCCAAATGCATGACCCTGCATTTTTTACCGTTAAATCTGAACTTTGCTAGATCCCTCCTCGTGTTATCTCCTCTTCCTGAGTGTCTACTCTATTGCTGATTTTGGTATCATCCACAAAGAGGCAGTCTGTCTGCAGTATTACTAACAAAAATGTTAAAAAGAATCGGATCAAGACAGATCCCTGCAGCAAAACACTGGTAACCTCAGAGTGAGCTCCATTTACCTGTACCCTTTGTTGCCTCCCACTCAACCAATTTCTAACCCTGTCAGTCACTTTAGGGTCTATCCCTAGGGTGCTCAATTTATTTATAAGCCACTTGTGCAGGACAGTGTAACGGTGTCAAAGGCTTTACTAAAATCTAAGTACACCACATCTAGGGCTCTCCGTGGGTCCAACTTTCTGGTCGCCCAGTCAAATAAATAAATTAGATTTATTTGAGAAATCCCGTCTCTGGTGAATCCATGCTTCCTCTGATCCTGCAATCTGCTGGACTCCAGAAATCTCACTAGTCTCTGTTATAGTAGCGTTTTCAATACTTTACATACAGCAGAGACCGTATTAACCAGTTTGTATTTCCCAACCTCATTCTTACTTCTACTACATTTAAATACCTCTGTAGCATAAATGCACAGGATGAAAGTGTCTTTCAATTGAAGGAAATCTCAGGAATGATGGGGCATAGAATGAAAGTGATAGGAGATAGACTTAGGAGTAGTCTGACGAAATATTTCTTTAAAGAGAGTGGCAGATGCAAGGAACAGTCTCCCAGTGGAGGTGATGGAGATGAGTGCTGTATCAGAATTTAGCAAAGCATGAAGCAAACACAGAGCATCTCCACAGCAAAAGAAGGATTTGTAGAGCTTAGTAGTTGGTATGGATAGGCAGATTGGAGATGCCCTATAGTCTTTATCTGCTTCGATTAAACTGGGGCACGCGTTCCACATGCAGGACCCAAAAGGCAGGCAGAGCTCCGGAGTCTCAATGCGTGGATGAGACAATGGTGCAGAGATGAGGGTTTTGGATTTGTTAGGAACTGGGGAACATTCTGGGGAAAGGAGGGGCTCTTCCGAAGGGATGGGCTTCACCTTAACCGGGATGGAACCAGGCTGCTGGCATTAACCTTTAAAAAGGAGAGAGAGAGCAGCTTTTAAACTAGATATTAGGGGAAAGCCGACAGTCGCCCAAGAGCGGATGGTTCGGAAGAATGTATCCTTGAAGGATACTACCAAAAGCAGAGAGGTTCCACAAAAGAGTAAAGTAGCCCAAATGCCCTCAAGTATGGAGCAGACTGAGCTTAAAGATCCCAAATTACCCATGTCTAACAATAGCCAAATTAATATGAATAAAATACATTCTCTAAAATGCTTGTATGCAAATGCTAGAAGTCTAAAAAATAAGATGTGAGAGTTAGAATATATAGCACTAAATGAAAGGATAGATATGATTGGAATATCAGAGACATGGTGGAAGGAGGACAACCAGTGGGACACTGTGATACCTGGGTACAAACTATATCGTAATGATAGAGCTGATCAAATTGGTAGAGGGGTTGCTCTCTATTTTAGAGAGGGCATTGAGTCAGAAAGGATTAAAGTTTTGCAGGAAACAAAATCTGCTGTAGAATCTATATGGATTGAAATTCCATGTAAAAGGGGGAAGGCGATGGCAGTGGGGGTGTACTATCGAGCGCCTGGCCAGAATGACCAAATGGATGATGAAATGTTCAAAGAAATCAAGGAAGCTAACAAAAGTTACAGCGCAGTAATAATAATGGGTGATTTCAACTATCCCGGTATCGACTGGGTCAGTGTCACGTCAGGACATGCTAGGGAGATAAAGTTCATAGATGAAATAAATGATTGCTTCTTGGAGCAGCTGGTTCATGAACCGACCAGAGGGGAAGCCATATTAGACCTAGTCCTTAGTGGAACACCAGATCTAGTGCAAGAGATAAGGGTGTTGGGGCCACTTGGCAATAGTGATCATAGCATGATTGCCTTTGATTTAATTAGTGGAGGAGGGATAGTAAGGAAATCCACAGTACTACCTTTTAACTTTTGAAAGGGAGACTATGATTATTATTATTATTATTATTATTACAATTTTTTATATACCGCACTATTTGGTATCAGCGCGGTTTACAGATAACACAAAAGACCAGAACAACAGGTTGTTCGGTGTTACATATAACAGGAGAAACAACTTGGAAAAACATGGGGAACTATTTACAAAGAATATAACATCTGTTAACTAGATAACATGATCATAATGATCAAACTATTTACATAGTATAGATACATTAGCCTGGTGCTATTATTTTGGTGGGATTAATATGTTTTACTTTATCAAGGGTAGTATTTGATAAATAGGTTAAATTTAAGGGCCTTTCTGAATTGGGCTAGGTCAGTTATGGCACGGATTTCAGGCGGTAGTGAATTCCAGCATTTTGGGGCGCAGAGCATGAAAGCTCTGTTTGCTGTTGAGTGGCTACATGTTGTTATGGCCTTTGGTGTTATTAGAGAGTTTAACGCTAATTGTCTTCTAGATCTGTTTGGTGGTACCATTTGGATGAGCTCAGTAAGTGAGTTGGATGATATACCCTTGATGGCCTTATATGCGAGAATCAAAGTCTTGAACATAAGCCTGCCATGAATAGGGAGCCAATGGAGTTGCTTGAGGATAGGTGTAATGTGTTCACTCTTGGACGCTCCTTGTAGAACCCTTGCAGCAGTATTCATGGCAAGCTGTAGTGAGCTCAAGGTGGATTGTGGGAGTCCTTGCAGGATGGCATTGGCAAAGTCGAAATGTGGTAAGATTAGTGCTTGGTAGATGGTTCTGAAGTCCTCTGGATCTAGTAAGGAACGTAGGTGCCTGAGTGTGCGTATCTTGAAGTACACAGCTTTTACAATGTTGTTTATGTGTGGTTTCATATCTAGACGATGGTCCAGCGTGACTCCGAGGTATCTGATTGTTTCTTTAGTGTATAGATTAGCTCCCTTAACACTTATATGTGATGGTGGAACGAAGTTGGAGTTTCTTGTGACAAAGAGAACCTCAGTTTTCTTGTGCTGAATGCGGAGGTTCTGTGTCAGAAGCCATTCTGAGACTGCGTCGAAGCAGTTTATTATGGGCAATAAGTCCATTTGCATTGTGGAAAATGGCATGTAAAGTAGAATATCATCTGCATATATCATACATTTCACATTGAATGATCTGATGATATTGCAGATAGGCTGCATATATATGTTAAACATGAGAGATGAAAGAGAGGACCCTTGCAGAACGCCTTGTTTTTGATGGAAGAGTTTTGATTCTCCTGTTGTAGATTTTACATATTGCATTCTAGTGTCCAGGTAAGATTTACACCATTCAAGTGCAGAGTTGCAGATGCCTTTTTCTTTCAGTCGTCCGAGGAGTATCTCATGATTTACTAAATCGAACGCTGCTGCTATATCTAAGAAGATTAGCACAACGCCTTGCCGGATGTTGTCTATGCTAGTGAGTATATTATTAAAGAGGGTGGTGAGAAGAGTTTCAACGCCATGATATTCTCTGAAGCCATGTTGGAAATGGTCTAGAGGAGCTGTGGAATCAATGTGATCTTGGATTTGACGTTGCACCTCTTTCTCAAATATCTTTGCTAAGAGGGGGATACTGGCTATGGGCCTGTATGAGTCAGCCCTTTTTGGGTCTAGTTTGGAGTTTTTTAGCAGTGGTCTAAAAGACGTGAGCTTTGGTGCAGAGGGGAAGGAGCCAGTCGTAAATGAGAGGTTCATGATTCTTACAATGAAAGGGCTAAATGAACTTCGGAGATCCTTTATCCAAAAGGCTGGGCAAGGATCAGTTTGAGCGGTGGTAGTATTGATTGAGGTTATTATGTCTTCAATGTGTTTGTGCAGACAGGGATATTAGGCAAGTAGTTTCTTGTATATTGGTTGTTGAGAGCATATCTGTCTGTAGAAGTTTGACTGTAAGTAATCAGCATATTCTTGTGGGTGGATATCTTCCTTTTGTTCAGAGGATGGTTCATTTGATAGTGATTTAACTAAACTGAAAAGGTCACGAGGTTTGTTCAATGACCTTTTGAGCATATCAGTGTGAAATTGTTTCTTTTTGTTTGTGATTGCTTTGCAGTGAGTTTCTAAATGGAGATTGTAAGCTGTCTGATCATCGATTGATAGTGATCGGCGCCAGCGTTTTTCAAGATAAAATGAGGAACAGTTAAGAAAAAACTAAAAGGAGCAGTTGCTAAGGTTAAAGACGTACATCAGGCTTGGCTGTTGTTGAAAAATACTATCTTGGAAGCCCAGACCAGCTGTATTCCACTCTTTAAGAAAAGTGGAAGGAAGTCCAAAAAACTGCCAGCATGGTTTAAAGGTGAGGTCAGAGAGGCTGTTGTTGCCAAAAAAGCATCTTTCAGGAAATGGAAAAAAGAGCCAAACGACGAAACCTGGAAACAGCACAAGCACTGGCAAGTCAAATGCAAGGCATTGATAAGGCAGGCAAAGGGAGAATTTGAGAAGAAGCTTGCTGTGGAAGCAAAAATGCGAAGTAAAGTCCTTTTCAAGTACATTCGTAGCAAAAAACCTGTGAGAGAGTCAGTTGGTCCATTAGATGATAAAGGGGTTAAAGGAGCACTAAGAGGCGACAAGGCGATAGCGGAGAGACTGAATGAATTCTTTGCTTCGGTCTTTACTGAGGAAGATGTAGGGATGTTACCCATGACTGAAGTGGTATTTAAAGGTGCGGAAGAATTGAAGGAAATATCGATACATCGGGAAGATGTATTACAACTATTAGATAAACTGAAGAGTAGCAAATCACCTGGGCCAGATGGTATACATCCAAGGGTGTTGAAAGAACTGAAATATGAGATTTCAGACCTGCTATTAGTAATCTGTGAACTATCATTAAAATCATCTCTAATACCTGAAGATTGGAGGATCGCCAATGTAACACCAATTTTTAAAAAGGGTTACAGGGGTGATCCGGGAAACTACAGACCAGTGAGCCTGACGTCAGTACCGGGAAAAATGGTAGAAACCATCATAAAGAATAAAATTACTCAGCATGTACATAGTCATGACCTAATGGGAGACAGCCAACATGGCTTTAGACAAGGAAGATCTTGTCTTACTAATCTGTTATGTTTTTTTTAAGGAGTGAATAATCAGGTGGACAAAGGTGAGTCGGTTGATATTGTGTATCTGGACTTTCAGAAAGACTTTGACAAGGTCCCTCATGAGAGACTTTTGGCAAAACTAAAGAGTCATGGGATAGGAGGCAGTGTACTATTGTGGATCAGGAACTGGTTAAAAGATAGAAAGCAGAGGGTAGGGCTAAATGGCCAATTTTCCCAATGGAGAAAAGTGAATAGTGGTGTACCCCAGGGATCTGTGCTGGGTCTGCTGCTTTTGGACATATTCATAAATGACCTGGAAAGTGGAATAACGAGTGAGATTATCAAATTTGCAGATGACACAAAATTATTTAAAGTTGTTAAAATCCAAGAGGATTGTGGAAAATTGCAAGAGGATCTTGATAAATTGGAAGACTGGGCATCAAAATGGCAGATGAAATTTAGGGGGATGTTTACTAAAGTGCGGTAATCGTGAATACCGCACATAAAGCACGTTTAACGATCGTTCGCACGTCCGAATGCGTGTTCTGACGTGCGAATGATCATTAAACGTACTTTACGCACATTAACCGCAGTTAACGATCGTAAACCTCCGCGGCGCGTTAAAACAGCGCAGAAGGTGGAGAGTGGGCGGAGAGAAGGGGTCAATGGGCGGAGAGTGGGCGGGGAGAGGCTCCCCTTACACTAACGCACTGAATTCCTGAGCTCAATTCCAACGCGAATGAAAACCAGTCGTTAAAGGCATATTAAAGGGAAGAGAAACCATTTCCGTCAGCAATGTACAGCAAAACCGCGGAAACCCACAAAACGTGAGCAGTGTGATACATGTGCACAGAACAAAATTTCACATAAAACGTTTAAAATGACCACAAGAAACATTGTAAAAAGCATAATTCAGCTGGGCAACAGTGATAGCAATGGGAAACAAGGAACAACACTCCCTGGAAAGCACCAAAAAAAAAAAAGAAATGATGTGTGGAAGGGTTACGCTACGCAGACCCTTTCAAAGATCATTTCATTGTAATGGAGCTGTCCTGGGAGTGTTGTGTAATGTTGCCCAATGATATCATTGTTGCCCAGCTTGGTTATGGGTGTGTGCCCCTTTTTTGAGGTTTATGTGCACCTTTGTCTCCATACAAGGTAAATGAGGCCACAGTAAACTTGTTGCAGAGCAGGGTTTCTGACTCGTCAGGCAGGTTTAACTAACTCCAGGGACTGCACTGTCTCTGTGGCCACAGTGTGGTGCAACAGACACAGCCAGTGCCTGTAAGACCAGAGGGTCACAGGTTCAAATCCCAGCTGGGGCTCCTGCCAACCCAGTCCCCATAGTTTTACCCACCACTAGTAAAGACACTCCTTTATTGCAGAGAACATACGCATGGCCTATATTTTACCACACCAAACACAGACACCAGAAACAGGCACATTACCTAAAGCAGAGTCCCGCAAATGCAGTCCTGGAGGGCCCCACACCATTCTGGTTTCATGCTGCCTCTAATAAAGATGCCTGTGCTGCATAGCTATGCACCACCCCCATGGTATGCAGATGTAGCTCATGCATATTTATGAGGGACAGCATGAAAACCCGAACAGTGTTTGGAACACCAGGACTGGAGTTGGGGAACTCTGCCGTAAAGCAGCAGCCAACATGGCCACACACACACCCATAGGCCCCATTGGCCAATGCCTCCTGGAGAGGCAAGACATTGGGCCCTGCCTGTATCTCCCAATTCTAGCAGTTGCATACCTTAGCAATGCCACCCTACACCTGGGTATATGGTACACAGCTATCAAACGTTTCCTATGATAACTGGCAGATATCAATTCCTACGTTAAGCACATTTTGCTCATTGAGCTCCACCATAACAATCATTCTGATGTCTGCGGTGTGTGCTGCAGGTCTGGTCTCTGACAGTGTTCACCACCCTGGGGAGTGACCCTCCAACAGTCTTGTGTGCCATATCCATGCCTGTACTATGCCCATGACTGGTGTGGTGGGTATGGCTGCTGACCACCTCTATAGTAGCACAATGCTGGCATGGGTGTGGGGGTGGCTGTCTGTCTATCCAGTGTGTGGTGGCTGCAAACACCTTCCACAGCCCACACTGCCAGCAATGTTGCCAGTATTGGGCTGCCAATGTGCATAATGAGGAGCAAGGTACCATGGGTATAGGCCGGACAGGGTGGCCTGGCCAGGGTGCATCTGCACAGGGCATAGGGCAGTGACAGGCACATTGTAGTGCCTGGCCACCACCTACACAGACAGGGTGACCTCAGTATATCCTGCTGAGAGATCACTCTCACCCTGACTGTGCAGTGACCACAGCATGGCTAGGCACTCCCATAGTGCTATCTAGTATTTCTCTCATGTGATAAATATGGGTTTCCTTTTGGGGCCCAGTCACTGATGTATCTGCTTGCTGTGTATGCTGACATCCTAGTTCTGGGTGCAGGCATCTCCACTGGGCACTAGCAGACTGTTTGCAGCTGGTATGTGTTGTGATGGAGTGGCTTGCAGGGTGCAGTGGCTGATGGCTTGCACCAGGGGAATATCAGATAGTGGTGGGGTGCAGCATACCATATCCAGGCCTAATGTCTGTCTGCTATTGTGTGATGGATGTGTACAGAGCTGTATTGACTGCCCTGTGGGGTGTCTGTTCCTCAGCAGGACTAGGGTTATTTAGCTGTATTTATATCCCGCTTTTCACCGGGTCAAAGCGGTCAATTGGGAGATACATTTAACACGAGAGGATATGACACACATACGCTAATACTTACAGGGAACATGGGCAATGGAGGGTTAAGTGGCTTGCCCAAGACCACAAGGAGTGCCTATAGGACTAGAAATCCCAGTCCCTCCGGCCTGAGATTGCTGTCCCCAGGTGGGACTTGAACCCCCGGCCCTCCGGCCTGAAGTACCTTGTCCTAACCACTAGGTTCCCCTTCCCCTCTACTGCCACCTTTGCAGGGAGGTAGACTGTGGATCTTTTTTTTTTTTTTTTTTAATTGATTTTTGATGAAAACTTACACCAAATTAAACAAGGAAAATCAGAATACAATATTACAGAAAGAAAATAACATCCATGAAATATAACATGATAAAGTCCACGTCGTGGAGAACGGACCGAATTGCTAAGGAAAATAAGAACATAAACATAGAAAACAAAGCCCAAAGGCCTACAATATCGGAGAATACCTATCTACGAACCAGAATTATCCCCAACATTTGTGCTAGAATGATCAAGGACAAATTTCTCTAATTGAGTGACATCCAAAAAAACATATGTAGCGACTGTGGATCTTTTGATGGGAGACCCTGTTTGCCACCCTCAGTGGTGGTGGTGCATGGGGGCTACACCTGACTGAAACAGACAGAGATGTCCAAGGTGTTCCTGCAGAAACTACCTATCTCACACATTAACACTGCTTTGGACCTGCGCCATGGCCTCTTTCCGCCATGGACGGTGCTGTGGACCTAGTGCTGGGCGCCTCACTGCACCCTCAGGGTGAGCACAGTACCCGCACAATGTGACGGTGTGTAGCTACTCTGTGCCAGTACAACACATGATCAGTACCCCCTATCAGGCCGAGGTGCTGTGGGGGTGCACATGGTCAGTTCTCCCTACCAGGCCGAGGTGCTGTGGGGGTGCATTCCCCATGGTGTGTATCTGTGGACAGCTGATTTGCATGTGCAGTGCATCATGGGTGTGACTGGCACAATCCAACCCTGTGAAAATCCAGCAACTGCTCATAGGCTCTGATAAACCATAGGCCATCACACGTACATCTGTTAGCATAATGCATAGGTGCAAGACACCCTGAAGAGTCTGTAATATAAGGTGCCCATGCTGGTAAAAACACACGTACCCACGCACTATTGTACGCACGCAGCTACGCACGGGGCTACGCACGTACCAACGCACGCAGCCACGCACGCAGCCTCGCACGCACCAACGTACGTGGCTAGGCACACTCCAAGGGTGTGTTTCTGACACCACTAACCCAACGTAAAGAAAAACATGCCTCCTCATTCCTTATGTAATGTACAGGGTGATGCCTGGGCCAGCCTTCTGCGTTAGGCACACTGGGGATTCGAACCCATGCTGACTGTAACAGCGGTCAGTACCGTAACCATTGTGCTACAGCTCTGTTTCAGTGCTTTGTGTCTGTACGCCTTCTTACGATTAACGCGCAGTAACGCGCCACAGCGCCCTGTAACGCTCGTTAGTTTTTGGAACGCGCGTTAGTGGTAACGATGTACCGCCCATGTCCTTATTTGGGGTTTCTGTCACTACCGCGGCTCCTAACGCGAATTGCACTAACGCAGTTTAGTAAACATACCCCTTAATGTGGACAAGTGCAAGGTTATGCACCTAGGGAAGAACAACCCAAACTATGGTTACACGATGCAAGGTTCCACATTAGGAACTACCACCCAGGAAAAAGATTTAGGCGTCATTGTGGATACCATGTTAAAACCCTTGGCCCAGTGTGCAGCAGCGGCCAAGAGAGAAAATAGAATGCTAGGTATGATAAGGAAAGGAATGGAAAATAAAACAAAAGATATTATAATGCCTCTATATCGTTCCATGGTGAGACCGCACCTTGAATATTGTGTGCAATTCTGGTCGCCGTATCTTAAAAAGGATATAGCAATTTTAGAAAATGTTTAGAGAAGAGCCACCAAAATGGTAAAGGGGATGGAAGGATACTCCTATGAAGAAAGGCTAAAAAGGTTGGGGCTCTTTAACCTGGAAAAGAGACGGCTGAGGGGAGATATGATAGAAGTCTATAAATTAATGAACGGAGTGGAATTTATTTAACAGATTTTATATACCGCTTTATCATTTCAATCAAAGCGGAATGGGTAAACGTAGATCGATTGTTTACCTTATCAGAATATAGAAAGACTAGGGGACATGCAATGAAGCTACAGGATAAACTATTTAAGACTAATAAAAGAAAATATTTTTTCACTCAACGTGTAATCAAAGTCTGGAATTTGTTACCGGAGGATGTAGTAAAGGCTGTTAGTGTAGCTGGGTTTAAAAAAGGTTTGAACAAGTTCCTGGAGGAAAGGTCCATAAACCATTATTAAGAAGGGACCCAGGATATCAATGCTTGAACCAATACAAGCATTGTGGAACCTGTGTCCCTTGAGGAAACTGCTAGGTACGTATGACCTAGTTTGGCCACTGTTGGAAACAGAATACTGGGCTTGATGGACCTTGGTCTGACCCAGTATGGCATATCTTATGTTCTTATGGGGCAGAAGACAGCTTTAATGGGATCATAGAGACTGATACTGTTGAACCATGATTTAAACATCTTGGTATCAGTAAGGACAAACTGATTAAAGGGCATATTTCAGAAGCCTTATTCACATTCCCATGTATAAAATCTGGTATGTGGAATTGCAATTTTAGAAAGGGCTGAATTTACGCATGGATGTCCATAATGCGTTGAAATGATAAGGGACCTGTGTGGGGCATGGTCAGAGTACTTTATTCTACCTGGAAGAGATTACTGAGTCGGTGCATCAAGCTCCATCTCTCGTTCTATTCAAATCTAGACAAAACACTCATCTCTTCTAGTTTGCTTTTGGATCCTGACCCCCTTAGTTTCCTGTCTATGCCCATGTGTGTTTATATCCATGGAACCAGCAACGAAAGGTTATGGTGTATTGAGGATAGTACTCCAGCAATGTCTACTACAACGTATACAAAACCAGACAACATACTCCAGGAGGCAGCATTTGGATAAGTGTCACTCAGGAAGTGATAAGAACTGCTCTTCTATTCAAACATATCTGTCAGGCAAGGAGTCTATAGGGGAGTCTCGTTTTTAGGAAAGGATCGAGTGGATACAGGTGAAGGGATGTCTTCATGGTCCAATGGAGCCATCTGTGAGACCTCTTTTCTTGACTGAGTCTCTGCACCTCAGGGCACAGCATTTTCTTTTCAGTGAAACCTGGGCTTTGTTTGTGACTCTGGTTTTTATTGCTTTTTTCATAGAAACCTTTTATACTGACACCCTAAGACTGCTGCTCTAGCTGGTGCTTTCTGTGGAGTAGGCAGAGTTTGACCGAGAGATCCCTGGAGTATGGCAGAGCTTAGCAGTGTCCCAACAGCATGACAGCACAAAGCAGCGATCGATCGTGGAGGAGAGGGGCAGGCATTTGGCTGATTTCAGATTACAAAACCCTTAGTGACTGTCAGAAGTGAGAAAAAAATGGTCTTAAGAGAGAAGTAGTTACAGAAGAAGTTTAGGGTAACGGTGCAGAGCCCCAAGAGCACCTATCAGGGCCCCATTGCTAAGAGAAGGCTGCAAACAGCTTTTCTTTAACTATGTGCGGAATATCAAGTGCATAAATAAATTATTAAAAACATGGATGTTTCCATTTTATTTATTTATTTAGTATACCGCTACTTCCAGTGATCAGCAGCGGTTTTGATTACAGATTGGAAATTGTCAAATCATGACAGGAAATTTTTGAGGTATAAACACATTGATTAGACAGGAAAGCACAGCACACAGAGAACTATTTTACAGGGAACATGGGCTATGGAGGGTTAAGTGGCTTGCCCAAGACCACAAGGAGCACCTGTGGGACTGGAAACCCCAGTCCTTCCGGCCCAAGGTTGCTGTCCTCTAGTGGGATTTGAACCCCCAACCTTCTGGCCCGAGGTACCTTGCCCCAACCACTAGGCCACTCCTCCACTCCTCCATTCCTTTTCACTGAGGCTGGAAGGTGTCTCTGCTGTCAGATATGCTTCTCTAAAGGGAACTCAGCTTTGTGTACCATTTCAAAAGTCCCCTGACCGGTATAAATACTCTTCTTGTTTATGCTGATTTGTTCCTGTCAATGTCAGATATCTTGCCACCATGTTTCGGAATGACCACCAGGGGTGCAAACTCAGCATCATGTGCTTGGCGGTCCCTTCATCGGTGGGCTGGTGCCCAGGCAGTACGGATGCTTCTCTTAGGACATACCTGACTGGCATTACTGGAGGAATGACGGCTGCATCCATCCCTCTTCTGCCCCCTACTCTCTGCCCTGTGGCATGCCACAGGGCTCAGCTCTCTCACCTCTACTCTTCAACGTTTTCCTAAGCCCTCTAGCCAGTCTTACACAGTCTCTCGGCATACATTTCTACATGTACGCAGATGACATTCTCCTGATATTTTGTGCAGACAGTCTGGCCTCTGATCTTTCCCTGGCAAATGCTGCCCTTGATGCCGTCTCCTCCTGGCTGCATGAAAACGGCCTGAAACTGAACCCATCTAAACCCACGGCCACTTGCATCACCTGCTCAGACACGGCCCCTTCTCTTGCCCCTTCCCTGGGCTGTATCTCTATCTCATTACACTCGTTTAAATAACTGGGAATCTACATTGACATGGCTCTTTCCTTTTCCCCCCACTTTCAGCTCCCTCGCCAAATCTGCTTTTGCCGCCTTATGCAGATGTAGAGCCTTTGCCCCCTCCTTGATCAAACAGCCCATACCACCATCCTTCTCAGCACGGTTACTGCATGTCTCGACTACTGTAAAGCTATCTTTGCAGGCCTCCTTCATCAACAAATAAAAAACTTCAGTCTATCCAAAATACTGCCATTCACACCCCAGCACATGCTTGTAAATTTGAACACATCACCCCCTTTTTATTCACCATCACTGGCTTCCTTTTCCTTAATGGGTCCAGTTTAAAATCCTTACCCTGACCCACAAGGCCCTGAAAGATAAAGCCCCCCCACAATATCTTTCCTCTCTCACCATACCTTATGTCGCGCCCCTCCCCTCCCCCTCCCCACCACCTGCTGCTTGCGTTCCCTCCATGATAATAGATTGGTTCTTCATTCTCTGCCTGAGTCAGACCCTTGGCTTTCTGTTTTCTCGCCCCTTCCCTTTGGATCTCCCTGCCCGGCTATATCTGCTTGGTACTGTCCTTCCCCAAATTCAAGTCCCTTTTTGGACAGGCCTTTGGCCCAGATGCAGTCTAGCACCCTGCAGTTGTTCGAATGTATATTTGTTAATGGGGTGTAAGGTTTGTCCTGCTGTGTGCTGTTGCTGTCCTCTTTCCTACAACAGATTGTCATTCCTTTCCTGACTTCTGTCTTTTTGTTTTTAACAATATAAACCACTCTGTGTGCCCCATGAAGGGCGGTATATCAAAACGATAAGCAATCCTGGTCAGAATCTTTAATGTCTCAGTACACTGGAAAGCAGTCTGTTAGCAAAACACAAAATCACATGTGGATCTCAGACACTGGGAGGCCCGATCCTGCTGTCCTTAGCAACACTCTACTTTAATACTCTACTTCTATAACACTGTACATAGTTTTCCCCCTGTTTATCCAAGTTTGTATCCCATGTTTATTGTAAACCCAATGTAACTGCTACATTGTTGTATGTTCTGTTCCAATGTAAACCGCACTGATTGTAATAGCGCGGTATATAAGAGATGCAAATAAATATATAAAATAAATAACACTGCTTCATGTCCTTGCTAAAAGCATTGCAGAACAGGGATCCCTTATCACACTTCTAAGGTACAGTATACCATTACATGAATTAATTCCAACTTACTGCTTCCTTCCAGTTCCCTACCTTGCCTTGGCCCCTCCCCAAACATCTGTGCCACTGACCGCCTATGATTTAGAGGAATGATTATCGTGAAGCGTGCAAAGTTTTACCCTGTCTAAGCCAATAAAAAGATATTTAAAAAAAAAACAACCAGCACACAAGCATTCCATCTGCAACTAGTTAAATCAGTAATATAAATACTAAATAACAAACTAAAGAAATAATTGTATCATCTCTCCAAGTTAAACATTCCTTGCTGCTTTTCCTTCATCGCTCTTTGCAGATCCCTCTTAAGACAAGGAGATAAAGACGCGTCCTGCACTCCTAGTGTGGTCCCTCTAAGAGCTTAGACAGCTGTAGCATAAACACAGAATCTCTGCACGCCTTTCTCCTCTCTGCAGCTGAGTACACCTGATATTTTACTTGCTGTGACTTGACACTGAGCTGCTCGCCCCTCTTTCTGGTACTAATATGACTATTTTCCATCTCATCCTGTCTGCTACCATTTCTCTTCACTGAAGTTCAGTTTCCGTCATCTTGACCACACCACCACTCTGTCCAAGTTAAACTATATCCTCTTTATACCTTTTGCCCAGAAATCGCCTGCAATGACTTTGGGTGTCAAAATTCAGAGGGGAAAATAGTCAAAATGCTGATTGCCACATAAAGGCAAGCAGAAGCCTGATCCACTTCTCATTATGCCCAATATTCGGCAGCCAGAACCACTGAATATGCCGACCTAAATCTAAACAGAAAATTTCTCCATGTAAAGATAGAGTCGCCATTGTGCTGCCCCCTAAAATGAGCAAATGTATCTAGACAGCCGCTGAATGTTCAGCATTCGCTTGTGCATCTAAAATGTTTGGCAGCCTGACTGTTTAAAATAGCACCTTCTGCAGGAAGCGCCCAGTGCTGACTGCACAAGTGCTTTCTTTATTCATGTGAAGGCACATTTTACCAAGGACGTCCAAGTCAGAACGTCTGCAAGAAAAGCAGGTTCAGGCGTGATTTCAGGAAGGCGGATGTGCCCGATATGGATGTTCCTGGACTAATGTGTCTAATAGTCTGAGTAATGGGTTTCCTGATGCCTATTTGTGTCTACAGCAGGTCTAAATATGGATGGGGTCACAGCAATCTCCAATATTTTTGAAATCCAGTTCATTGCACCTCTCCAGACATGACTCTGCCATTTTTTTAAAAGTGCCATCAGGTCAGTGCTGACCCTGGGTTTTCTTGACAAGATGTGACCAGAAGTAGTTTGGTATATCTTTTCTTCTAAGGCAATAGAGGGCAAGGTGATTTGCCCAAGGTCACAAGGAGTGCCAGTGGGAATCAAACCCAGATCTTTTGGGTGGTAGGCTGTTGCTCTAAACACTAGGCTACTCTTTGGTTCACCTCTGCTAGGTGTCCTCCCCCTTCCCCCCCCCCCCACCATGTAAAAGTCTAATATTACATCATATAGTCCTTCTATCATATTAGAACATCTCTAAGAAGAATTTTTATAAATTATCCTGACTCTCTGATTTTATGTTAGGGATTGCTCTTTAATTTATAATTAATAACCAGAGAAATAACTTGTGGCTTGAAATGCACCTTTGGTGGAATTTAATTTGTCATAAGCCTCCTGTTCACTTTCTATGTATTTCCTTAGCATTCCTCTAGATATATCCTAGTCCCCAGATGCTGGTCTGTTTGTCTTGACTAGGCTGTGAGCTGCTATGAACAGGGACTCTCTCTTACCTGTGTAGTGCTAAGTAGTACAAGTAGTTTATGGTGAGTTTGAGAAGACCTACGCATGTCAGCGTCTGAGAGAAGAAGGTTCATGGACATCAGCTTTGTGCTTTAAGATTGTACAAGGCGTGGGTAGCAGATTGTTTCTTTGTGTTTTTTCCTTGAGTTGTGTTGCTTCTTTTGAAAAATATTAAATAAATGCTTTTTTAAAAAATCCTGCGCCTCTAGACCTCTTCCCATTTAACAAAACCTTCCAAAACGCTCATGCTTTGATCAGATTGTATATTGAGTTAAAAAGTGAACTACCCTACTTCTGCTCTGCATCTGTTGTTGGGATTTTTATTGGTTAGTCTGGGAATGATCCGCGAAAATGAATAATTATACTCTATTGGAGTGATATTAGAAGGTAATTATGCATTTGCCTATCTGTGCATTATTAAACAGTCAGATAGTATCTGTATGCGTGCGGACCATGGTAGGCGAGGAGCAAGTGCAGGCCAGAAAGTTATCCAGATAGTGGTGATATTCAGTCACTATTCAGTTAAGTTATACGTTTAGCTTAGGCCTGCCGACCTGTAGGTGTAAAGTAAACAGAGGGGCACTTTTACTAAAGGACGGTAGATGACAGTGCGTGTTCCGGTACATGCTGGATCTGTGCTGGGACAAGTGTTACTAGCTAGCACAGGGCCATGACAGCCTGTGACGATTTGCATGCTAACTGTGCAATGTGCGTTAAGGATGTGAGTGGGTGGGATTGGAGCAGAGAGTGGGCACTGGGTATGCTATGCTTTGAACAGTTAGCATGGGGTTCATGCCACGTGCTAACTGCATTAGCATTTTATCACCTAATATCACTTCAAGAGGTGGCGGTAGGCACACCCATGCTAACGCTGCATGTGCTATGGGACAGGGCTTCATGTTAACTGGCAGGGAAACGCTTTCCACACCCCTAACATCTCGATGGTGTTGTGCCTAACACGCTTTTATTTTAGCACTTTTGCCACGTTGGGAACAACACCATAGCGCTCTTTAGAAAAAGTGCCCCAGAGAAAGCCAGCAGACGCCGTGCTATCTATATATTCATCACTGCTATCTAGATGGATAGTGGGGCGGAATATACAGATGAAGTTACAGTGACAGCTCTGGCTGAAAATTTACCTGTTTGTACAACTCATACCGCAAGACTGGCCCCAAGGGGGACTGCAAAAATAAAAGTAGGCTCAGGGCATCACAACCCCTTGAGCCAGCCCTGGGAATAGTCTACCAAACAAGGTGCTGATGGAATTAAACTTTCTGCAGTTTTGGACAGGGGCATAGAGGAGTAGCCTAGTGGTTAGAACAGAGGCTTGGTAACCAAGCAACCAGGGTTCAATTCCCACTAGCTCTCCTTGTGGCCTTGGGCAAGTCACTTAACCCTCCATTGCCTCAGAAGAAAGGACTCATAATCTACTTCGTCACACTGTCAAGAAAACCCAGAAGCTTCTGGGTCGCCAGGAGTCAGCATTGACTCAAAGGCATGCATTGTAGTTTGCAATAACACAGCTGCAGGGGTAGTGCCTTTAGAAAATCCCAGAAAAGCCTCTATCGTGCACAGATGCTATGTGGTTAGCATCAGGGTGAAGCAGGGGCGGAGGAAAGGGCTAAGCAGGTAGCAGCGATTTTCAATGCTACTCACTTAGCCCTCTGCACGTTAAAGATAGGCAAGATTTTTCCTCACCTATCTGTCAGGTGCAGGGGCTAAGCGGGTAGCGTTGAAAATCACTGCTCCCTGCTTAGCCTCAGTAGCTGCCGGCATGTCCAGCCAAACCCAGATTTTCACTTCCATTGCTGCAGAAGTGAAAATCTGGGTTAAGAGGGTCGGCAGGCAGGCTATGTGCTGACATGGCGCATAGCCTGTCTAAATGAAAATCGGGTCCATATTGTCTATGGATGGATTTTTAGCTGTAAGCCTCATTAGCATCTTCATTGACCATAAGCAGGATATCGATTACAAATAATACGAGTTCCTAGATAAATAAATATGTGACATCCTGCTTCCCCTTTTTAAAAAGTAAACTGCACCATTGGCTGTTTTTAAGTATTTTTGTGGGCAAACTTTGACCTCTGACTTTCCAGACACTGGGATGTCAATCACCAGTATAGAAAGGATGTGCATAGTGTTTTTTTTTTATTTTATATTTATGCAATTTTACAATAAAAATCAAGCAAATGCTTGTACAGAAATACACCACTGTGCACAAAGAAAAATTACAACATCACCAATAAGCAATAAAGAAGAAAAAAAATTTTCTATACTCAGGGTTATGTAGCCCACAAACCCAAAGGGGGAATGTAAGGAAAACTGTTAAATGAGGTCAGGCAAAGCCTCACACCATATCAAGGAAAAAAAAAAGTAAAGTACTAACATCAAGAGGGAGGCGCGGATCAGAGCATATTACATATAACGATCAGTTATCCCATGGATGAAGAGGTCAGCAAGTGAGATGAAACAAACCTAGACAAGTCCTCCGGCTGAAAAAAACCATACTTATTATCCCGAAAGTAAACTATACACTGTCAGACGGGTGCCTGGGTGAGAATGTTCACAGTCGTGGCAAAGGCATATATCAATATGATTTGCAAGGGATTGTGGGAAATGCAGTCCATTCACACCAGACACAGCCGCTCACAATAATTAGTTGTGCTTGAGTGTAAAGCCAATAAGATATTTATTTATGGGGTTATTTCTCCCAAAACAGATATGCTTGGTAGCACATAAAACAGGATACTTGCTTTCAGTGTTAAACTTAGAAAACCAAAATCAGGAAAACAACAGCTGAACTTGTCAGGCAATCAAAGCAAAAGAATAAAGACCTGGTTGGTAACAAACTGGTCTTTTCTGTAGGCTCTAGCTAATATTTTCTTAGCAGTGCTTTAATCAACAAACAAAACCCACAAAGTAGGGAAAAACTGTTCTTTTCAGGTTAACTTCTTATATCTTCACACATAGACTCAGAAGTGATTTCCTCAGAGCTCACAAGCAATTAGGTAAGGCTCAATTGCTAGCAGTTACCCAGCTGAAACCCCTTAGCTGGCTTGCTTTCTACTGCGTGGCTCAAATCCTACTCAGGAGCTTTTCTGAGTAGATTAAAGAACAAGTTTGTATTTCTTTGTGATGGTTGTTGTACTTTGTAACAGTAAATTACCAAAGGAGTTTAGACAGAGAGCAATCCATGTATTCACAGCCTGTATCTACCACTTCTTCCCCTTCTTCAACAATCATGGGTTCAATATCATGGATTGGCACAGAGGGATTTCTCAATGGAGCATTCTCAGGAGAATACTTGTTTCCCTGCTGTCTTTCAAGGTTATAGCTAGGGCATAGATCAGTGTTCATACCTGAGCTTCCATTGCTGGTAGAGTTCCTCTCTAAATAGCCTGGCCAGTATGTAGTCCAGTTCTTATGTCCAGCCTTCTAATCCAGATCCCTGGACACTGGATCTCTCTTCACAATTGGTCAAGGCAAATACAGTTCCATCACAAGTACTAACCCAATTCCCTCAAGCTCAAGCTTCACTTGATAAATTTTCACCTCCATCAAGAAGAACCATCGAAGATATTATCGCCACCATAAACACCACCACGGCACCAAATGACCCATGTCCAGCACACTGGATCAAAACCTTACGTGCTGAGCTTAGCCCTTACATAGTTAAGATCGCAAATATCTCCTACCTAACTGGGATTTTCCCTACGGCCCTTAAACAAACATCAATTCGCCCTCTACTAAAAAATAACCAGATGGACCCAAAGAAGGAAGAGTCTTACCGCCCAATTTCCAGTATTCCCTATCTAGCCAAGATACTTGAGAAGGAAACTCAGAGGCAGATCCAACAACACATAGACACAGCAGCCCCGTTGGACCCATGCCAACACGGATTCCGAGAAGCTCATGGAACTGAAACACTCATGACTTCACTATTCAACAAACTCATTTGTGGGATTGACAACATTCACATGGCCGTTGCAATGATTTTCCTGGACATATCAGCGGCATTCGACTCAGTTGACCATAAGATTATGCTAGCTAGACTTCACGAAAAGGGCATCCATAACCTTGCCTGGGACTGGTGCAAATCATACCTAGAGGAGCGTTGGCAACAGGTCCGTATAGGCAACATTACATCTGAACCCTTCCAACAGAAACAAGGAGTACCCCAAGGCTCATCTCTATCTGCGCTGCTTTTTAATATATACATGCAGCCAATCTGTGACATCACCAGAGACTTCGGTATATCTTGTCTATTATATGCAGATGACGTGCTAATTTTCACACCGATCAATGTATCAAATCCTGACTACTCCGCACTAATCAACTGCTTCAATGCAATAACCGACTGGCTTCTCAATCAGAACATGAGAATAAATTTCAAGAAAACCGAAGTGCTAATAGCCACAAGAAACAAACAGTTTTCGCCACCAACCACCCTCATAGTGAGAGATGCAGAGCTCCCGATCAAGGCATCCATAAAGTACCTCGGTGTGACACTCGATCAGAAACTCAATCTTAAGGAGCACATAAAGAACACAGTAAGGTCAATATATTACAAACTAAAAACACTGCGACACCTGAAACCAATGCTGGAGGCCAAAGATTTCCGTACAGTTTTCCAAGCAATAGTCACACCGCACTTCGACTATGCGAATATCATCCTGCACGGCCTACCCAAGAATACACTAAGACCACTACAACTGGCGATGAACGCGGCAGCCCGCATCTTATCCGGAGCTTCAAAAAGAGAGCACATAACACCAATACTGGTCGACCTACACTGGCTCCCGATAAACTGCAGAATAATATACAAAGCTCTCCTCATCACATTCAAGGCTATTAATAAAATATCACCTGCATCAATCTCAAATCTAATCACTCACGCACCGAATGATAGATCCAGAAGACTAGTAGCAGAAAATACACTAGTCACTCCTAGTATCTCCACAAAATGGACACAACAAACCACTAACAGAGCTTTTGTGTCTTATGCCCCCAAGTGCTGGAACAAACTACCCCCCAGCATCAGATCAATCAGAGATATCACCCAATTCAGAAAGTCCCTCAAGCACTATTTATTCACTTTGCACTTTAAGCTACCATACACACCAGAGAACTGTCTTCCGCATCACTCAACTAACTCTTACACACATCAACAACCCAGAACAGAGGTTTAAAATGGGAAAATACCGAACTTCATCAAATACCAAACCTTGATGTAACATATTTAATTGTATATAGTTATTCCCCAGTTTGCACCCAGTTTACCTTTCCTGTTATCTGTAAACCTAGATCAGTTATATATTGACAGGTATGTTGTTGTTTAATGTAAACCGCACTGATGATGAATAGTGCGGTATATAAAAACTGTTAAATAAATAAATAAATAAAATAAACATACCTTCTGGCACGGGTCCTAGGGTCCCTTCCACGTGCAGCCGTCTCCCTCACAGGTACCGTCTGGCGATTCCTAGCTCTGCAGCACCATTCCTCTGGCTTTCCCCAGTCCAATGGTGTAAGCTTGCCTTTGGAATGCCTTCCAGTATTCGTACTGCTCTGGACTCCTTTAGACCTCCCAAAAGCTTTTCTCTTCTTTCTTCCAAAGGGTTTCTTGCCCTCTCTGTCCGTCCGCTCTGGCTTCTGCTTCTGATGATCCTCCAGATGATGAAGACGTCCAAGCTGAGGATATCCAAGCTGATTCTGAGGATGATTCTGAGGATAATTCTCTGTAGAATAAACTCTACCTTTATTCTGCTTAGATGAGTGCTCCACCCTAGCACAGCACAGCTGTGCTGAATCAGGCCCTGCCCTTTGAGATGAGTGCTTGGGGATTACCTCATAGCCCTCCTGATTGAACACACGTTTCCCCACTTCAGCTCCTCTAATGGCTATAACCCCCAGGCGAATAGCAGGAGTGGTCAAACAGACAGACCCCCGCAACAGGCCAACTTCACAATGTAAATAACAAGCAGTTCCATGTACTATTGTACCACCTTTGTATATAGTTAACCATGATATCCTTTATCAGATAATCCTTCATTGTATTTAGTTTCCCCTATTTCGCCAAGTTATACTTCCTGTTAAATGTAATGACCAGACATATGTAAACTGTCGGATGTTTTCTGTTCAATGTGAACCGCGCTGATGTCTAATAGTGCGGTATATAAGAATTGTTAATAAATAAATAAAATAAATAAATAAATATTGGAAACCTGGTGCATTCTGGGACTGGTAGTCTTTTATGGGAAAATTCTGTTTTCTTATTTCTACCAGAACTGACAGGTTGCTTGTTCAGAGACACTTCACCTTTTCTATAGCTCCTTCCTGAGCTATGATAAGCTTCCTTATCACAACACTTACAAGGAAATTGAAGTAACATTGTAGCACCAAAGGAAAGAACGCCAGATCTCAAAAGCAAAAAGGCTTTCCGCCTCTTTTGGGTCTCTCTGGATATATCGGGAAAAATCACAATTCTCTTACCCATAAATAATGCAGAACGCTTCTTAAAATATAACTTTAACAGCCAATCCTGGTCAGAAGAAATTGCGAAAGTAACTAACAGAGTAGAAACCTTGATATCAGCTTCATTGGGGGACTGTAACAAAGCCAACACATCAAGTGTGTCTGCTTTAAAAGACCCCAAATCAACCTGAACTCCGCGTTTACCCAAAGGAAGAAAATATGCTTTAACAACTGGTGGAACTAAATCCTCAGGTACAGATAAAGATTCATGCAAATATTTTTTAAATAAGTCCACAGGGGAAAACCCCCTAACCATGGGAAAATTTAAGAGTCGTATATTTGACGCCCGAACAGCATTTTCCAAATTTTCTAATTTCCCTTGGATTGCAACATTGTCTTTCACAATTGAATCAGTCAATACTGAAAGTTGAGAAACTTTTTGATCACCAGCACTCATCTTCTCACCAAGCACCGTCAAGTCTCCCTTAATCCCATCTGTTATACCTTCCAACTTCTCCAGACGCTGGGAAGACATTAACATCTGTTGATACACTACAGTCGAAAGCTGTGAAATCGCCTCCCAGATGGATTCCAACGAGAATACCTTCGGGCGTTGCAGAGAGATCTCGAGGTAAATCAGCAAAAGCCAAGGAACTCCCAACTGCTGAAACCCCTTGTTGACACAAATGCACCTCCATGTCCAAGGACTGCCGTCCAGTCATATCCACAGCCCCTAACATCAAAGGGGCCTCTCCGGCACTCTGATCTAGCGAGGCCCGCTCCGGCAAGACAGCTCCAACACCTTCCGGGTAAGCTGACTCGCTTCTTGCGAGAAGAGACTCCGGGGGATCAGACGCTGAGTAGGCGGTCGATCCTCTGGGGAGAGAGACACCTCCAGGGCAAGTAACGCCGGGTCTACCTCCACCGGCATCACAGCGCCCGCTCGAATCACCCCTTTCTTCTGCTCAGATAGATGGACAAAACGGTCCATTGGACCGGAAGAAACAGCAGGAACAGACTCTGCGGGCAAGGCCTTGTGCTTGCCCTTGCGTTTAGGCATAATCCCAGGAAAACTCACGCCGCCATCTTGAAAGTAGCCACTCCCCCCATAGTGGTTTTTTTAAATATAAAATTGCAGCAGAAATGGCAGAGCATTTTGAATTTGTGCATGGATATTGTGAGCATATTTTGGGAGAGTCTGATAAGCTTTTGTAATTTCTGGCGTTTTGGGTGAGGGTTAAGGCAGTTCTTGTTAGTTTTTGCTTTCTAGCACCTCTGACTTGGGCTCAGTGGTAAGCACAGCTTTTTGAATAAGGAGGCTGGAGCGGAGGAGGGACCTAGGGTTTGAGTACTGGCTTAGTAATTCATTCCCACTGGCACTCCTTGTGGCCTGGGCAGGTCCCCAACACTGCCAAGAAAACCCAAGAGCTGCTGGGTTGCCAGAAGTCAGCATTGACTCAAAGGCACCCTTGTGTATAGCCTATGAATGCTTAAAGATATAGCCAGTGTGCAAATCCTTCTTTTGCTACTATATGGCTTTTTAGATATATATTTCTTTCTCCTTAGCTTTAATCTACTATTGTGGTCAGTAGTCTTGTTACATGTGTCCACTTTATCGGGTTTTGAGTACTGGTTAAGAGGATATTTTAGCACTTTGAGGTAAAACTTTTTCTAGCTTTGTCTGTCTTCATGTTTTTAAACATCTGCATTGCAACATACGGTCTGAGAAAGGGAGTAATGTCTTTGCCTTGTTCACAAAATGGCAATTTCCCTATTTTCCTTCTTTCTTTGCTTTTGGTATTCTTTTGGTCTTCTTCTTGCCCTCCTTTTTGCTTTTTGCTCTATTTTCTGTTTTTTTAAATCCTTATTTCAGTTTTTTGGCTCCTCTGCTTCTCCCTGATTAAGAAGCAGGTATCTTTTGATCAGTCTAGTGCCCAGAAGAGCTGTATGCCAGTCCCTGATAGAGGCTTTATCTGTCGAGACATGTTGGGCTTTGCGGAATGATTTAACTACACTGGTACTGCGATTGACCAGTTTGAGATTGGGACTGCTGGTTGTTAACAATAATTTTAGATCTGTATGAATAAAGATTGCTGTTACTCTTTCACTGGCTGGTTCAATCCTCCTCTCTTTTATACTGCATTCTTCCCCACTAAACAAATGCCATCTCCAAAACACTGTACCTAGAACTTGGATGCTTTAGCAGCTTTTACAAAGTGGAGTTAAAAAAATATTAAACAAACAAGGGGAGAGCACAGAATCCTGTGGTACCCCACAGTGTAATAACTCCCAGGTATTGCAGCTAAATTCTCTGTCTCACTACATGCTCTCCTGCAAAACCAGTGAACACATAGAAACATAGAAACATGATGACAGAAAAAGACCACATGGCCTATCTAGTCTGTCCTTCCATATCAACAACTACAACAGTCCACTTTTTACCTTTAGAGATCCTCTGTGTTGATCCCATGCTTTTTTGAATTCAGTTACTGTCCTCATCTCTACCACCTCCACTGGGAGACTATTCCACAGATCCACCATTCTTTCCGTAAAGAAATACTTCCGCATATCACTCCTGAATCTATCCCCTTTCACACTAATCCCATATCCCCTCGTAGTAGAGCACTTATGCCACGGAAGTATTTAAATATCTCAATCATATCACCTCTGTCCCGCCTTTTCTCTAAGATGTACATATTAAGATCCTTGTCTGTCCTCATATTTATAATGAAGACCACTAACCATTTTAGTACCCACCCTCTGTACTGACTCCAGCCTGTTTATATCCTTTTGAGAGGTTAGATGTCATTGAAATATCAGAGACATGGTGGAAGGAGGACAACCAGTGGGACACTGTGATACCTGGATACAAACTATATCATAATGATAGAGCTTATCAAATTGGTGGAGGGGTTGCGCTCTATGTTAGAGAGGGAATTGAGTCAGAAAGGATTAAAGTTTTGCAGGAAACAAAATTTGCTGTAGAATCTCTATGGATTGAAATTCCATGTAAAAAGGGAAAGGCGATGGCAGTGGGGGTGTACTATCGACCGCCTGGCCAGAATGAACAAATGGATGATGAAATGCTCAAAGAAATCAAGGATGCTAACAAACGTTACAGCGCAGTAATAAAAATGGGTGATTTCAATTACCCCGGTATTTACTGGGTCAGTGTCATGGCAGGACATGCTAGAGAGATAAAGTTCCTAGAAGAAATAAATGACTGCTTCTTGGAGCAGCTGGTTCATGAACCGACCACAGGGCAAGCCATATTAGACCTAGTCCTTAGTGGAACACCAGATCTAGTGCAAGAGATAAGGGTGTTGGGGCCACTTGGCAATAGTGATCATAGCATGATCGCCTTTGATTAAATTAGTGGAGGAGGGATAGTAAGGAAATCCACAGTACTACCTTTTAACTTTTGAAAGGGAGACTATGATAAAATGAAGAAAATAGTAAAGAAAAAACTAAAAGGAGCAGTAGCAAAGGTTAAAGACTTACATCAAGCTTGGGTGTTGTAGAAAAATACAATCTTGGAAGCCCAGACCAGCTGTATTCCACGCTTTAAGAAAAGTGGAAGGAAGTCCAAAAAACTGCCAGCATGGTTTAAAGGTGAGGTCAGAGAGGCTGTTGTTGCCAACAAAACATCTTTCAGGAAATGGAAAAAAGAGCCAAACGACGAAACCTGGAAACAGCACAAGCACTGGCAAGTCAAATGCAAGGCATTGATAAGGCAGGCAAAGGGAGAATTTGAGAAGAAGCTTGCTGCGGAAGCAAAAATGCGAAGTAAAGACCT
This sequence comes from Ichthyophis bannanicus, assembly GCA_033557465.1. Classification (NCBI taxonomy): domain Eukaryota; kingdom Metazoa; phylum Chordata; class Amphibia; order Gymnophiona; family Ichthyophiidae; genus Ichthyophis; species Ichthyophis bannanicus. The sequence goes on along the minus strand of CM066046.1, from coordinate 10,856,311 downwards.
TTTCAGGTACATTCGTAGCAAAAAACCTGTGAGAGAGTCAGTTGGTCCATTAAATGATAAAGGGGTTAAAGGAGCACTAAGAGGCGACAAGGCTATAGCGGAGAGACTGAATGAATTCTTTGCTTCGGTCTTTACTGAGGAAGATGTAGGGATGTTACCCATGACTGAAGTGGTATTTAAAGGTGCGGAAGAATTGAAGGAAATATCGATACATCGGGAAGATGTATTACAACTATTAGATAAACTGAAGAGTATCAAATCACCTGGGCCAGATGGTATACATCCAAGGGTGTTGAAAGAACTGAAATATGAGATTGCAGACCTGCTATTAGTTCACAGATTACTATCATTAAAATCATCTCTAATACCTGAAGATTGGAGGATCGCCAATGTAACACCAATTTTTAAAAAGGGTTCCAGGGGTGATCCGGTAAACTACAGACCAGTGAGCCTGATGTCAGTACCGGGAAAAATGGTAGAAACCATCATAAAGAATAAAATTACTCAGCATGTAGATAGTCATGACCTAATGGGAGACAGCCAACATGGCTTTAGACAAGGAAGATCTTGTCTTACTAATCTGTTATGTTTTTTTGAAGGAGTGAATAATCAGGTGGACAAAGGTGAGTCGGTTGATAGTGTGTATCTGGACTTTCAGAAAGCCTTTGACAAGGTCTCTCATGAGAGACGTTTGGCAAAATTAAAGAGTCATGGGATAGGAGGCAGTGTACTATTGTGGATCAGGAACTGGTTAAAAGATAGAAAGCAACGGGTAGGGCTAAATGGCCAATTTTCCCAATGGAGAAAGGTGAATAGTGGTGTACCCAGGGATCTGTGCTGGGTCCGCTGCTTTTTGACATATTCATAAATGACCTGGAAAGTGGAATAACGAGTGAGGTTATCAAATTTGCAGATGACACAAAACTTTTAAAGTTGTTAAAACCCAAGAGGATTGTGGAAAATTGCAAGAGGATCTTGATAAATTGGAAGACTGGGCATCAAAATGGCAGATGAAATTTAATGTGGACAAGTGCAAAGTTATGCACCTAGGGAAGAACAACCCAAACTATGATTACACGATGCAAGGTTCCACATTAGGAACTACCACCCAGGAAAAAGATTTAGGCGTCATTGTGGATACCATGTTAAAACCCTCGGCCCAGTGTGCAGCGGAGGCCAAGAGAGCAAATAGAATGCTAGGTATGATAAGGAAAGGAATGGAAAATAAAACAAAAGATATTATAATGCCTCTATCGTTCCATGGTGAGACCGCACCTTGAATATTGTGTGCAATTCTGGTCGCCGTATCTTAAAAAGGATATAGCGATTTTAGAAAAGGTTCAGAGAAGAGCCACCAAAATGGTAAAGGGGATGGAAGGATACTCCTATGAAGAAAGGCTAAAAAGGTTAGGGCTCTTTAACCTGGAAAAGAGACGGTTGAGGGGAGATATGATAGAAGTCTATAAATTAATGAACGGAGTGGAACGGGTAAACGTAGATCGATTGTTTACCTTATCAGAATATAGAAAGACTAGGGGACATGCAATGAAGCTACAGGGTAAACTATTTAAGACTAATAAAAGAAAATATTTTTTCACTCAACGTGTAATCAAACTCTGGAATTTGTTACCGGAGGATGTAGTAAAGGCTGTTAGTGTAGCTGGGTTTAAAAAAAGGTTTGGATAAGTTCCTGGAGGAAAGGTCCATAAACCATTATTAAGAAGGGACCCATTATATCAATGCTTGAACCAATACAAGCATTGTGAAACCTGTGTCCCTTGGGGAAACTGCTAGGTACATATGACCTAGATTGGCCACTGTTGGAAACAGAATACTGGGCTTGATGGATCTTGGTCTGACCCAGTATGGCATATCTTATGTTCTTATGTTCTTATGAAGGTGCGGTCTCCAGAACTGCACACAATACACCAAATGAGGTCACACCAAAGACTTAAGAGCAAACAGTCACGTCAGAGACAGTCCACAGTAGAGGAACGTGATGTGTCCAAGGATAGAACAAGACAATCATATAGTATTAAAAAAGAGGCATTTATTCACAAACCAATAGATGGTGCCCACCCGACACAGGCCGTGTTTCTTTTAACAAAACTTCATCAGGGGTACAGGGCAACTTATTGGTCAAAGCTGTAGATATCTCTTTACAATTTTTACAAGGCACCACACGACAGAATAACGAGTTCAAGACGTTTTTACGGTTTCTGTGCCGCGATTTGTGCAGCTCGGTGAGCCTTGTAAAAATTGTAAAGAGGAGATATCTACAGCTTTGACCAATAAGTTGCCCTGTACCCCTGATTAATTTTGTTAAACGAAACACGGCCTGTGTCGGGTGGGCACCATCTATTGGTTTGTGAATAAATGCCTCTTTTTTAATACTATATGATTGTCTTGTTCTATCCTTGGACACATCACGTTCCTCTACTGTGGACACACCAAAGACTTATACAGAGGCACTATCACCTCCTTTCTTCTGCTGGCCATTCCTCTCCCTGTGCACCCAAGCATCCTTCTAGCTTTTGGCGTTGCCTTTTCTACCTGTTTAGCTACTTTCAGATCATCAGACACAATCATACCCAGATCCCGCTCTTCTTTAGTGGACAAAAGTACTTCAACCCTTATACTATATCGCTCCCTTGGATCGCTGCAGCCCAAATGAACACCTTAATAGTTCCTAGGATGATGACATCGTGTATTAAGGCTACTTCAAACAGAGCTTTCTCAATATTCTCTCCTCTAAACTGGAATACACTTCCCCATGAAATCCGTGGCATCAAAAGCCTAATACTATTCCGAAAAGCCTTGAAACACCATCTGTTCACAAAATGTTACCCAAAAGTCATCCCGGACACTCACACATCTAGCAAGCTTCCCACATACCCCAGACACCTTAGCACCCTAATAGTGGAGGGTGTAGTGGAGGAGTAGCCTAGTGGTTGGGGCAAGGTACTTCAGGCCGGAAGGTCGGGGGTTCAAATCCCACTAGAGGACAGCAACCTTGGGCCGGAAGGACTGGGGTTTCTAGTCCCACAGGTGCTCCTTGTGGTCTTGGGCAAGCCACTTAACCCTCCATAGCCCATGTTCCCTGTAAAATAGTTATCTCTAAGTTATAATGCCCTGTTCAATGTAATTTCAGTTTGTTCAATGTAAACCGCACTGATGCAGAATAGCGCGGTATATAAGAGAATTAAATAAATAAATAAATAAAATACAACCAGAAAATGGTTAGCCCACATGATAACCATTTACCTGCATCATCCACATGAAATCACTTACAATATACAAATGAGTTTAGAATATTGCATATAGTTAAAGTATATAGTTTAAAGTTAAACTGTACATAGTTATCCCGGTTATCCCATGTGTTATTTTCCCTGTTCTTTGTAAACTCAATGTTGCCTGTATGCATTGCAGTATGTTTTGTTCATTGTACACCACGCTGATTTTAATAGCGCGGTATAGAAGAAATGTTAAATAAATAAATAAATAAATTCATGACCTTGCATTTTTTAGCATTAAATCTCAGCTGCCAAATTCTAGACCATTCTTCAAGCTTAGCTAGATCCCTCCTCATGTTATCTACACTTTCCTGGGTGTCTACTCTATTGCAGATTTTGGTATCATCCGCAAAGAGGCAAAGCTTACCTGACAGCCCTTCCGCTATATCACTAACAAAGATTGTGACAGTAGCCTTTTCTGCCCTACAGTTGCTTAAAACGTAGGAACTAGTTGTATGCTGACAACTTACTATGCCTACATAGTGTGATGTTTTATCATTTCATCCCTGTTCTTCCAGTATGTGTGCTTATGCATCTGACTCTAATGTCATCATAGCGCCAAGCTGGCAGAAGTGCCCAAGTGGTTGGGAAGGAGAAGGCTATGGCTATAGCTGCTGGAGAGAATGGGCCCAGGCGGCCTCCAGTGTATTGGTAAGTGTCCAGACGGAGTGAGATAGAAACACAGAAAAATGACGACAGAAAAAGACTACTTGGCCTATCTACTCTGTCCTTCCATATCAACAACCACAACAGTCCCCTTTCTTCCTTTAGAGATCCTCTGTGTTTGTCCCATGCTTTTGAATTCAGTTACTGTCCTCATCTCTACCACCTCCACTGGGAGACTATTCCACGGATCCACCACTCTTTCCGTAAAGAAATATTTCCGCATATCACTCCTGAATCTATCCCCTTTCACCCTCATCCCATGCCCCCTCATAGCAGAACTTGCTTTCAATCGAAATAGGCTCTCCCCCTGTGCATTTATGCCATGGAGGTATTTAAATGTCTCAATCATATCACCTCTATTCCACCTTTCCTCTAAGGTGTACATATTAAGATCCTTAAGTCTGTCCTCATATGCTTTATAATGAAGACCGCTGAGGCTTTCCTCCACCACCTAACCTTGGCCTGCACTGGATCCTCCTTAACCGGGCACTGCTCAGCCAGGTAACCAGGGCAATGGGGCCTGCTAGGCTTCCGGCCCATCCCCCAGAGCAACCTTGGGGGCTAATTTTTCTGATGCTTAGTCAGGAGGGTCATACGAAGGGAACAAAACACTAAGGTGGTCATTCTTTTCAGGACGTCTAGGCCCCTGTGCGCCTGATCGGAATCGGATGCACAGAGGTAGACGTGATTCTTATCCTGGAGGGCACATCTAGCCCATGCAGGATCAGAATCACAACAAGGCCTGTATGTATAGGCCGGGACCTGATTCCCATCGGCCTGCACGTACAGGCCACTGACTGGCTAACTCAGGCAAGGCTCCTGGATGGAGCCGTGGCACCATGGTATCTAGTTGCCATGGCACCGTGGCTCCATTCAGGAGCTGCGATCCCCAGGTTCTGACGACGGTCTCCTTTCCCCACAGCCCGACCCCTGATCTGGCCTCCCATGGCCAGGGTTGGGCTGCGGGGAATCCCCTGCACCCACCTCACCATTCTTCTGTGGCCGGAGCTCCCATCCCCTGATGTCTAGGGGGACTTATTCCACCTCCAAGGTGGAATAAGTCCCCCGTCCAGTCTGCTGTACAATCTGATGTACAGGGCCGACATCAGAATTGGCCCTGTACAGCCGGGGCTGTGGACCGCCCACTGCCCACCCTAACTCCACCTTCGCACTGCCCCCTTCCCACCCTGTTTAGCCTCCCCATACAAACACCTTGATGCAGAGGGGGCTGAATAGCAGGGATGGACGTCCCAACGGGACGTCCATCCCCACTATTTGTGGCTCAGAATGACCCTGAAATCTGTAAAGCAAACATTTAAGACAGTCTTGAAGGACTACCAAAAGGGACTGCTACTGCTGGAAAGAAATCTGCACTTGTAAGTATTTATTTTCTTCTGGTAAATTCTCTAAATTTGGGGGAAAAGGGATTTCTTTGAGTTAGACTTGATAAATCTGTGTATTTTAGGATCTAGTATATTTATTAACTTAGTCAGGGCCTAGTAGCACCAGAGAACCTTTAATTTAGATCAAATCCCAGTCAGGGCCTAGTAGCACCAGAGACCTTTTAATTTAAATCAAATCAGAGTATAGCTTAGCACAGAAGGAAGAACAGAGTAAATATTCTTTAAGAAGAAAGAATGAAATTGTTTCTAGAGATCTTTATGAGTCCTTCAAGTTAGGAGACAAGAGACTGTAAAAGTGTTTTAAATAGGTATTAAAGCCAAGTGACATATAAAATGGGAAATTTGAAAGGCCCCTCTACCAAACCAAGGGCTGTGTGAATTACCCAGGAAATTGTTAAGAGATTACCTTAGAAGCTCAGATACAATGAGGGCACTGTAGCAAGCCAGCTTTTACTAAGTGTTCTTTCCCTCCCTCCCACCCACCGCAATCTCCACCAACCACAGGCATCATCTTAGCTTTATAGGCTCTTTCACTTTCAGGTTCAGATGGTTATCCTCATCAGGAATATATTAATTAAGGTCCTGAAATTCATTAATCTTGAGTTGCACAAAGTTCTTTAAACCTGTTAGATATAGTTTAATCAGTACAAGTATTACTAGCAACTTTAAGTAAGTAGACAACTTAAAAAGCTAAACAAAACCTTAAAATTAAGATGCAGACAGCAGTCCAGCAGCGTGATGAGGGCTAGCAAGTCTTTTGCATTGAGTGTCACATGTTTGATTTTCTCCAAGTTGGTGATATTTCTTACATGTGATAGAGGTGCAAGGAGCTCTTTGCCCTCAAGGAATGAGTTCGATCTCTGGAGATAGAGTAGTGGAGGATATAAGGAGGACAGAGAGGTATACAGACGAGACCTACAGTGAAGTAGTACTTAAGTCCCACCTCCAGTCTGGCAGCCTCTCAGTTGCCATGGAGGAGAGAGGAGAGGAGAAAGGAGAGCATCACCTGATGTGGCAGGAAGTGATCCTGTAGCTAAGACCTGCACTCCAGGTGATGTAAAACCCTCTTGCACCAAGGAGGTTTCTCCAGGGCAATGTGCCCATGAGGGAAGGGTTAGGACAGCAGTTATAGTGGTGATTCGATCATTAGGCATGTATATAGCTGGGTGACTGGTTGACGTGAGGATCACCTGGTGACATGCCTGTCTGGTGAGAAGGTAGTGGACCTCACATGCCACCTAGACAAGGTCTTAGGTATTGCTGGGGAGGAGTCTGCTGTCTTGGTGCATGTTGGTACCAATGACATATGAAAGTGTGGGAGGGAGGTTCTGGAGGCCAAATTTAGGCTATTAGGTAAGAAGCTGAAATTCAGAACTTCCAGGGTAGTATTCTCTGAAATTCTTCCCATTCCACGTGCAGGAACCAAAAGGCAGGCAGAGCTCTGGAGTCTCAATGCAATAATGAGACAATGGTGCAAAAAAGAGAGTTTTGGATTTTTTTAGGAACTGGGCAGCATTCTGAGAAAGGGAGGGTCTTTTCCGAAAGGATGGGTTCCATCTTGACAAGGATGGAACCAGGCTGCTGGCATTAACCTTAAAAAGAGCAGCTTTTAAACTAGATATAGGGGAAAGCCAACAGTCTCCCAAGAGCGCATGGTTTGGAAGGATGTATCCTTGAAGGATACTAGCAAAAGAGGGAAGTTAGGGCATCCTGACAGAGAGGTTCCAATAAAGATAAAAGTAACCCATGTGCCCTTAAGTACAGAGCTGGAAGATTACTACCCTTATCAACTGATGACCAGATTAATATGAATAAACTACAACCTCTAAAATTCCTGTATGCCACTGTTAGAAGTCTAAAAAGTAAGATCGGAGAGTTAGAATATATAGCACTGAATGAAAGGTTAGATATGATCGGCATCTCAGAGACCTGGTAGAAGGAGGACAACCAATGGGTCACTGTGATACCTGGGTACAAACTATATCACAATGATAGGGTAGATCAAATTGGTGGAGAGGTTGCCTCTATGTCAGAAAGGGCAATGAGTTAAATAGAATTAAAGTTTTGCAGGAAACAAAATACACTGTAGAATCTATATGGATAGAAGTTCCATGTAAACAGGGGAAAGCAATGGCAGTGGGAATGTACTACCAACCACCTGGCCAGAATGAACAGATGGATGATGAAATGCTAAAAGACATCAGGGAAGCTAACAAAAGTTACATCATAGTAATAGCAGGATAATTGAAATCACCCATTATTGACAGGGTCAGTGTCATAACAGGACATGCTAGGAAGATAAGGTTTCTAGATGAAACAAATGACTGCTTCTTGGAGCAGCTGGTTCATGAATCAACAAGAGGGGAAGCTATTTTGGACCTAATTCTTAGTAGAACACGGGTCCAGTGCAAGAGATAAGGGTGTTGAGGTCTCTCGGCAATAGTGATCATAATATGAACACATTTGATTTAATAAATGGAAGAAAGATGGCAAGGAAATCCACAGTACTACCTTTTAACTTTTAAAAGGGAGAATATGATAAAATGAAGAAAATAGTTCAGAAAAAAACTAAAAATAGCAGCTGCAAAGGCTAAAGATTCACATCAAACATTGGAGTTGTTTACAAATACTATCTTGGAAGCCCAGACCAAATGTATTCCACACTTTTTAAGAAAAATAGAAGGAAGGCCAAAAACCTGCCAGCATTTCTTAAAGGCAAGGTCAATGAGTCTGTTGCAGCCAAAAATGTATCTTTCAGGAAATGGAAAAAGGAGCCAAATGACGAAAATAGGAAACAACATAAGCACTGGTAACTTAGATGCAATACATTGATAAGGGAGGCAAAGAGATAATTTGTAATAAAAGCTTGCTGTGGAAGCAAAAACATACAATAAAAACTTTTTTAAGTACATTCGCAACAAAAAAACCCTCTGAGACCATTGGATGATAGAGGGGTAAAAGAGGCACTAAGTGACCACAAAACCATAGCAGAGAGACTGAATGAATTCTTTGCTTTGGTCTTACTGAAGAAGATGTAGGGAAGTTACCCATTAGTGAAATGGTATTTAAAGGTGACATATCAGAAGAATGGAAAGAAATTTCAATAAATCGGGAAGATGTATTACAAGTATTTGATAAACTGAAGAGTAACAAATCACTTGGACTGGATGATATGCATCCAAAGATTTTGAAAGAATTGAATTATGAGATGGCAGACCTACTATTAGTAATCTGTGAACTATCATTAAAATCATCTGTAGTACCTTTATCTTTATTGTCATTTGATATACTGGCCTAGGCAGCAAGGCATCAGAGTGGTTTACAAAAATCTATATTAAAAATAAGGAAAAGGAAAAGAACGCCAATCATATATAGGACAGGACAGAAAAAGAGAATGAAAAAGACAGCAATGGGCAGACGGGGAGGAGAGGAGAAGAACTTAGACTAAGAAGGGAGCGAGCTAAGAGGGAGACTGCTCAGGGTAAGGGGAGGGAAGGTCATAAGCCAACTGCAACAGGTGTGTTTTGAGCTGAGATTTGAACTGGGAGAAAGGAGATCTCTGCACATAATGAGGCAGGTAGGGAATTCCATAAGGCAGGAGCAAGGAAAAAGAAAGCAGAATGATGTGTTTGTTCCAAATGTACATGGGAAACCGAGGGGAGGGCCAGTGGTGAGTGTGGAGGGATCTGAGGAGATGGTGGAAGGGAGTGAAAATGAAGGAGGTCAGACAAATATTGCGGTATGCCTGTGTGGATTGCCTGATGAGTGAATATGAGAATTTTGTAATTTAATCAACATTTTATGGGAAGCCAGGGTGGGAGTGATGTGTTCACGGTGCGAGGTGTAAGTGATAATCCGGGCTGCTGTATTTTGGAGAAGTTGCAATTGATGACGTTGGCAAGACCGGCAAGAGCACTGTTGCAATAATCTATTCTAGAAATTACTAGTGAAAAAAGGAGGGTAGTAAGGAGTGCTGGTTGAGAGAAGAATGATGAGCATGGATCCGACAGAGGAAGAAGAAAGACTGTTGGACAAGGGAGGAAATGTGGCCATGAAATGACAGAGAGGAATCTAGAATGAGCCCAAGATAGCAGAGGGAGTGAATTAGGGGGACTGGGGAGTTATAATGAAGACCACTAACCATTTTAATAACCAACCTCTGCGCTGACTCCATCCTGTTCACATCCTTTTGAAGGTGCGGTCTCCAGAATTGCACACTATACTCCAAATGAGGTCGCACCAAAGACTTATACAGAGGCACTATCACCTCCTTTTTTCTGCTAGCCATTCCTCTCCGTATGCACCCAAGCATCCTTCTAGCTTTTGCCGTCGCCTTTTCTACCTGTTTAGCTACTTTAAGATCATCAGACACAACCACGCCTAAGTCCCACTCTTCTTTAGTGAACAAAAGTACTTCACCCCCTATACTATATTGCTCCCTTGGATTGCTGCAGCCCAAATGCATTACCTTACATTTTTTAACATTAAATCTCAGCTGCCAAATTCTAGACCATTCTTCAAGCTTAGCTAGATCCCTCCTCATGTTATCTACACCTTCCTGAGTGTCTACTCTATTGCAGATTTTGGAATCATCCACAAAAAGGCAAACCTTACCCGACAGCCCTTCCACTATATCACTAACAAAGTTGTTAAAAAGAATTGGACCAAGGACAGATCCCTGGGGCACACCACTGGTAACATCCTTCTCCTCAGAGTGAGCTCCATTCACCTGTACTCTTTGTCGCCTCCCACCCGAACTGGGAGAGAGACGAGAAAATAGAAGAGGGTGATCAACCAAATCAAAGGCTGCAGAGAGATCCAAGGAAATTGCAAGAGAGATGTTGCCTTGTTCATGAGCAGTGTGTGTTTCGCCGAGCAGTGAAAAAAAATAGTGTCTGTACTATGGCCAGTTCGGAAACCAGACTGGCGTAGATGCAAGAAGTGAGTGGAATCCAAGTGTGAAAATAGTTGAGAGAAGATTAGTTTCTCAAGGACCTTGGAAAGGAAGGGAAGATTAGAAATTTGATGCCAGTTAGCCAGTTTGTCTGGGGCAGGTGGAGGCTTTTTAAGGATGGGATGGACAATGGTGTGCTTCCATAGGGAGGGAAAGATACCCAAAGCGAGACTGGAATTAAAGATGTAGAAAAGGAAGGAGGGCAAGGGAAGGTTCCGTGATCCAAGGGGAAGGAATAGGGTCAGAGGGGCATGTAGTCTTATGGGATGAATTGATAACCTTGAGTAGGGTGGTGGCAGTGACGGGCTGGAAGGAAGACCAAAGATGAGAGAAGGTAGAAATGGGTAGGGAGAGGGAGGATTGTGGTGAAGGCACCAAGCCAAGGGTGGGGAGGGAAGATTAAACTTCTGTTGCGGGGCTATGGAGAGGGGGAAACTTTGAATGGTGCACAGCAATCTTCTCAGAGAATTAGCTGGCAAGACAAGAGGGGTCTGGCAGAGAGTGGTGGGCTGAGGGTGCTGAGCTGTTAGTGACATCTGAAAGAGAGTGAAACACTGAAAAAGGTTTCCTGGAGGAAGTTGAGGCAGATGAAATAATGGTGGTGTAATAAGTCTTTTTAGCTGAAGAGATTTGGGCTTTGTAGTGGCGGCAGGAAAGACGGAAGCAAAGAAGGCTAATGGGGGTAGGTTGACGCTGCCAGAGATGCTCATCTCTGCAGAGCTGAGCTCGGAGAAGGGAAAAATCATGTGTGAACCAGGGATGCCAACAAAGGGTAGGGCGAATAGTGCATGATTCGAGGGGGGCCAGCCTGTTGAGGTCAGCAGAGAGAGTGGAATGACAGAACTGAACCTGGACATTGGTAGATGAGGAGCCTAAATTGGAAGGAAAGATGGAGTCTCCAGAGGGGAACTGAAGAAGAGTGTTAGGAGTGATGCGCTGCTTCAAGTGTGTGGATCAGAGATAGACTGAGGGGGAAGAGGGGCAGTTGGGAGGGACAAGGAGAAGAACACACAGAAGTGGTCCGTCCAGGGGAGGGACAAAGTTGTGATCATAGAGGGGACCACAGATGACAAGGGAGCAGTAAGAAGCAGGTCAAGAGTGTTACCGGCTGCATGCATGGGGAGGGAGATGTGCTGATGAAGGGAAAGATCTGAGAGAAGTGAAATGAAGGTCTTGTCTCTGGATCGGGAGGGAGAGTTGATGTGGATGCTCAGGTCGCCCAGAATTGTGAGGTGTGAATAAGTGGAGGAGACTTAAGATAGAGTAAGGAAGAGAGAGTCCCAAAATGAATCGATAGGGGAACATATAGGAGGAGAAAATGGCTGGGCAGGGAAAACCCAAGACGAAGAAGTGCCTCGAGGTAATGGTATGCTGGGGAGGATATTAGTTGAAAAGGTAAGGAAGAATGGTAGAAGAGAGCTAACCCTCTGCCTGAGCAGCCGGAGTGGAGTAGAGAGAAAGCAGAGAAGCCAGACTGAAGACATTGATCGAGGATAGGCTCCATGAGGAAGATGCTGTCGAGAGAGCTCTGTAATATAAGGTTTTGAACAAGCTCTGGTTTAGAACGCAGGGAGTGGCAGTTGAGCAAAGCAAGGGCCATGGTAAAAAGAGTAGAGGCGGGGTCCATGGAGGACAGCCCCAGGGCTGTAGGGGAAGGTGAGCAGGTAATGAGGTTAGATAATACCCAAGAGAGGTCCGATTTATCAGTAAGCGTGCGAGTGGACTGCCATGTCCAGTGAACAGGGATAGGTCCATGGGGCTGAGAGTGGAGAATCAGAGGAGGAGAACTCCCCAATGTAGCTCCAATTTTTAAAAAAGGTTCTAGGGGTGATCCAGGAAACTACAGACTGCTGAGCCTGATGTCTGTCACCGGCAAAAATGGTAGAAACCATTATAAAGAATAAAATAAAATTCCTGAACATCTATATAGTCATGGTTTAATGGGAGAAAGTCAACATGAATTTAGCCAAGGAAGTCTTACTAATCTGTTATATTTTTTTGAAGGTGTGAATAAACAGGTAGACAAAGGTGAGCCGGTTCATATAATGTATCTGCATATTCAGAAAACTTTTGACAAGGTCCCTCATGAAAGACTCTTGGCGAAATTAAAGTCATGGGACAGGAGGCAGTGTACAATTGTGGATCAGGAAATGGTTAAAAGATGCAAAGCAGAAAGTAGGGCTAAATGGCCAATTTTCTCAATGAAGGAAGGTGAATAAGAACATAAGATACGCCATACTGGCTAAGGCCAAAGTCCATCAAGCCCAGTATCCTGTTTCCAACAGTGGCCAAGCTGGGTCACAAGTACCTAGCAGTCTCCCCAAAAGACACAGGTTCCTCAATGCTTGTATTTGGTCAAGTAGTGATATCCAGGTTCCCTTTTAATAATGATTTATGGACCTTTCTTCCAGGAACTTGTCCAAACCTTTTTTAAACCTAGCTACACTAACAGCTTTTACTACATCCTCCGGTAACAAATTCCAGAGTTTGATTACACGTTCAGTAAAAAAAATATTTGCTCTTATTAGTCTTAAATAGGTTACCCTGTAGCTTCATTGCATGTCCCCTAGTCTTTTTATATTCTGATGATGTAAACAATCGATCTACGTTTATCCGTTCCACACAAATCCATTAATTTATAGACTTCTATCTATAGTGGAGGAGTGGCTGAGTGGTTGGGGCAGGTACTTCAGGTCGGAAGGTTGGGGGTTCAAATCCCACTATAGGACAGCAACCTTGGGCCGGAAGGACTGGGGTTTCTAGTCCCATAGGTGCTCCTTGTGGTCTTGGGCAAGCCTCTTAACCCTCCATAGCCCATGTTCCCTGTAAAATAGTTATCTCCAAGTTATAATGCCCTGTTCAGTGTAATTTTAGTTTGTTCAATGTAAACCGCACTGATGCAGAATAGCGCGGTATATAAGAGAATGTAAATAAATAAAAAATAAATATCTCCCCTCAGCCGTCTCTTTTCCAGGTTGAAGAGCCCTAACCTTTTTAGCCTCTCTTCATAGGAGTATCCTTCCATCCCCTTTACCATTTTGGTGGCTCCATTTACAGCTCATAACAGCTCCCTTCCATGTATTCCATGTATATATATTCATATATAAATTTGTACATAGTTATTGCACTGTTTGGTATTTTATCACATTGTTTATTCTACATTATATGATGTTCCTTGTAAACACGTTCTGTTACATTTTGAAGTTTCATGTAAAACAAACTTGCTTTGTTAATTGTTGTTAACTGTAAACCGCATCTGAACTTTGGAAGATGCGGTATATAAATGCGAATAAAATAAATAAATAAATAAAATAACAGGAACCTTTGGCAAATTTAGGCAATGTAATTATTTACAAATTACAATAACAAGTTCTTAAATATTTACAAACTGCAAAATTTACAACTCATGTCATCAATCAGTTTTGGATAGTGTTAAAATGTGCGTGGGTAGTTTGGTAGATTTTGTAAATGAGCTATGGGGGGTGGGAGGCCAGATCTGAAAATTGGTAGTAATGTTGGGCGAATAAGTATGTTTTTAGTTCCTTTCTGAATGTTTGGAGATCTTTTATCTCCCTTAATTGGTCAGGGAGGTTATTCCATTGAGTAGGTGCTACGTATGAGAAGGCGCTATTGCTTGTTATTTGCTTTGTCTTTCTTATTGTATCTGGTACTTGCACGGTATTGAGATTTCTCCTTCTTCTTAGTCTATTGTCTGAAGGTCAATGGATAAGGGTAGATAGATATGATGGGGCGATGTTGTTAATTAATTTTAAATGTAGTCAGTATAATTTTATATTGGATCCTGCTTAGAAATTAATTAGAAATTAGAAATTAGAAAAACATCAGTAAGTTTCAACCATTCACAGAGGACGGCAGTCTGATGTAAGAGCCAACACCCCTGTTGCTGACTAAAAAGTTAGCCCAACACTTTATGGCCGTTTTAAAAGTTTGGTCATTGTGATCCACTTTGGGGTTTGCTGTTAGCAGTCTGTATCCTCAAGCTGGAAACAAGTATCCATGCTGGGATTTGCATCCTGAAAGGCAGAAACCTCTGAAAGGGGTATATCTTTATCAGTCAATGTTAAATAAACACAGGGCTGAAACCTCTATTTCAGTGAGGTCCTTACAAGACCTTTTACGCTACTGAGTATTACCAAAACATAGGAGGGCTCTTCTTACCACTGATGTAATGGTGGGAGGAGGCCTCAGATGGAAGGAAACCTGACTGGTATAAAGACCAAGCCCAAAGGCAGTTTTCTGTCTCTGACTGGCCAAGCCACTGTATCTCAGCAGTAGGATAGTCCTGGGTCCACAAGCTAGTTGACAATAAGGGAGGTGGAAAGGTCTCTTGCTAACTCAACCTGAGGGTGTTAAAATAACTGAAATATGAGATTGCAGACCTACTATTGTTTTTTTTAAATTAAATTTCAACTTATTCCATACAATAAGCAAATCAAGCAATATGAAGAAATTACAAATCAAATATATAATACTAAGAAAACCATCCACTCATGGGATTCTTAGAAAATACACACAAAATACATAAAGGTCCACATTATGAGAGAGTAGAAAACCAACTAAAGACAACAATTCGCAAGAAACATTTACAAAGTCACAGGTAGTGTGAGAAAAAAAACAAAACCCTTATAATACTAACCTGTCACTACAGACTGAGACTCATTACTATTAAGAAAACATAAGAATATAAGATATGCCATAATGAGTCAGACCAAGGTCCATCAAGCCCAGTATCCTGTTTCCAGCAGTGGCCAATCTAGGTCATACGTACCTAGCAGTTTCCCCAAAAGACACAGGTACTACAATGCTTGTATTGGGTCACGCATTGATATCCTGGGTCCCTTCTTAATAATGGTTAATGGACCTTTCCTCTAGGAACTTGTCCAAACCTTTTTTAAACCCAGCTACACTAACAGCCTTTATTACATCCTCCGGTACCAAATTCCAGAGTTTGATTACACATTGAGTGAAAAAATATTTTCTTTTATTAGTCTTAAATAGTTTACCCTGTAGCTTCATTGCATGTCCCCTAGTCTTTCTATATTCTGATAACGTAAACAATCGATCTACGTTTACCTGTTCCACTCTGTTCATTAACTTATAGACTTCTATCATATCTCCCCTCAGCCGTCTCTTTTCCAGGTTAAAGAGCCCTAACCTTTTTAGCCTTTCTTCATAGGGGTATCCTTCCATCCCCTTTACCATTTTGGTGGCTCTTCTCATAATCTTTTCTAATAGTGCTAATAATATCCTTTTTAAGATATGGCGACCAGAATTGCACACAATATTCAAGGTGCGGTCTGTCAGACGGCTGCCTGGGTGAGAATCTTCACAGTCTTGGCAAGTGCATATATCTATATGATTTGCAAGGTATTGTGGGCAATGTAGTTCATTCACACCAGACACAGCTGCTGACAATAATTTAGTTGTGCTCTTGGGTAAAGCCAATAAGATATTTATTTATGGGGGTTATTTCTCCCAACACAGATATGCTTGGTAGCACATAAATCAGGTAACTTGCTTTCAGTGTTAACTTGGAAAAACAAAGTCAAAATCAGGAAAACAACAAATGAAAAGCCACAAAGCAAGAAACAAACTGTTCTTTTCAGGTTAACTTCTGATTACTTCCCACATAGATTCAGAAGTGATTCTCTCCTAGCTCACAAGCAATTAGGTAAGGCTTAATTGCTAGCAGTCACCAGCTGAAACCCCTTAGCTGGCTTGCCTTCCACTGTGTGGGTCAAATCCTGCTTCAGGAGCTTTTCTGAGTAGATTAAAGAACAAATTTGTATTTCTTTGTGATGGTTGCTGTACTTTATAACAGAAAGTTACCAATGGAGTTTAGACAGAGAACAGTCCATATAAATAGGATCTTCATCTGCTATTATTCCCCCTTGTTCAACAAGTATGGGTTCAATATCATGGATTGGCACAGATGAATCTCTCAATGGAGCACTTTTCAGGAGAATACTTGTTTCCCTGCTGTCTTTCAAGGTTATAGCTAGGGCATAGATCAGTGTTCATACCTGAGCTTCCATTGCTGTTAGAGTTCCTCTCTAAATAGCCTGGCCAGTATGTAGTCCAGTTCTTATGTCCAGCCTTCCAATCCAGATCCCTGGACATTGGATCTCTCTTCACATACCTTCTGGCACGGGTCTTAGGGTCTCTTCCACGTGCAGCCATCTCCCTCACAGGTAGCCTCTGGTGATTCCTAGCTCTGCAGCACCATTCCTCTGGCTTTCCCCAGTCCAATGGTGTATGCTGGCCCTTGGAATACCTCCCAGTATACCTACTGCTCTGGCCTCTTCTAGACCTCTCAAAGGCTTTTCTCCTCTTTCTTCCAGAGGGTCTCTTTCCCTCTCTGTCCGTCCGGTGTGGCTTCTGCTTCTGATGATCCTTCAGATGAAACTGATGATCCTTCTCTGGATATCCAAGGTGATCATGAAGATCATGAAGATCATGAAGATGGTCATCTGTAGAATAAACTCTACTCTTATTCTGCCTAGATGAGTGCTCCTCCCTAATACAGCGCAGCTGTGCTGAATCAGGCCCTGCCCTTTGAGATGAGTGCTTAGGGATTACCTCATAGCCCTCCTGATTGAACACACGTTTCCCCACTTCAGCTCCTCTAATGGCTGTTGGAAACCTGGTGCATTCTGGGACTGGTAGTCTTTTATAGGAAAATTCTGTTTTCTTATTTCTACCAGAACTGACAGGTTGCTTGTTCAGAGTCACTTCACCTTTTCTATAGCTCCTTCCTGAGCTATGATAAGCTTCCTTATCACAGGTCTCACCATGGAACGATATAGAGGCATTATAATATCCTTTGTTTTATTTTCCATTCCTTTACTTATGATACCTAGCATTCTATTTGCTTTCTTGGCTGCCACTGCACACTGGGCCGAGGATTTTAACATGTTATCCACAATGACACCTAAATCTTTTTCCTGGGTGGTGGTTCCTAATATGGAACCTTGCATCGTGTAACCATAGTTTGGGTTGTTCTTCCCTAGGTGCATAACTTTGCACTTGTCCACATTAAATTTCATCTGCCAATTTGATGCTCAGTCTTCCAATTTATCAAGATCCTCTTGCAATTTTCCACAATCCTCTTGGGTTTTAACAACTTTAAATAGTTCTGTGAGTGGAGGAGTAGTCTAGTGGTTAGAGCACTGGCTTGGTAACCAAGCAACCAGGGTTCAATTCCCACTAGCACTCCTTGTGGCCTTGGGCAAGTCACTTAACCCTCCATTGCCTCGGAAGAAAGGCCTGGCAATCTACTTCCGGTGACACTGCCAAGAAAGCCCAGGAGCTTCTGGGTTGCCAGGAGTCAGGACTGACTCGAAGGCACACATTGCATTGTTTTTTGTGTCATCTGCAAATTTGATAACCTCACTTGTTATTCCCTTTTCCACTAATTGATCAGGTTACAAAAAGCCATAACACTTCCCAAGATGGTCTACTACACATTTGCATGGGAACTTTAAAAACAAGGTAGCCCCCATGGCTAAGGTGCGATCTTTCAACTCTAAAAAGGCCTTGTGGAGGAGTGGCCTAGTGGTTGGGGCAAGGTACTTCAGGCCGGAAGGTCGGGGGTTCAAATCCCACTAGAGGACAGCAATCTTGGGCCGGAAGGACTGGGGTTTCTAGTCCCACAGGTGCTCCTTGTGGTCTTGGGCAAGCCACTTAACCCTCCATAGTCCATGTTCCCTGTAAAATAGTTCTCTGTGTGCTGTGCTTTCCTGTGTAATCAATGTGTTTATACCTCAAAAATTTCCTGTCATGATTTGACAATTTCCAATCTGTAATCAAACCGCTGCTGATCGCTGGAAGTAGCGGTATACAAATGTATACTAAATAAATAAATAAATTATGGCAGATTTGGGTTGTATGAGACACATCAGAGACGAGAGTAACCTTCTGGCCACAGGAAAGAACATCTTTTTTAGGAAAATATGCCCTCAAAACAGAATTCTTGTCCAATTCAGATACAAACGAAATAATCAAAGTCGCTTGAGCTGAAATATTATAGAAACATAGAAACATGATGACAGAAAAAGACCACAAGGCCCATCTAGTCTGTCCTTCCATAACAACAACTACAACAGTCCACTTTTTACCTTTAGAGATCCTCTGTGTTGGTCCCATGCTTTTTTGAATTCAGTTACTGTCCTCATCTCTACCACCTCCACTGGGAGACTATTCCACGGATCCACTACTCTTTCCATAAAGAAATATTTCCGCATATCACTCCTGAATCTATCTCCCTTCACCCTCATCCCATGTCCCCTCGTTGCAGAACTTGCTTTCAATTGAAAGAGGCTCTCTCCCTGAACATTTATGCCACGGAGGTATTTAAACATCTCAATCATATCACCTCTATCCCGCCTTTCCTCTAAGGTGTACATATTAAGATCCTTAAGTCTGTCCTCATATGCTTTATAATGAAGACTACTAATCATCTTAGTAGCAACCCTCTGCACCGACTCCATCCTGTTCACATCCTTTTGAAGGTGCGGTCTCCAGAATTGCACACCATACTCCAAATGAGGTCGCACCAAAGACTTATACAGAGGCATTATCACCTCCTTTTTTCTGCTAGCCATTCCTCTCCGTATGCACCCAAGCATCCTTCTAGCTTTTGCCGTCGCCTTTTCTACCTGTTTAGCTACTTTAAGATCATCGGACACAACTACGCCTAGGTCCCGCTCTTCTTTAGTGGACAAAAGTACTTCACCTCCTATGCTGTATTGCTCCCTTGGATTGCTGCAGCCCAAATGCATGACCTTACATTTTTTAACATTAAATCCCAGCTGCCAAATTCTAGACCATTCTTCAAGCTTAGCTAGATCCCTCCTCATGTTATCTACACCTTCCTGGGTGTCTACTTTATTGCAGATTTTGGTATCATCCGCAAAGAGGCAAATCTTACCCGACAGCCCTTCCGCTATATCACTAACAAAGATGTTAAAAAGAATCGGACCAAGGACAGATCCCTGGGGCACACCACTGGTAACATCCTTCTCCTCAGAGTGAGCTCCATTTACTTGTACTCTTTGTCGCCTCCCACCCAACCAATTTCTAACCCAAGCAGTAACTTTAGGGTCCATCCCTAGGGTGCTCAGTTTGTTTATAAGTCGCCTGTGAGGAACAGTGTCAAAGGCTTTACTGAAATCTAAATACACCACATCTAGAGCTCTCCCTCGGTCCAACTCCCTGGTCACCCAGTCAAAGAAATCAATTAGATTTGTCTGACAAGACCTGCCTCTGGTGAATCCATGCTGCCTCGGATCCTGTAATCCGCTGGACTCCAGAAACCTCACTATTTTCTTTTTCAACAGCGTTTCCATTAATTTACTCACCACTGAAGTTAAACTAACCGGCCTGTAGTTTTCAACCACATCCTTACTTCCGCTTTTGTGTAAAGGCACCACATGAGCCTCTCTCCAGTCCTTTGGCACCACTCCCGACTCCAACGAGGCATTGAAAAGGTCAGTCAGTGGAGTTGCTAGAACGTCCCCAAGTTCCCTCAGTAATCTAGGGTGTATCCCATCCGGTCCCATCGCTTTGTCTACTTTAAGTTGAGCTAGTTTCTCACGAACACAGTCTTCTGAAAATAGTTCAAGATGTCCCTCGCTTCTGTTCTTATTTGTGGGTGTTTTCTGAGGTCCTGCTCCTGGTTCTTCATCTGTGAACACAGAACAAAAATATTTGTTAAGCAATTCCGCTTTATCCTTATCAGCTTCTACATATTCCCCCCCTGTACCCTTCAGTCTGACAATACCACTTTTGCCCTTCCTCTTCTCACTAATATATCTGAAAAACGTCTTATCCCCCCATTTTATTGCATTGGCTATTTCCTCCTCCTTTTGAATCTTTGCCTTCTTGACTACTTTGCTAGCTTCTCTAAGTTTTTCCAAATACAGATGCCTGTCTTCCTCTCTCTGTGATCTCTTCTATTTCATGAAGGCCTCCCTCTTTTTCTTCACTTTTTCAGCTACTTCCTTCGAAAACCATAGCGGTCTCCTGTTCCTTTTGCCTTTATTTACCATTTTAACAAAAAGGTTGGTTGCCTTTAAAATACCCCCTTTCAGTTTTGCCCACTGTTGTTCTACATCCCCCAGCTGTTCCCATCCCACTATTATCAGAAGAGGACTCAAGAAATTCAGATATATTTAAACTTTGAGGGGAAATCAACTGGTCAGGTTCCCCCCCCTTCCACATCACTAACCACTTTCTTAAACCTAGGAACATAAAACAAATTGGCAACCTTAAAATCCTCAGGTTGCTCAAACATCAAAACCTCTTTCAAATATTTATGAAATAAAATTAAAGGGGAAAGATAATGTGTAACTGGGAAATTTAAACATCTCAAAATCTTGGAACGAGAAAGATTCTCAAACATTTCAAATTGCCTATGAAAATACATTCTATCCTTTACAGAAGCTACAGATACTGCCTGGACAGTACCCATTTTAGCTTCGACCTGACTTAGACGTTCACCCTGCACTACAAACTGGGCATCATATTCAACAAATTTAGCAACAGAGTCTCGAGTAAATTCCTCAATTTGTCCCAAGGTTCCTGTTAAGACAGCTTCAGTTCGGATAACTACCGCCCAAATATCTTTCAATGTCATCTCCTGAGGTGGCGAGGAAAGACTAGAAGCACTCCCCACCAACGACGGGACCTGAACCACTTTCGACAATGGCAACTGTTTAACAACTGGACAGTCCCGAGCCGAAGTTAGTCCAGAAACTGGTGCAAGGGCAGAAGGAGAAGAGGAACCTTCACCGCCTTCCGCTACCAACGCAATCTGATCAAATGGCGAGCAGGGTAGGGTTAATCCCCCAATCGTGGATGAGGCAGATAGTGAGGAAGTACTTACAGAAGCCGATGCATCCAGGCTACGATCCTCCAAAACCTGCCTTATTAGATGTTTGTCCATAGAGCCTTCACTCTTTGAGGCCTTCATAGTCGATGCAGCTGACACACTCTTCTTTCTTCTTTTCCCCATTACAGAGAATCACTCACTTTCACCTCCTCAAACCTCCGAAGTGCTTCGAAGGGGCTCCAAAGGGGTGTGGCTGCCCCTTTGGTCACACCCCTTCATGCATGCGCACGAGGGACGCGCCCGTGGCCACGTCCCGTGGTGCAGCCCAGGTTTAAATAAGGCACAGCTAGACATCAGCAATCAGCGCTCAGCGCCCGCAGGTGATCACAGCTACCAGACAAGGCAGAATTCCACTCTCCGGCGTCCCGTGGTGCAGCCCAGGTTTAAATAAGGCACAGCTAGATGTCAGCAATCAGCGCTCAGCACCCGCAGGTGATCACAGCTACCGGACAGGGTCAGAACTCCACTCTCCGGCGTCTTGTGGTACAGCCCAGGTTTAAATAAGGCACAGGTAGATGTCAGCAATCAGTGCTCAGCACCCGCAGGTGATCACAGCTACAGGACAGAGTCAGAACTCCACTCTCCGGCGACTTGTGGTACAGCCCAGGTTTAAATAAGGCACAGGTAGATGTCAGCAATCAGCGCTCAGCACCCGCAGGTGATCACAGCTACCGGACAGGGCAGAATTCCACTCTCTGGCGTCCCGTGGTGCAGCCCAGGTTTAAATAAGGCACAGCTAGATGTCAGCAATCAGCGCTGAGCGCCCGCAGGTGATCACAGCTACCGGACAGGGTCTGAACTCCACTCTCCGGCTTCTTGTGGTACAGCCCAGGTTTAAATAAGGCACAGCTAGATGTCAGCAATCAGCGCTCAGCACCCGCAGGTGATCACAGCTACCGGACAGGGTCAGAACTCCACTCTCCGGCGTCTTGTGGTACAGCCCAGTTTTAAATAAGGCACAGGTAGATGTCAGCAATCAGCGCTCAGCACCCGCAGGTGATCACAGCTACCGGACAGAGTCAGAACTCCACTCTCCGGTGTCCTGTGGTGCAGCCCAGGTTTAAATAAGGCACAGCTAGACGTCAGCAATCAGCGCTCAAAGCCCGCAGGTGATCACAGCTACTGGACAGAGTCAGAATTCCACTCTCCCCAGACCTACTATTATTAATCTGTAAACTATTATTAAAATAATCTGTAGTATCTGAACATTGGTGAATAGCCATGGTAACACCAATTTTTAAAAAGGGTTCCAGGAGTGATCTGGGAAACTACAGGCCGGTGAGCCTGACATCAGTACCAAGCAAAATGGCAGAAACCATTATAAAGAACAAAATTACTGAATGTGTAGATAGTCATGGTTTAATGGGAGAAAGCCAGCATGGCTTTAGCCAAGGAATGTCTTGTCTTACTAATCTGTTATATTTTTTTGAAGGTGTGAATAAACAGGTAGGAAAAGGTGAGCCAGTCTATATAGTGTATCTGGATTTTCAGAAAGCCTTTGACAAGGTCCCTCATGAGAGACTCTTGGAGAAGTTAAAAAGTCGGGATAGGAGACAGTGTACTATCGTGGATCAGGAATTGGTTAAAAGATAGAAAGCAGAGGGTAGGACTGAATGGCCAATTTTCCCAATGGAGAAAGGTGAATAGTGGAGTACCTCAGGGATCTGTGCTGGGTCCGCTGCTTTTTTTTTTTTTTTTTTTAGATTTCCAAAATTTATTTCAAAATGAAACAAAAATTACAAAGAAAACATTACATAAACTGTAATATCCAGTCCACATCAAGGAGCAGCTTCACACATTTGCAGTCAAATTTAAAAGGAAACCTGAGAAAACCAATAAGCTCAATATACTAACTCAAGTGATACACTATATTCCCCCTATAATTACACCAAGTTATACCAGTTCCCTCTCACTCAACAAGCTGACTAATTGATCAGGTTCAGAAAATATATATCGCTTACATTGAAAGGTAATCTGACATTTACAGGGAAAGGTAATCTGACATTTACAGGGAAATTTAAGATAAAATAAACCCCCCAAAGCAAGAACACGTGGACGGAGAGCTAAGAAAGCCTTACGGCGTTCTTGTGTGATTTTAGCCACATCTGGAAATATCTGAATAACTTGACCACAGAACTGTTTGGTTTTCTTCTGAAAGTAAACCGTCAAAACCCTATCCTTATCCATCTCCAAAGGAAACTAATAAGGTATCTCTTGTAGGAATATCATCTGTGGAAGATTCAAGAAAGCCAGATAGATCCAGAGTGGAAGAAGCCAGCTTTTCACTTTGGATATTCCATGACATGTTACCATCCAAATCTTTTTTAACTCTAGGTATATCATACAATTTTGAAATTAAAATATCCGAAGCGTCTTTAAACATCAGAATTTCCTTAGTATTTTTGCAACAACAACAAGGGGGATAAGTAACGTGTCCTAGGAAACTTTAGAAAACGTAAATGTTTTGACCGATATACATTTTCTCAAAATTCATCCTGTCGTTGCAAAGAACTAAAACCCTGGGAAAATTTCAAATTAACTTCACTTTGAAAGGAAACAAATTGCTCAGTAGAATTAACAAGCCTTTCCACAGATGTCAGCCGAGCTTCATGATCAGTTAGTTTACCAACTGTCTCTTTCGAAAAAACAGATATCTTCTGCAATGAAGCACTTAACGCTGTTTCCATCCGTGAAACAACAAGCCAGACATCTTTCAAAGAAACATGTTCAGGAGGGGAACATCGTTCAGCAAAACCCGGAAAGGAAACCACCGATGGTAACGGTAATGACAATGGTAGATTAGAAGAAGTTACTTGCAAAAATGAATCTGGAAGTAAAGCTGGAGAAACATCCAAGCCCTTCGTATCCACAGGAGAAGAAACGGCACAACTATCAAGAACAGTTATCTCTTGATCGGGCAGAACTAAACCCATAGCGGAAGCAGAGGTGGATGAGGAGGCAGTACTCACAGTTGATGAGTCCAGCAAATCCGATGGGAAGGAACCCAACAGTGCCGGAGAGTTCTCCACACGTACGTGGGCATCCATGGGGCCAATAATCTTAACTGCCTTCGATTGCGCTGGCTGAGAGTGCTGTTTCCTCCGCTTCCCCATAACCTGAATACCACCAATGCACCTCGTGCACCGAAGGGGCACCAAAGGGGCATGTCCTGCCCCTTCGGTCACGCCCCTTCGGTCACGGAACTGCGGGAACGCGCCCGCTTAACGCGTCCCGCGAAGGGGCCGATCTTTAATGGCCCTCCTCCAGTCCAGCGGCCCAATGAGGAGCTAGGCAGGCAGGAACCTCAGGTAAGCAATCAGGAAATCAAAAGAAGCAGCTAAGGTTCCACCTGAGAGCTGGTCTTTAATGGCCCTCCTCCAGACCAGCGGCCCAATGAGGAGCTAGGCAGGCAGGAACCTCAGGTAAGCAATCAGGAAATCAAAAGAAGCAGCTCACTGTTCCACCTGAGAGCTGGTCTTTAATGGCCCTCCTCCAGTCCAGCGGCCCAATGAGGAGCTAGGCAGGCAGGAACCTCAGGTAAGCAATCAGGAAATCAAAAGAAGCAGCTCACTGTTCCACCTGAGAGCTGGTCTTTAATGGCCCTCCTCCAGTCCAGCGGCCCAATGAGGAGCTAGGCAGGCAGGAACCTCAGGTAAGCAATCAGGAAATCAAAAGAAGCAGCTCACTGTTCCACCTGAGAGCTGGTCTTTAATGGCCCTCCTCCAGTCCAGCGGCCCAATGAGGAGCTAGGCAGGCAGGAACCTCAGGTAAGCAATCAGGAAATCAAAAGAAGCAGCTCCGGGTCCGCTGCTTGTTAACATATTTGTAAATGACCTGGAAATGGGAATAACCAGTGAGGTAGTCAAATTTACAGATGACAGAAAATTATTCAAAGTTGTTAAAACCCAAGAGGATTGTGAAAAATTACAAAAGGATTTTGATAAATTGGAAGACTGGATGTTCAAATGGCAGATGAAATTTAATGTGGACAAGTGCAAAGTTATGCGCCTAGGAAAGAAAAACCCAAACTATGGTTACACGATGCAAAGCTCCACATTAGGAATCACCATCCAGGAAAAAGATTTAGACGTCATCGTGGATAACACGTTGAAATGCTCTGCCCAGTGTGCAGCGGTGGCCAAGAAGGCAAATAAAATGCCAGGAATATTAAGGAAAGGAATGGAGAATAAAACAAAGGCTATTATAATGCCTCTGTATTTTTCCATGGTGCGACCACACCTTGAATATTGTGTGCAATTCTGGTTACCATATCTTAAAAAGATATAGTGGAATTAGAAAAGGTACAGAGAAGAGTCACCAAAATGGTAAAGGGGATGGAAGGATATCCATATGAGGACAGGCTTAAAAGGTTAAGGCTTTTCAACATGGAAAAGAGATGGCTGAGGGGAGATATGATAGAGGTCTATAAATTAATGAATGGAGTGCAAAAGGTAAATGTAGCTTGATTCTTTACGGCATCAAAAAGTAGAAAGACTAGGGAACATGCAATGAAGCTGCAGTGTAACCCATTTAAGACTAATAAGAGAAAATATTTTTTACTCAACCCGTAATCAAACTCTGTAAAAGCTGTTAGTGTAGCTGGGTTTAAAAATGGTTTGAACAAGTTCCTAGAGGAAAGGTCCATAAACCATTATTAAAAGGGACCCAGGACAAGCATTGTGGAACTTGTGTCTTTTTTGGGAACCTACCAGGTACTTGTGACCTAGATTGGCCACTGTTGGAAATAGGATACTGAGCTTGATGCACCAACACAGGAATAGTGACCAGGGCAGCTTAGGCCTCTGCACTACAATTTGATTAAGAAGTGAAGGAGAATGAAAATGAGAAGGAGCTTTGGAGACTGAGAGAGCCACTGATCCTGGAAAAAAGAAAGGAGAGGAAACATAGGGTGTCACTTGGATTGGAAGCAAGGAGGACCATGCCTAAGGGTGTAAGGTCTGTGATCATGTCCAAGTCCAGCATCCAGTTCTACAAGGTATTCTGGTGAAAAGAGATAGCGAGGAAGGGCCCTCTACCTAAAAGTGAAAATCTAAACACATGGAGCCCGATCCCAACTAGGGCATGTCCAGGCTGTCTGGATGGCCCCAAACAGAACAGGCCTGTCAGTGCCTGATTCTACACCATGGGAGCAAGATGTTCCCATGGGTGGAGGATCAGGCACTGAGAGACAGCCCAGTGTGCCTCTGCATTGCCGCGGGGATGTCCTTCCCATGGCACATCCAACCCTTCACTGTGTAGACCCCAATTTCCCCACCGCCTGACTCCAGTGGGGGCACCAGGGCCCGGATTGGGTGGCAGGGACTCTCCTGACTTGTTTCTGTTGACACTTTGGGGCTGGCTGGCCAATCCAGAGGGGCGGCCAGCGCTTATTCCACCTCTGAAGGCTTCCTGGACATACAGGACCATGACTTGAATCGGTCCTATATATCCAGGGGCCGGTCCAACCCATGCTCTGCCCACTCTCGGCCCCCATGCCATTCCTGTCCCCTGCAGCATGCACAGCAGCTCTGTGCGTGCAGGGGGGCCAGGAAGTGGCATGCCATGCAGGCGGCTAGCAGTGCTGGACATCCTGCTGGGATGTGCAGCTCTGCTATGCACTTTGCAGAATCGGGCCCCAAGTGAATGTAATGGTTTGATTTTTGCTCTGCCATTATATTTTTGGCTATTCTTGTCAGTGGTCCTTGAGATTTTTTCAGTAAACCCTTGGATCAGATTCTGCCTGCACTGAGTCATTATGAGTAGGTGAAATGAGAAGTGGGTCTAAGGTCCCAACCGGTTCTTGCTGATCGTTCCCTCGTCACCATTACCAATGCTACATAATACAGATCCAACCAAGAATATTGACCCAAACAGCCCAAGTCTCCCAGCTCTCCTGAGCAACTCCCAAGCTATCTAGCCTATTCTTTGCCCTCAGTTCACCTGCTGGGTCTCCTAGGGGACCTATCTGGTTATTTCAGCCTCAGAATCTGAGTGAACTGCAGAGCTACTGTCCGATGAGATGCAAAGAACAAAACATACAGTAAAAGAGGACAGAGAATAACATATGGAGAAGCTGAGAGATGCTGGGAACATACGACTACAAATGTACAAGTGAAAGAAAAAATAGCTAAGACAATTAAGTAAAGCAACAAGACTTTTTTTTAGATATGTTAATGAAAGAAAGAAGTGAACAGATGAGACTGCAAGACTAAAAGGTGAAAAGGATGACTGTGCAGAGCATAACGAGGAAAAAGAGTCTACACCCTGAATCTTATGAAATGTGATCTTAAGGACTGAAATATGTATACCCCAGAAGAGAGAGAGAAGAACATGCTACTAGAGTAGAGATTCCCAAATATTTTGGTTGTGTGGACTTCTCATTAACCACCAAAGGTTTCAGGGACTCCCAGTTCTTCGTGGGTGTAAAGCCTGCCCCATTAACCCTCTTTATCTCCTTCCTCTTTCTGTCTCTACCAATCTCTCTCTCCAGCCAGTCCCCAGCAGTCTCAGTCTTTTCTCTCTCCGTTTCTCCAGCCTCTTCCCTCCAGTCTCTCTCTCTCTCTCTCACACTCTCTTTCTAGCCAGTGCCTACCAATCTTTGTCTTTCCCATGGTCAGTCCCCATCAGCCTCTCTTTTCTTTCTCTTTTCTGTTTCCAGTAATAGTCTCAAGGATCCCCTGGGGTCTACAAACCACATTTGGGAACCACTGTGCTAGAGATATTCAAATACCTCACAGGTAATGCGCATAAAGCAAGCATTTTTTAACTAGAAAGAAATTTCTAGAATAAGGGTCATAATAAGTATCTGAAAAGTAGTAAATTCAGCAGTAATATTAAGAAATGTTTCATCCCAGGGGGATTTCTGGGACACTTCTTTCAGTGGAGGTGGTGAAGGCTAGACAGTGACAGAATGCAAGTAAGTGTGGCATAATCACATAAAATACTTAGATAGGAGGGCAAAGGCTGACTTTCACACTTGGGGGATGGCTAGAATATGTTAGTCATCTCAAACTACTAATTCAGGGGGTGTCTGGGATTTTACAGAAAAGTCTTGTTAGTTGAAGCACCAGACAGGAGTGTTTGTGTGTGGGTAATTTTTCTGTCAGTCAGCCTTTCACTCCCAGCACTGAAGGAGGTATATTTAATTACTATTTGTAATTTTTTCATTGATGGGAGAAACTTAATAGACATCTTTAAAGATTAGCATAATCATGTCTCTGCATATATATCTATATCTAACTCTATATAAGCAAGAATAGTAATTACATTCTTCAGCAAATAGATGATCTTACCAAGAGTTTTGGCAACATTGAAAGGATTTATGGTACCACACAGAAGCTGTAAACCTTTGATTCACAACTGTGGAGTAAAAGTGGTAATAAAGATGGCAAGATGTCGACACTTATCTTTATTTGACAACAAAGTACATATCTTTTCTGGAAAGGCTATAAGGAGCCAAAAAGCATACAGCTATGTTTGACATTATTGGCACTCTTGCATTTTAGGTATGTTGTGTACAAAATCTTCAGAAATAATTGGAAATATTCCAACGGTATGTCATCATAATAATTTAATAGTATGTTCAAAGATGTATAACATAAAAAAGATGTCTGTGAAATGCAGACATAGTAATTTCTGAGAAAAAAATATGACCTGGACATCATTAATGGCACCATTCAAGTTTAGTTGCAAAACCCTTGGCAGTGATGCCAGCCTCCAAATTGTTTATTGTAGCCATCTATCTTATATCTGTCTGCTGGTAGTTTCGTCCACTCTTCAACTGCAATTTGTTTCAGCTCATTAATGTTTCAAGGATTCCTTTTACCAATGGCAGATTTCAGCTCTTTCCAGAGGTTCTCGATTGGATTGAGATCAGGATTCATTGCTGGCCAGTTTAAATCAGTCCATTTATTCTGCTACAGCTTTGTTATCATAGCAGGGAAGATGGTGCTGTGGCAGGTGAGAAGACAGGTGTTTAGGCACGGTAGAGCCTCCAAAAAGCTTCCAATAGAAGCTGGGGAGTATTCCCATGTGGGGCTCTATCGGTGATGTCAGCCATACGTGAGCTCTTATTCCTGTTGTCCATGGAGAACACCTGCTAAAGTGAGTAATTAAGCTTTAATCCATTCCTTAGATAAAAGGAACCTCTGGAAAGAGCTGAAATCTGCCATTGGTTTATGTTTATGTTTGTTTATTTGAATTTGATATACCGCTCAGACCAAAAGGTATTAGAAAAAGGAACAAATGGACGCACAGAGGGCATCGCGATTCTGATCCCATGGGTCACGTCTAGCCCCACGGGATCCGAATTGCGAACAGTCCTGCAGGCTGGGACTGCGATTCAGTCCAGCCTGTATGTGCAGAACTGCCCCTGGCTAACTCAGTCAGGGCTTTTAAATGGAGCTGCAGCGCCATGGCGTCATGTTGCTATAGCACTATGGCTCCATTTAAAAGCTGCGATGCTGGCTCTGTATGTCCAGGGCCAGCGACTGCCTACTGCCTGCCCAGATTATGCGCCCGTGCCGCCCATTTCCCACCCCCATCTAACTTCCCCGCACAACTGGCAGGGAAATTAGTCGGGGACAGGATCCGGTACGTCCCGTCGGGCCACCCATCCCCGCTATTCGTAGCACAGAATAACCCCCCAAGTGTTTAAACTGCAAGGATGCAAGTAATGTTGACCATAACTGTATCTAAAATTCAAACCAAGGAGGACATGCAACTTATTTTTGGCTCTGATTCTGTTTTAAAAATTACCAGGGAGTCAGCTAAGGAATGGAGTAAAGCGTAGTTACTCACTTCAGCAGGTGTTCTCCATAGATAGCAAGAATAAGAGCTCACGTATGGCTGACATCACCGATAGAGCCCCACATGGGAATGCTCCCCAGCTTCTATTGGAAGCTTTTTGGAGGCTCCACTATGCCTAAACGCCTGTCTTCCCACCGTCCACAGCACCATCTTCCCCGCTATGATAACAAAGCTGTAGCAGAATACAACTCCGTGGAGAAGTGGGAAGGTTGTGAGGACTTATTCCTGATGTCCACAGAGAACACCTGCTGCAGATAAGTAACTATGCTTTCTTTGTGGACAAGCAGAAATAAAGTCCTCATGTATGGGACTCTCAAGCTATAGGCTACTGAAAACCAAGGAGGCCAAAAAAGTGTAACAGGGGCAACAAAACAAGAACTGGAGAATCAACAAGGAGTAGCATAAGTAATCCCCTGGGGGAACTCAACTGTTTCAAAATCTTCACCATACAGCTCCACCATTTTTGCCCAATACTGATGTCAGGCTTACTGGCCTGTAGTTTCCCAGATCACCCCTGGAACCCTTTTTAGAAATTGGCATTACATTAGCCATTCACCAATCTTCAGTTACTACATATGATTATAATGATTGTTCACAGATTACTAATAGTAGGTCTGTAATCTCATATTTCAGTTCTTTCGACACCCTTGGGTGCATACCATCCGGTCCAGGTGATTTACTACTCTTTAGTTTATCAATTAGTTGTAATATATCTTCCCTGTTTATCAATATTTCTTTCAATCCTTCCGATGCATCACCTTTAAATATCTTTTCAGTCATGGGTAACTTCCCTACATATCATAGAAGGGTGGATCAGGGGAGATTTATGTGGGGGGAGAATCGGGCGCACATTATTCTTATACATAAACCAGGGAAAGATCCTTTACAAGCAGCCTCTTATCGACCTATCTCCTTGCTGAATTTTGATATGAAAATACTGGCTAAGGTGCTGGCGGACCGTTTGGGTCAGGTATTAAGTGAGCTTGTGCATGATTCTCAAGTAGGTTTTGTAAAAGGGAGATATGCGGTGCGGAATCTACGTAAAATTGTGGCATCGCTAGAGTGGGTAAGGGATAGGATGCAACAGTCGCTTTTGATTAGTTTTGATGCAGAAAAGGCATTTGATCAAGTGAATTGGGATTACCTCAGATTTCTCTTGCCACACTATGGACTGGGAGCTTCTTTTTGCAATATGGTAGAGCTTTTATATACGAGGCCCACAGCTAGAGTGTTATGTAATGGAGTGCTATCAGATGAGTTTACCCTGGAGAGAGGTACAAGACAGGGATGCCCGCTCTCACCGTTGCTTTTTGTGTTGTCACTTGACCCACTGATACGACGAATAGAGACGTCTAATGAGATACAAGGTATAGGTATAGGGAGTCATATGTTTAAGCTGGCAGCATTTGCAGATGACATACTGGTTCATTTGCTATCTCCTCAGACGTCGTTGCCCAATTTATTAAAGGAATTTTCTTGTTATGGGGGTTTTGCTGGGCTTTGTATCAATATGGAAAAGTCTGAAGCCATGGATGTGGAAGGGTCAATAAGGGGACATTGGAGAGGAAGTTTTCCACTTAAGTGGGCAGGTGATACATTTGTGTATTTAGGGATTCTCCTGACGAGAGAACCGCGGGAGCTATATAGGAAAAACATGGATAGAATCATTGTAAAAGTTCGTTCACAACTTCAGGTGTGGTCTCCACTGCCCTTGTCCTTACTGGGCAGGGCGGCAGCACTGGGAATGGTGATTCTGCCTCGGGTGCTTTATTGGCTGCAAACTCTCCCAGTGTGGTTATTGAAGCGTGATTTAAATGCTATTGACCGCGAGATTAGGAATTTCCTTTGGAAAGGTATGCGAGCTCGTATCCCCTTACATAGATTGAGAAGGAGATGGAAGTCTGGAGGGATAGGAATCCCAGATCTTCGGACTTATGCTCTGGCATGCCAGGCACGGCATATTGGAGACTGGCTAGGGAATACTGAGGTGTATACGCCAAGAGCGCTGGAAGAGGCTCTTGTGGCTCCGCAGACCTTGATGGCAGTATTGCACCAGGAAAATAGGCTCCTGCCTGGTAGAGTGGTTAGTAGTGAATTGGTTTACCCGGCAAGAAGAGTATGGCAACATTTGAATAGGCTCTGGGGTGAACCATCAGGGGTTTCAAGCTGGCTACCCATACAGGGGAATGATCAGTTTACACCAGGATCAGAAACGTCAGCATTTGTATATTGGAGGAGACAAGGCATATGTAATATTGGACATGTGGTGGATCAAATGGGGCAGTGTAAATCTTGGGAGACTTTGCGCATGGAGTATGGACTTAGCAGGCGGCATTATTTTGCTTACGTGCAGCTCTCTCACTATGTGGCTTCCCTACCACAAGATGCACTGCGGGTGGAAAGATCGGCACAGATATTAGAGTTCTTTGCACTGGGGGAGGAGTCACCGCCTACAATTGCACAGCTGAAAAGACGATTAGATGACTATAGCAGTTTGCCTGATTATAGGGTGGAAGAAGCTTTGTGGGCACAAGAATTGAATATCTTGGTAGCTCCTGGTTCAATCCTTCAGGCCTTGAGTGGGATTGCGGGGCTGGTGAGGGGAGCTCGATGGCGGGAGATACAGTTTAAATGCATCCTACGGGCACATTTCTCTCCAAGACGGGCGTTACGATCCCATCTCACTGAGTTGGGCAGATGCCCAAAATGTCCATGCCCTTTGGCGGACTTAGGACATATGTGGTGGGGGTGTCCGATAGTTTGCCTATACTGGAAGAGGATAGCTGATTTTATGAGTAGGATTGTGTTACAGCAAGTCCGTTGGACAGCATCGCTTGTGATGTTAGATCAGCTTGGACCACTCCACCCGAAAGGGAGATGGGAACGCCTTTTGGTCAGGAAGGCATGTCTGGTGGGTAAAGGCCCGATACTTCATAGGTGGAGAGAAGCGTCAGGTCCCACTTATTGGGAATGGCGCAACAATTTCCACCAACTGATGCTTATGGAAAGGAGAGAGGCTAGAGGAAGTGCTCGACGTTGGGCCTTATTCCTGCTAATTTGGGAACCATATATTCAGATATTGAGGCCTCGTGTCCGAAATGAAGTGCTTCAATTGGGATGAGAAGGTCGTAGGATATTAATAATATAATTAATATGCATGTTCACTATGGGGGGTTGGTTGCTGAAGGGGGAGGCTGTAGGGTGGGAGGGAGGTTGGTGGGGAAAGGGGGGGAGAGGGGAATATTGTAAATTCTTTTTTCTTGCTGTATTTGTATGATTGATTTGCTGAGGAATCCAGGTCTGGGAGATCAGTAGAAATGCCATTTTTTGATGTATTTGTTGTTATTTTTTAAATATTGTTTTGCATGTTCTGTAT
The DNA here is from genome assembly GCA_033557465.1 of Ichthyophis bannanicus. NCBI lineage: Eukaryota > Metazoa > Chordata > Amphibia > Gymnophiona > Ichthyophiidae > Ichthyophis > Ichthyophis bannanicus. Next base: position 10,822,899 of record CM066046.1, on the reverse strand, counting down.
TATTTGGTTTTCAATAAATAGAGTTTACAAAAAAAAAAAAAAAAAAAGACTGAAGCAAAGAATTCATTCAGTCTCTCCACTATAGCCTTGTTCCCTCTTAGTGCCCCTTTTACCTCTCTATCACCTAAAGGTCCAACTGATTCTCTCACAGGTTTTTTTGCTACGAATGTACTTGAAAAAGTCTTTATTATGGGTTTTTGCTTCCACAGCAAGCTTCTTCTCAAATTCTCTCTTTGTCTGCCTTATCAGTGCTTTGCATCTGACTTGGCAGTGCTTATGTTTCCAGTTTTCGTCATTTGGCTCCTTTTTCCATTTCCTGAAAGATACTTTTTTGATTAGAACAGCCTCTCTGACCTCACCTTTTCATGAGGTGGATCAAATAGTACCTATGGAAATAGGAAAAACTGAGCAGAGCAGTTCTAATAGTGACAGGTTAGAGCAGCACATGGACCAGGGTTGCTATGAGCAATGAACACAAACTGAAGTACCAGGTGTAAGAGCACGCCCAAGCAGTAGATTACCTCATAGCCCATTAGGTAATGAGGGACAGCTGGGGGGAGGTAAGGCTCAGAGAAACACCAAGAGTGACGCAGTTAAAAATCACTCACCAGAGGTCAGAGTTAGAGCAGAGGAAGGAGCTGGTTGGGGAGTCAACAGGAGAGCTGACAAGAGAGCTGGACACGAGGTCAGAGCTTCACACAGAGACTCACACAGAATTCTACAGGAAGAAGCCCAGGAGAGAATACCATGGATTTGTTTCAGGGAGCAGTGCAGGACTGAACAAAAGCCCAGTGGTCTGAGCCACGGAGGTATTTCTGAAGGCAAGCTGAGAGAAGCTGTGGGAAAGAATCTTCCTAAGAACAGGTACCAGGAAGGCAAAGGTTTTTATCTGGAGGATACTTTTGTGCCCAAAGAGAAATGGAAAGAGAAAGGCAGTGAGAGGTTTTATTTATTTATTTATTTATTTACATTTCTTATATACCGCACTATTTGCGATCAGCGCGGTTTACATAAACCAAACAGTATCCGACAGTAAACAAGAGTCAGGTCATTACAATGAACAGGAGCAGTCAACTTGGATAACGGGGGAAACTATCTACATGTGTGGAACATTGAAATAGGTAACTGTGTATATATGAGATGGAGTTATTGTGTGTTGCTCATACATGGTGGCTGGGGTTCGGGGGAGGCTGTGAGGTATTTAATGAAGAGGAAGTGTTTTAAGGCCTTCCTGAACTGGCTCAAGTTGGGGATAGCTCTGATGTGTGGTGGTAGGGAGTTCCAGAGGCTTGGGGCGCTCAGACTGAAGGCTCTATTTGAAGTTGATATGGCGCATCTTGTCATAGCTTTTGGTATTGCTAGCATGTTGGCTGCAGCGGTTCTTCTTATCCTGTTGGGTGTGGGTGGTTGTAGGAGGTCACATATTGAAGAGGCGGATAACCCGTTGATGGCTTTGAATGTCATCACTAAGGTCTTGAAGCTAATCCTGGCTTGGATGGGGAGCCAGTGCAGCTACATCAGGAGGGGTGTGATGTGCTCTCTCCTTGGTGCTCCAAAGAGGATTCACGCAGCGCAGTTCATGGCGAGTTGTAAGGGATGTAAGGTTGCCTGAGGGAGTCCTTGCAGGATGGCATTTGCATAATCAAAATGAGGGATGATGAGGGCTTGGTAGATGGTACGGAAGTCGCTCAGCTCGAGTAGAGGGCGTATGTGTCTGAGGGATCTGATCTTGAAGTAGATCGCTCTTACTGTTTTTGCTATGTGCTGCTTCATGTTGAGGTTCTGATCCAATGTGACTCCGAGATACCGTATGGCTGATTTTACTTGCAGCTTGGCGTTGTCTACTTCCAAGTGGTTAGGTGGAGTAAACTCAGGATTTCTAGAGATGAACAGGACCTCTGTTTTCTTATGTTGGATGCGCAGATTTTGGGAGAGGAGCCATTCTGATATTGCGTTGAAGCACTTGGTTAGTGGGGTGAGGTCCGGGCAATCCAGGGATATTGGCAGGTACAGTAGGACATCGTCTGCGTAAATCATGCAACTCACGTTGAAGGATCTAATGATGTTACAAATGGGTTGGATATAAGAGAAAAGCTCCGTTAAGTTTCCTGTGCTCAGAAGCTCCGTGAAAACCAAGCCAGAAGGTAGGCTTATCCCTCATAATAGAAGGGAAGCTGAAAGTCAGAGTTTTTCCTACACTTACCCAAGAGTGTGTGGCTCTCAGAAAGGAAACTCTGCAGTGTGTGGTAACCTCCCATTTTACTCTGGTAGAGAGGAGGAGGGGAGCCCTCTTAACATAGAAGAGGGATTGTTTAAAAGTAGCCTGAGTTACAATCCTATAGAAGATAGCTCCGGGGAAGCATGTGAGGATATGCAATGTGATTTTTGTGATGAAACACCTGCTGAATCCTACATGGATTGTACACTAATAATTTCAGATGATATTTCTTCACTGTGCTGAACTGGCCAGAGAGAGAATCTGTTTAAGGAAACAGAAGTGAAGAAACGTGCTTGTTTTAAGAATAAGGACTGTTTTGCATTACCTTTGTTTTGTCAGGCTGAAGATACAAGCATTCATTTTTGTTATAGTAGTTTGCCTTTATTTCATACCAGAAGTATGGTTTTTGTCCTTTGTTCATATGTGCTGAAATTCACCCGGGACGGGTAAATAAAAAGACCTCTTTTGAAGCCTTGCTACTCGACTGCAACTACACTCTTAGATTAGCTTGTGGGACTACAAATCCCAGGGGGCATTTCAACACCTGCTTGAGACACCCTCGCTGTTTAAGAAGAGGCCCCACTGTAGCTCCCATGCTTTATGCCTCTGGGAACCTAGAGGTGGGTGACAAATGGCGTAGTTTTTCGGATTTTGGCCTTAAGGATTAAAAGGACACTACTAAAGTCAGGGCAACCACCTAGATTAAGCTCCCCTGGCGCTGAGCTCTCTCTTCTCCAGGTAATTACACCTCTGCCGAACACCACGCGACAGCAACAAACCACCCCGTCTAACCCACAAGACTGCTCCTTCCTGCATCACCAGGCAACACCCTGTGGAAACCAGGTTTGATAAGCACTATCAACCTTACTATTCTTTCACAAAACATGACTATCTGAATTAATTTCCTGAATAATATTGTCACACAAGTTTATTTGCTCACTACACTGGCTAATTGATGAATGTTTGTGGGTAGAGACGTCTAACAGCATTTGCTACATTGTCTCCATTGCCCAATCTCTTACAGTTTACATTGTCTCTGCTGCATGTACATTGCTACATCTCAAAAATTTGTTACATTGTTTCTAACACATATCTAATGCTCCAAAGTGAAGAATGAAACATTGTGTCTACATACTTACCAGCTGCCTACAGTCTTATACCACTCCAAAAAGGTAGCCACACCTTAACAACCTGAAACCATACCAATTGTCTCATATTTTCCTTGTCTCATATTGTCTCATATTATCATATTGTCATATTGTCTCATATTGTCTCATATTTTCCACCCTTGTACCGGAACAGATAGACCCAAAATGAAGCACATAATCCTCACTCTAATGAGTCTTTACCTTCTACTTACTATCTTGCCATCCAGCTCTCTGGCACTAACAGCACAAAACCCCATCCCGACGCTCCGGACTAGTGGAAGAAAATGCTCTGATGACATCAACAACTCCTATCATGGAGCGAGCTATCCACGCCGCCCCCGTCTAGTCTATATCCCCCTACAAAATAACTCTAAACCAAAGCAAAACAAACCCCTACATACTAACTGCCTGAAGTGCGCTCTCATTAACGCTCGATCACTTCGCAAAAAATGGCCAGCAATCACTGAAACAATAATTCATCTTAATCTAGATGTCATCATGATAACTGAGACCTGGCTCTCACCGGAAGATAATACCATCCTCAATCAACTTCTCCCACCCAACTTCGTAACTTTCACAAGCCACAGGCAAAACAAAAGGGGTGGAGGAGTTGCCATCATCACCAGAGCTGACCTTCAATTCAAAATGGTAGAAGCCAGCAATACCAATACCCTTGAAACATTATCGATTTCCAACCACGTTTGCTCCATAAACCTTATTTATAGAGCGCCCTCCACTGATCCAGACAATCTCTCCAATATCATAAACATAGCAACAAATACCCATGTTCCACACAGACCAAGCTGGATACTAGGTGATTTTAACCTACCATCCCTACAGGTCAATCAGGCTGCCGCCTTCACAGAAGCCCTAGATACCTTGGGATACACCCAATTGGTTCATGAACCTACACACACAAAGGGCAACATTCTTGATCTGATATTCGCCCCACAAGTGGTGCTTCAACAAGCACAAAACATCAAGTTATCTCTAACAGCAGTTCCATGGTCGGATCATAAGCTTATTTCATTCCAAATTCCGACCCTACCAGGTCACAAAGGTCCATCACGAACGAACAAACAATCACAACCTCAAATGCCAGAAGTTTTCACCCGTTTAACAAAGAACGCATCCTGGATGAAATAAACTCTCTCCTTGACAATACCCCACAAGACCTGGATGTCCTAATTTCCACATGGAACAGCAAGCTCAGCACGATCGCAATCCGCCCTCCCACGACTAAAGCCTCAAAGAAAAGACCTTCCGCACCTTGGTTCACACCTGACTTAAAGGCGTCTTTAACCCTCCTACGAAGATCAGAAAAACGCTGGAGGAAATCACGTACCAGCAGCGATCAAGCAGCATACCTCCAACTCTTACACACTCATCGCAGGGCTGTAACAGACAAAATGAAACTACATCACACCAACACTCTGAAACGTTCATTAAACAAGCCGCACGACCTCTTTAACCTGGTCAAATCTCTTGCCAGAGAACCGACCCCTGAGCGCACAGAATCTATACACCCTCAGGATTATGCCAACTTTATGCAATCAAAGCTATGCAGAACCGACAAGATGGTGATACCGGACCCCCCTTATGCTCAAGCATGCGCAACGTATCTATCCACCTTCACCACTCCATCTAAGATAATTATTGAAGACACCATTGCTACCCTAAATACCTCTACTTCATACTCAGATCCATGTCCAGCATTCTGGATAAAAGATCTGCGATCTGACCTTGCCCCAATCTTAGCCAAAATGATGCGACTATCATTTAGCACCGGATCATTCCCATCCATACTCAAACAGACCTCTGTTAGACCGCTGCTTAAGGACACCAAATTAGACCCTCTAAAGGTCGAGTCTTACAGACCCATATCCAGTATCCCGATGCTCTCTAAAATCATTGAAAAAATAGTATACAGGCAGCTACAAGATCATGTGGACACCTATGCACCTCTAGATCCATCACAACACGGGTTCAGAGAGTCACATGGAGTGGAAACACTACTTACCACTCTCTTCAACACCATAATCTCAGGCATTGACAACTCACGTACAGGTTTCGCACTTATCTTTTTAGATATTGCGGCAGCCTTCGACTCTGTCTGCCACGAGATCCTCCTGATTCGGCTAAGAGAGAAAGGCATCACTGAAACAGCGCTGGAGTGGTGCAGGTCTTACCTGTCTGGAAGATGGCAACACGTACGAGCAAATGGAACCACATCTGAGCCATTCCTACAAAGTCAAGGAATCCCTCAAGGATCCTCCCTATCGTCTCTTATGTTTAACATTTATATCCAACCCATATGTAACATCATTAGACACTTTAATGTGAGTTGCATGATTTACGCCGACGATGTCCTACTTTACCTGCCAATATCCCTGGATTGCCCAGACCTCACCCCAATAACTAAGTGTTTCAATGCAGTATCCGAATGGCTCCTCTCTCAAAATCTGCGCATCCAACATAAGAAAACAGAGGTCCTATTTATCTCTAGAAATCTTGAGTTTATTCCACCTAACCACTTGGAAGTCGACAACGCCAAGCTGCAAGTAAAATCAGCCATACGATACCTCGGAGTCACACTGGATCAGAACCTCGACATGAAGCAGCACATAGCAAAAACAGTAAGAGCGATCTACTTCAAGATCAGATCCCTCAGACACATACGCCCTCTACTCGAGCTGAATGACTTCCGTACCATCTACCAAGCCCTCATCATCCCTCATTTTGATTATGCAAACGCCATCCTACAAGGTCTCCCTAAAGCAACCTTACATCCCTTACAACTCGCCATGAACAACGCTGCGCGAATCCTTTTAGGAGCACCAAGGAAAGAGCACATCACACCCCTCCTGATGCAGCTGCACTGGCTCCCCATCCAAGCCAGGATTAACTTCAAGATCTTAGTGATGACATTCAAGGCCATCAATGGGTTATCCTCTTCTTCAATATGTGACCTCATACAACAACCCATGCCCAACAGGATAAGAAGAACGGCTGCAACCAACATGCTAGCAATACCAAAAGCTATGACAAGATGCGCCATATCAACTTCAAATAGAGCCTACAGCCTGAGCGCCCCAAGCCTCTGGAACTCCTTACCACCACACATCAGAGCTATCCCCAATTTGAGCCAGTTCAGGAAGGCCTTAAAACACCTCCTCTTTATTAAATACCTCACAGCCTCCCTCGAACCCCAGCCACCAGGTACGAACAACACACAATGAACTCATCTCACATATAGACAGTTACCAATTTCAGTATCCCATTTGTGTACATAGTTTACCAATTTCAGTATTCCATTTATGTACATAGTTTCCCCCGTTATCCAAGTTGATTGCTCCTGTTCATTGTAATGACCTGACTCTTGTTCATTGTCGGATTCTGTTTTGTTTTATGTAAACCGCGCTGATCGTAAATAGTGCGGTATATAAGAAATGTAAAATAAAATAAATAAATAAATAATACTACAAAACTACTTACCACTGGAGAAGACTGCTTCCAGAACCGGAGAGCCGTCGGGGACGATTTCTCGCTGGCAGATCGGCCAGGTGGTGCTGACGCAGTAACCTTTCTCACAGGCTGAAACCTACACGAAGGCTCAGGTAAAGTCTACCTAGGCATAAGTGTGGGAGGACTAGGGTGAGAAAGGGGGCGCTGGTGGGCACACAGAGGAGTAGACGGGGAAAAAGAATCGCAGGGCCGCACTTTGTGGTCTTGTTCTTTGTTTCTCTCCACAGGGACGCAGACTCCGAGGATGGAGCCGCAGGACGTCATGTGCTGGATGCAGGCGCAATGGGACAAACAGGTTGAATTGGTCCAATATCTCCAGGAGCAGACTGCAATGACCATGAGGGAAAAGCAGAAGCCGCTTATGGACACAATGGAGGCGCTCTTAAGGAAGCCGATGGATAGAAACATAGAAACATAGAAACATGATGACAGAAAAAGACCACAAGGCCCATCTAGTCTGTCCTTCCATAACAACAACTACAACAGTCCACTTTTTACCTTTAGAGATTCTCTGTGTTGGTCCCATGCTTTTTTGAATTCAGTTACTGTCCTCATCTCTACCACCTCCACTGGGAGACTATTCCACGGATCCACTACTCTTTCCGTAAAGAAATATTTCCGCATATCACTCCTGAATCTATCTCCCTTCACCCTCATCCCATGTCCCCTTGTCGCAGAACTTGCTTTCAATTGAAAGAGGCTCTCTCCCTGAACATTTATGCCACGGAGGTATTTAAACATCTCAATCATATCACCTCTATCCCGCCTTTCCTCTAAGGTGTACATATTAAGATCCTTAAGTCTGTCCTCATATGCTTTATAATGAAGACCACTAATCATCTTAGTAGCAACCCTCTGCACCGACTCCATCCTGTTCACATCCTTTTGAAGGTGCGGTCTCCAGAATTGCACACCATACTCCAAATGAGGTCGCACCAAAGACTTATACAGAGGCATTATCACCTCCTTTTTTCTGCTAGCCATTCCTCTCCGTATGCACCCAAGCATCCTTCTAGCTTTTGCCGTCGCCTTTTCTACCTGTTTAGCTACTTTAAGATCATCGGACACAACTACGCCTAGGTCCCGCTCTTCTTTAGTGGACAAAAGTACTTCACCTCCTATGCTGTATTGCTCCCTTGGATTGCTGCAGCCCAAATGCATGACCTTACATTTTTTAACATTAAATCCCAGCTGCCAAATTCTAGACCATTCTTCAAGCTTAGCTAGATCCCTCCTCATGTTATCTACACCTTCCTGGGTGTCTACTTTATTGCAGATTTTGGTATCATCCGCAAAGAGGCAAACCTTACCCGACTGCCATCCCCTCTATAGTCCAGGGGGTAGGACTGAACTCTCACAGTGCTTTTTCATTAGGACTTGAATCCATATGATAATCCTGATGATTTCATAGATGCTTTTGAGCGCATAGCCGCAGCTTTGAAGTGGCCAGTGGAGCAGTGAGCAACAAGATTTGCAATGTCGCTCACAGGCGAGGCCCTGTCTGCCTATAAGGCTATGCCTGCTGTCCTTGCCTCTGACTATGCAGAGGTAAAAAGAGTGGTCAAAGACAGGCTAGGGTTAACTCCTATACATTACAGAAGAATGTTTAGGGAGGCTAGGATAAAGCCTCGGGAGACCCCTAAGGCCCTGTCTCAAAGGCTAAAAAGTCTAGCCGGAAAGTGGTTAACTCCGGAAGGGAGAACGCTAGAATCAGTAGTGGATATAATTGTTTTAGAACAGTTTATGCAAGCTGTTCCTACTGAAGTGAAAACTTTTCTTACACTCCAGAACTGCCGAACCACTGATGAGGCAGCCAATCTTGCAGAAAGATATATTGAAGCAGAGATGGCTGACACCTCAGGGGTAGGTGTGTTGCGAGCAGCTGGTATGACAAATTTTAGCAACAAAGGAAAATGTTCAAAGGGTAACATGTTTAATGCTAAAATGTCTAATGTTGAGAAACATGATAATGACAATGTTTTGTATGTACCTAAAGGGAAGTGTTTTGCCTGTGCAAAAACGGGACATTTTCAGAGGAGCTGCCCTGAAAGAACGGTCCTGGTGTCAGGAGCTGAGGAGCCAAGTCAGGAAGGATTCCTTCTACAGGTCCAGGTAGAAGGTATTGAAGCACTGGCACTACTTGACTCGGGAGCTGACCAGAGCATGGTTTCACGCAAGCTCTGGGAAGCCATTGAGGAGCGCCGTCAGTCAGCCCCGAGTCAAGCAGAAGGCCAGGTCCGTATAAGGTGCGTGCACGGCACAGCCTCACACTATCCCTTACACAGTTTATCAGTGAGTGGGTTAGGAACAAAACAGCAGATGTTAATGGCTATTGTTCCAAAACTACCTCAGGAGATTGTCTTGGGACGAGATTTGCCGCCATTTTATCAGAAAATGGAAAAGGGTCTTAACAAACCTGGCCAGAAGTCCACTCAACCCCAGGCAGGGACAAGAGAAATAGGGTTAGAAGCCTTAGCGGCTAGACTCCCTAGTCCCTTATTTGGGAAGGCACAAAAGACTAGAACACAATCTCAGGCACACAAGAGTGAAGTACCCTTAGTGAAACAGAAATTTGTGCTCCAGTTTTGTAAAGCAACTAAATTAGTGAAAAGCCCACAGAGAGCCTCCACAGCGGCTGCAGGGTACGATCTTTTTAGCGCTGAGGAAGCCATAGTTTTGAAAGGGGGCAAGGCTTTGATTAACATTGGCATACAAGTAAAAATACCGGATGGCTGCTACGGGCATATAGCCCCAAGGTCGGGCCTGGCAGTCAAATACTTTTTAGACATAGGGGCAGGGGTTATAGACCCCGATTACAGGGGCTGCATAAAAGTCTTAATCTTTAACTTTGGGGAAAAAGACTTTAAGATACAGATAGGCAACTGCATCACTCAATTAATATGTGAGCGTGTGGGTTTTCCCACAGTAGAGGAGGTGCCATCATTACCACCAACTACTCGGGGAGGAAAAGGGTTTGGGTCTACAGGCCAGAAAGAGGTAAAGAACATGACGGCCCTAGCAGAGGAAAAGAAGGAGAACGATCTTGGTCCTCAGATTGCTGACTGGAAGGAGAAACCAAAACCCAGATTAGGCGTAGGGCTCTCCCAGCAACAGCAACAGGAATTGACCCAGGTGCTACAAATCCCAGGGGGCATTTCAACACCTGCTTGAGACACCCTCACTGTTTAAGAAGAGGCCCCACTGTAGCTCCCATGCTTTATGCCTCTGGGAACCTAGAGGTGGGTGACACTTTAAACCATGCTGACAGTTTTTTGGACTTCGTTCCACCTTTCTTAAAGCATGGAATACAGCTGGTCTGGGCTCCCAAGACAGTATTTTTAAAGAACGCCCATGCTTGATGCAAATTTTTAACCTTTGCAGCTGCTCTCTTTATTTTTTTCTTAACTATTTTCCTCATTTTATCATAGTCTCCCTTTTGAAAGTTAAAAGGCAGTACTGTGGATTTCCTTGCCATCCTTGCTCCATATATGAAAAAAACGCGATCATGTTATGATCACTATTGCCAAGTGATCCCAATATCCTTATGCCTTACACCAGATCTAGTGTTCCTCTAAGGACTAGGTCCAAAATGGCGTCCCCTCTTGTCTATTCATGAACCAGCTGCTCCAAGAAGCAGTCATTTATTTCATCTAGAAACTTTATCTCTCTAGCATGAACTGCTTGACACTGACCCAGTCTATACTGGGATAATTGAAATTACCCATTATTATTGCTGTGTTGTAACTTTTGTTAGCTTCTCTGATTTCTTTGAGCATTTAATCATCATAAAGTTTAAAACTCTGCTCTTCAGTTTCTCTTTTTCTCAGCTCTTTGAAGCCACTCACACCTCATTAGGGGTTAGCCTGATTAGCCTGTGAAAGAACTGCATAAAAGTCTTCAGAATTTTCTAAGGCATTCCTACCAGGGTCTCTCCATTTCAAAGCAAGGTATCAAAGCTCCACCAACTGAACTATGACTGGGAAAAATTGCATTGACAAATCTTTTCTCCCACTACAGCTTCAACCTCTGTCCAGACAGAGACCCCCAATGCCAGTTGAAGAACCTGTTCCATGTGCAGGACACCTACATAAGAACATAAGATATGCCATACTGGGTCAGACCAAGGTCCATCAAGCCCAGTATCCTGTTTCCAACAGTGGCCAATCTAGGTCATACGTACCTAGCAGTTTCCCCAAAAGACACAGGTTCCACAATGCTTGTACTGGGTCAAGCATTGATATCCTAGGTCCCTTCTTAATAATGGTTTATGGACCTTTCCTCCAGGAACTTGTCCAAACCTTTTTTAAACCCAGCTATACTAACAGCCTTTACTACATCCTCCGGTAACAAATTCCAGAGTTTGATTACACGTTGAGTGAAAAAATATTTTCTTTTATTAGTCTTAAATAATTTACCCTGTAGCTTCATTGCATGTCCCCTAGTCTTTCTATATTCTGATAACGTAAACAATCGATCCACGTTTACCCGTTCCACTCCGTTCATTAATTTATAGACTTCTATCATATCTCCCCTCAGCCGTCTCTTTTCCAGGTTAAAGAGCCCTAACCTTTTTAGCCTTTCTTCATAGGAGTATCCTTCCATCCCCTTTACCATTTTGGTGGCACTTCTCTGAACCTTTTCTAAAATCACTATATCCTTTTTAAGATACGGCGACCAGAATTGCACACAATATTCAAGGTGCGGTCTCACCATGGAACGATATAGACAATAATATCTTTTGTTTTATTTTCCATTCCTTTCCTTATGATACCTAGCATTTTATTTGCTCTCTTGGCCGCCGCTGCACACTGGGCCAAGGGTTTTAACATGGTATCCACAATGACGCCTAAATCTTTTTCCTGGGTGGTGGTTCCTAATGTGGAAACTTGCATCGTGTAACCATAGTTTGAGTTGTTCTTCCCTAGGTGCATAACCTTGCACTTGTCCACATTAAATTTCATCTGCCATTTTGATGCCCAGTCTTCCAATTTATCAAGATCCTCTTGCAATTTTTCACAATCCTCTTGGGTTTTAACAACTTTAAATAGTTTTGTGTTATCTGCAAATTTGATAACCTCACTCGTTATTCCACTTTCCAGGTCATGGAAGCTCTCATGCTGAAGCTCTCAGGAAATAGGTGGAAGAGCTCAGAGAAGAGATGAGATGAAAAGGCTGAGGAGCATTCAAGACAGTGAGAGGTACATCAATGAGATGCTTCTTGAAACTTCCAAGCTCTCCATCAGAAATGAGGATGAGAGCCTACAGAAGGACCAAGGTTGGACACCAGTCACCAGGGCCTGCAGAATCACTAATCCAATTCCACAAAAAGCATTATGCAGTTCTGGAAGTGGAGAAGGTGGACAGTCCAACAAAAGGCATGATAACATGTAAACCAACAGAGACCCAGTCCAAACATGGTAAACCAGGAAGAATAACGTTAATAAATTATAACCAGGGTAACAATATACACCCCAGGGGGTAAGGAGGCCAAGCCAAACCGACACAGTCCGTGTTTCGGTAATGCCGTCTTCAGGAGTTTTCTTGGCAAACTAAAATATTGTTTTGGTTTGCCAAGAAAACCCCTGAAGAAGGCAACACAGCCTGTGTCGGGTTGGCTTGGCCTACTTACCCCCTGTGGTGTATATTGTTATCCTGGTTACAATTTATTAAAGTTATTCTTCCTGGTTTACCACATTTGGTCAGTGGAGGAGGCAGAGGCATCCCAGGAAAGGGAAGAACCAGAGCTCCAGCACCCCAAAGTTGCAGAATCAGTGACCACTAGGAAGCGAAGGGTAGTGGTAGTTGGTGACTCTCTTCTGACAGCATTGAGGCATCCATTTGCTGACCAGACTTGATGTCCAGAGAGGTATGCTGTCTGCCAGGTTCCAAAATCCAAGATGTTACAGAGAGTTTGCTGAGACTCATCAAGCCAAATGTCTATTACTCGATGATGCTCATCCATGTCAGCAAAAATGCCAGGTATCCCTCTGAGCATATCAAGAGTAACTTCATGGCTCTGGGACAGAGGGTGAAGCAGATAGGGGTGCAAGGTGGTGTTCTCTTCAATCCTCCCTGTTGAGGGTAAAGGCCAGAGCAGAGAAGCTTGCATCCTGGAGATAAATGTATGGTTGTGTGGATGATGTCATTAAGAGCATTTTGGTTTCCTCAACCATGGGATGATGATCCAAGGGCTGCAGAGCAGAGATGGCATTCATCTGTCCAAGAAGGGTCAAAATGTCTTCAGTAGCAGACTGGCTAACCTTTTGAAGAGGGCTTTAAACTAGATTCACTGGGAAAGGGTGAAGAAAGCCCGCAGGTAAGTGAAAGACCCCAGGTAAATGAAACATTATATATCTTTTTTGAAATAAGTAAAAAGGGCAACATTTGGAAAGCACTGTCTATAAATGCCTGTAGCATGGGAAATAAGATCCCAGATGTTGAGGCTTTAATGGGAGAGGCTGACTTGGATTTAGTGGCAGTTACAGAGACGTGGTTCAGTGACAGCTATGACTGGGATATAACTATACCAGGCTATACTTTATTCAGGAAGGACAGGGTAGGAAGAGGGGAAGAAGGAGTGGCACTATATGCAAAAAATAATATTAAAGCTATGGAAATACAGGGCTTAAAAGGGAGAGAGGAGGCAGTGTGGGTTAAACTAGAATAAAGGAAAGAGAAAACCATTTGAATTGACGTGATTTACAGACCACCATCACAGGGAGAAGACGTGGACGGAGATATAATAGAAGACATATGCAGCATTGCCAGGAAAGGGGAAGTGCTACTCATAGGGGATTTCAATATGCTGGATGTTGATTGGCACATCCCTGCTGTGATGTCATCTAGAAGTAAGGAGATTCTGGATTCTTTACAGGAAGAAGTATTCAAGCAACTGGTAACAGAACCCACACGTGAAGGGGCCACACTGGATTTGGTGATTACCAATAGAGAATGTGTTTCTGATGTTCTAGTGGGAGATCATTTTGCATCCAGGGATCACCAGATGGTGTGGTTCAGTATTAGGACTAGGGCTGGTAAAATCCATTCAAAAGCAAGGGTCTTAGACTTTAGGAAAGTTAACTTTGCCAAGATGGACCAATACCTCAAGGAGTCGTTAGCGGGATGGGAACAGCTGGGGAATGTAGAAAAACTGTGGGCAAAACTGAAAGGGGATATTTTAAGGGCAACCAACCTTTTTGATAGAATGGTAAATAAAAGGAAAACGAAAAGGAGGCTGCTATGGTTCTCAAAAGAGGTAGCTGAAAAGGTGAAGGAAAAGAGGGAAGCCTTCATGAGATACAAAAGATCACAGAGAGAGAAAGGCAGGCATCTATATTTTGAAAAACTTAGAGAAGCTAACAAAGTAGTCAGGAAAGCAAAGGTACAAAAAGAAGAAGAAATAGCCAATGCAATAAAATGGGGGGATAAGATATTTTTCAGATATGTTAGTGAGAGAATGACAGACAAAAGTGGTATTGTCAGACTCAAGGGTGAAGGGGAGGAATATGTAGAAGCTGATGAGAATAAAGCGGGATTGCTTAAGAAATATTTCACTTTGTGTTCACAGATGAAAATCCGTGAGCAGGACCTCAGACCACACCCACAAACAGAAACAAAAGCGAGGGACATCTCAAATGATTTTCAGAGGACTCTGTTCGTGAGGAACTTGCTAAACTAAAATGTACAAAACGATGGGACCAGATGGGATACATCCAAGAATACTGAAGGAACCTGGGGATGTTCTAACAGCTTTACTGACTGACCTTTTCAATGCTTCTTTGGAGTCTGGAGTGGCGCCAGAGTGCTGCAGGGATCTGTCCTTGGTCTGATTCTTTTTAATATCTTTGTTAGTGATATTGCGGAACAGCGATCGGGTAAGGTTTGCCTCTTTGCTGATGATACCAAAATCTGCAACAGAGTAGAAACCCAGGAAGGTATAGATAACATGACGAGGGATCTAGCTAAGCTTGAAGAATGGTCTAGAATTTCGTAGCTGAGCTTTAATACTAAAAAATGTCAGATTATGCATTTGGGCTGCAACAATCCAAGAGAATTGAAAGAAATATTGATAAACTAGGAAGATATATTAAAACCATTTGATAAACTGAGAAGTAGCAAATCACCTGGACCAGATGGTATACATCTGAGTGTGTTAAAAGAAGTGAAATATGAGATTGCAGACCTACTATTACTAATCTGTGAACTATCATTAAAATCATCTGTAGTACCTGAAGATTGGAGGCTGGCCAATGTAACATCAGTTTTTAAAAAGGGTTCCAGGAGTGAACAGGGAAACAACAGACTGGTGAGGCTGATGTCAGTACCAGACAAAATAGTTGTTGTTAAGTGCCGTCGAGTCGGATTCGACTCATGGCGACCCTCTGGATAGCTATCCTAAATTGTTTTCGGTCTTCAGTCAGGCGGCTCATTGTTGACAGACTGGTACCCGTAGCTGCTGTTATTGTATCGATCCATCTCATTGCTGGCCTTCCTCTTTTACGTTGACCTTCTATCTTGCCAAGCACGATGTCTTTCTCTAATGATCTCTCTCTTCGCATGATGTGTCCAAAGTATGAAAGTCGAAGTCTTGTCATCTGAGCTTCTAAAGAAAGCTTAGGTTTGATCTCCTCTAGTACCGACTGGTTTGTTTTTCGGGCAGTCCATGGTATACACAGTATTCGCCGCCAGCACCATAATTCAAAGGCATCAATTCTCTTCCTGTCTGTCTTTTTCACTGTCCAGCTTTCACATCCATATGATGTTACTGAAAATACCATGGCTTGAACAAGTCGAATCTTTGTATGGAGAGAGACATCTCTGCTCTTGAGAATCTTATCTAGGTCTTTCATGGCCATTCTGCCAAGAGCAATGCGTCGTCTGATTTCTTGACTGCTTGATGCTTCTTTATTGATAGTTGATCCAAGTAGGTTAAAGTTGTTCAAAATAGTAGAAACCATTATAAAGAATAAAATTACTAAACATGTAGGTAGGCATGGTTTAATAAGAGAAAGCCAACATGGATTTAGCCAAGGAAAGTCTTGTCTTACTAATGTGTTATATTTTTTTGAAGTTGTGAATAAACAGGTAGCCAAAGGTGAGCCAATTGATGTGGAGGTCAATTCCAAAATGTGCACGCCTGGGCCATGAGGACACCCAAAACTTTGATGGGACCAATTTGGACCAGATTCTGCAACTGCAGCAGCTATACGTTCCTGCGATTGTGGAATCAGGCAGATGGACAGCACGGCATGCACCAAATTCCCTGGAGGGAGATGTCTCAGAGGCTGCCTGTCCCCACTGCACAACACTCCAGCTGGTGTGCTGGTGCAGTGGCATCCGGTCGCCATGGCACCGGCATGTCCAGCCAGCAGTACGGAATTGCATGCCCTACAACGGCCCCTGCACAGTTCTCTCAGGACATCAACGGGAGCTCACAAGGGCAGGCTGTGCCAGTAAGCTCCATCCTGTGCCACTGTCTGTGGGTGGCAGGTGCTGCAGGCTGCCAACGGTGCAGCAGCCTATATCTATTCCACCATCAGGGTGGAATAGGTTGACTGTCAAAGTTGCCGCCAGGGTATGAACCGAGACCTTTCCTAAATAGCCTCTTTCCATCCTGGCACCTGGACACACCCTTACTCCACCCCCACACTGCCCCCTCCCTCAGACATTCAGCGCTCCCTGCACAAACGCCGTGTATGTGTGGGGAGTGCTGGTGGCAGAATCGGGGTTAGGAACTGAGTGTGGGTTGGACGTCCATCCCGCATGTCCAACCCTGCCTCCCACAGTGTATGGGGATTTTCAGAAAGCCTTTGACAAGGTTTCTTTGGATAGAGTCTTGGCGAAATTTAAAAAGTCATGGGATTGGAGGCAGTGTAGTATTGTGGATCAGTAGCTGGTTAAAAGATAGAAAGCAGAGGGTAGGGCTAAATGACCAATTTTCTCAATGGAGAAAGGTGAATAGGGGAGCACCCCAGTGATCTATGCGGGGCCCACTGTTTTTTAACATATTGACCATAATGACCCGGAAATGGGAATAATGAGTGAAGTGATCAAATTTGTTGTTAAAACACAAGAGGATTATGAAAAATTGCAAGAGGACCTTGATAAGTTGGAAGATTGGACATCGAAATGGCAGATGAAATTTAATGTAGACATGTTCAAAGTTATTCACCTAGGATAGGACAACCCAAACTTTGATTACACTGCAAGGCACCATCTTAGAAACCACCACTCAGGAAAAAAGATTTAAGCACCATTGTGGATGATACGTTGAAACCATTTTGCAGTCTGCAACAGCAGCCAAGGAAGCAAATAGAATGTTAGGCATCATAAGGAAAGGAACAGAGAATAAAACAAAGGGTATTATAATGCCTCTGTATCGTTCCATGGTGTGACTGCACCTTGAATATTGTGTGCAATTCTGGTCGCCATATCTTAAAAAGAATATAGCAAAATTAGAAAAGGTACAGAGAAGAGCAACAAAAATGGTAAAAGGGATGGAAGGAGCCTATGAGGAGAGGCTTAAAAGGTTAGGGCTCTTCAATTTGGAAAAGAGACGACTGAGGGGGGATAAGATAGAGGTCTATAAATTAATAAATGAAGTGGAATAGGTAAATGTACATTGGTTGTTTGCACTATCAAAAAGTAGAAAGACTGGAGGACATGCAATGAAGCTTGTCATGGCGCAAGGCAAATAGTGCCGATGGAAACAGAAGAAAATGTGCAGAGCCGTTTTAAAATGGGCAGCTCAAAGCACATAGCTAGGGGTTGCTATAGACAACCAACCAAAACAATAGCACCGGGTGTAGGTAAACGCCCCAGAAAAACATTACCTCATAGCTCATTAGAGGAGCAGGAACAGCTGCAGGGACTTGAGCTGATGAGGGACTCAAAGAATGACGCACTTAAAATAGAGTCAGTCTTGAGCAAGGAGAGAACCAGGAAGTACGGGAAGGAAAGGAGCAGGACACACGGGAAAGGAAAGAGCAGAACACATTAGAACCAGGATACCTACCTGAGTGCCTCAGACGGGGATTCCAGCAGCACCTCGGAGGAGTTTGCCCAAGAAGGAATACCCGAGGTTAGTGCCAGAGAGTTGGGCTGCACTGAACCAGAGTCCGGTTGGGGACGCAGAGGGATTCCTGTCAGCAAACAAAGAGAAGCTGTGAGAGGGACTTCCCACGAGAGCAGGTACCTGGGGAATAGAAGCTCTTATCCAAAGGAGATTCCTAGGCTCAAAGAAACACTTCCTGTGAAGGGAACTGAAAGGCTTTCGAGGGAGAAAGACTGTTTTCAGTTTCCCAGCCACAAACGTTCGGGCAGAGGTCAGCCTGAAGAAAGGCCAATTCCCTGGAGTAGAGGGGCACTTGATTTTACATACGCTGGTTCTGAGCTGTATGGCCCTCTAGAGGGAAAATCCACATTACATGGTAACTTTCCACTCCACTATAATAGTGAGGAGAAGAGAAGCCCTGGCCAGAAAGAGGAGGGATTTCTGAATACCGGTGTGAGTTACAGGCCCATTGAGGAGAATTTCAGGGAAGCTCATGAGGCCATGGACTGCGATTTCTGTGGGGAAAACTCAGAGGATTTCCAGATGGACTGTACTCTTGTGTTCGCAGATAATGTGACCTCTTTCTGTTGAAGTGTGCCAGAAGCGTGCAAAGGGAAATCTGTTTAAAGGGACAGATTTCCATCTATAGCTGTTATAACGTACAGAGCTTGTTTTGCACCTTTTTGTTTTTCCTTAAAGCTGAAAAGAAGCATTTCATTTGTCATTTTGTAGTTCCCTTTTGTGTTGTGCCAGAAGTATGATTTATTTTCCTTTATGATTCCTGCCTGCAAAAGTTCTCCCGGGAAGGGAAATAAATACCTCTTTATCAGCCTAGCTGCTCGTCCACGACTACACTCTTTTATTGAATAGCTAGTGGGACTTCAACTCCCAGGGGGCACTACTTTGTCCCTGCTACTAAAAGAGGCCTCACTGAAACCCCAGGCCCTTTGCCTCCGGGGGTAAGTAGGTGGGTGACAAGCTACAGTGTAACCCATTTGAGACTAATAAGAGAAAATATTTTTTTACTCAACGCGTAATCAAATGTTGGAATTCATTACCAGAGGATGTAGTAAAGCTGTTAGTGTAGCTGGGTTTAAAAAAGGTTTGGACAAGTTCCTGGAGGAAAGATCCATAAACCATTATTAAAGAGGACCTGGGAAATCAACTGCTGGCCCCAGGGCAAACACTGTGGAACCTATCTGTCTTTTTGGGAACCAGACAGGTACTTGTGACCTAGATTGGCCACTGTTGGAAACAGGATACTGGGCTTGATGGACTTGGTCTGACCTAGTATGGCATTTCCTGAGTTTCTATGTTCTAAGAAAGTGCAGGCAATATTCATTACCTCCCTGTTTGAGAACTGAATCTTCACAGATTAAATTTGAGATCCGACTAAAAGTTTGGCTATTTACCCATCTGTTGGCTTGAGTATTTTACGCCAGATGCTATGAAGTGCCTGGGTGGTTTGAACTTGCTGTATTCCCCTTCCTATGATAATTTGTTGTTTTATTCATGTTTAATCTCTTTGGGCATTGTTTTATCTCTGATATATTTTAGTACTGCACAGCGGGGTTTTTTTTTAAATGTAAGATAAAGCACAGTTACTTACCTGTAACAGGTGATCTCTGGGAACAGCAGGAATAAGTCTTCACATATGGGTATCATCAGTACCGACGGAGCCTGCACGGGAATGCTCCCCAGCGTCCAGAAAGAAAGCTTTTGGGAGCATCCCACAGCACCTGCGCGCTGCCTTCCCGCCTTTCCCAACCGCCTCTCTCCAGTTCAAGTTTTAAGCTGAGACAGAGAGAGAGAGAGGAAAGGAAAGATATATAGAGAGATACAACTCCTAGGGGAAGTGGGTGGGTTGTGAAGACTTATTCCTGCTGTTCCCAGAGATCACCTGTTACAGGTAAGTAACTGTGCTATCTCCAGGAACAAGCAGGAATGAGTCTTCACATATGGGGACTACCCAGCTAGAGATGCCAGGGAGATCTCCAAGGTTGTGAGTCCCTGAGAAGGGCTCTACCTGCCCCCATGGATCTCGGGCATCCAACCAGGGATGGGGGGTAGGAGTTGATTAGGTATGGAACAGGTGTTTGAGAACAGCCTGACCAAACAAGGCATCCCGGCGGGAGTCCTTGTCCAAGCAGTAATGGGCTGTAAAGGTATGAACCGAGGCCCAGGTGGCCGCTCGACAGATTTGGTCAATGGACACAGAGTTCAGATGAGCCATAGAGGCTGCCATGGCTCTCACATTGTGAGCTGTGACATGGCCCTCCAGAGAAAGGTTCTTACTTTGTTAGGCGAAAGAAATACACTGAGCAATCCAATTGGACAGAGTTCTCTTAGAGACTGGAAGTCCCAAATGAGAGGGATCAAAAGCAACAAAGAGTTGAGAGGACTTTCTATGTTGCTGTGTCCTTTGTAAGTAAAAAGCGAGCGCTCTCTTACCATCCAGGGTATGGAGATTCCTCTCTGCACTTGATGCATGAGGTCCTAGAAAAAAGATAGGTAAATACACCTCCTGGTTCAGATGAAAAGGTAAGACCACTTTAGGCATAAAGTGTGGATTAGTCCTGAGGACTACCTTGTCATGATGGAACCTTGTATAAGGAGGATAAGCCACCAAGGCTTGCAGCTCACTGATGCGGCGAGCTGAGGTGACTGCAATTAAAAAAATAACCTTCCAGGAAAGGAATTTCAAGGAGGTAGTGGCTAAGGCATAGGTGTCAAACTCTGGCCCGCGGGCCAAATTTGGCCCGTAGTGTAATTATATTTGGCCCGCGAGGCTATACCAAATGACTACTAGAGCTAGCCCGCCGGTATTATACAGCGCATTCATTCATCGCTAATACTACAAATCCCATAATGCCTTGCTGTTGTTTTGGCGCGTCAATCAGGACAGGTCCCAGAAACGCCCTCTCCTGTGTGACAGAAGTCATAGCGATCTCAAGCTACAACTGTCACTGTGGAACCCCTTCCCAAAAATGGCAAAAAGAAAGGCAGACAACAGGAACTTTCTGGACAGGTGGGAGACAGAATATTTGTTTACATATGTAAAAGACAGACCTGTTTGTCTGATTTGTGGAGTCAACGTGGCTATAACTAAGGAGTATAACATTCGACAACACTATGAAACAAAACACCATGACAAGTACAAGGACCTGGACATGACTCAAAGGAGCCAGAAAGTGGAGGAGATGAAAAGAAGTTTGGTTTCACAACAGAATATGTTCAAAAAAGCCACATCACAAAGTGAGGCTGCTGTAAAGGCTAGTTATATTGTGGCAGCAGAGATCACAAAATCAGCCCGGCCCTTTAATGAGGGAGAGTTTGTGAAAAAGTGCATGTTGAAAGTTTGTGACATCGTGTGCCCAGAGAAAAAGCAAGCCTTTTCAAACGTGAGCCTGAGCAGAAACACAGTAGCTGATCGCACATGTGATCTTGCCACCAATCTGTATGACCAGCTTTTGGAAAAGGGAAAAGATTTCGTTGCATTCTCCCTTGCTGTGGATGAGAGCAGCGACGCATCTGATACTGCTCAGCTGTCAGTCTTCATCCGTGGAGTGGACTCAAATATGTGTGTTACGGAGGAGCTATTGGGATTCAAATCAATGCATGGCACAACCACAGGAAAGGAAATTTTTGAGGAGGTTTCCAAATGCGTAACTGAAATAAAGCTGCCGTGGGATAAACTCGTGGGATTAACGACAGATGGTGCGCCAGCGATGTGCGGTAAAACAAGTGGACTGGTGGGCAGGGTCCGGGAGAAGATGCAGGAAGAGAACTGTGCAGGTGAACTAACTGTTTATCACTGCATCATACATCAGGAATCATTGTGTGGCAAAGCCCTAAAGATGGAACATGTTATGACCACAGTAACACAAGTAGTTAACTTTATAAGAGCCAAAGGTCTGAATCACCGCCAGTTTAAGTCTTTTCTGGAGGAGTGTGGTTCGGAATACGCAGACGTGCCGTATCACACAGAGGTGAGATGTTTTGAGCGGCATGAGGAAATATGTCAGTTTCTGGAAAGCAAAGGGAAGGACACAGCAGAGCTTCGGGAGAAAAAGTTTCTGTGTGAGCTGGCCTTTCTGTTTGACATCTCAAGCCATCTCGATGCGCTGAACCTGCAGCTTCAGGGGCGGGGGCGCATCAAAACGCACCAACCAACCTCCAAATGGAGCTAATTGAACTCCAGTGTAATGACACGCTGAAGTCAAAGTATGATGCTGTGGGCGCCGCCCAGTTTCCACAGTTCATCCCTGACACAATGCCTCAGCTCCGCACCCAAGCTGCTCAGATGCTCTCCATGTTCGGCAGCACTTATCTATGTGAGCAACTTTTCTCCTCGATGAAGATGACCAAAACATCTCACAGGAGACGTCTGACTGATGAACACCTTCGCTCGATACTGAGGATTTCCTCAGCTCAAAGCCTGAGTCCAGACATTGATGAACTATCATCCAAGAAGAGATGCCAGGTATCTGGCTTGGGCACATCAGATTAGATCAGTGTGCAGCAAACTGAGCAATAATTAACGTTTTCTTTATGCACTTTTCTTGCTACTCCAAGACATGGGCTTGAATGGTTGATTAATTTTATTATTGTTATTTTATTTTAAAAATTATTATTTATTATTATTTAAATCTTATTTAATAAATGAATGTCATTGATGTTTTTTTTTATTTGAAATTGGTTTTTGCATATCTGAACTATTAAGTTATAAATTGTATAGTAATAAGTGTTGCTTCATATTCAATGTTAAAGCAAATCTTGTTTGGGTCCATATTAAAAGGTTCATTTGTTCAATGCTGGCCCGCGACTTTGTTCAAGTTTTACATTTTGGCCCACTGTGTATTTGAGTTTGACACCCCTGGGCTAAGGGTTCAAAGGGTGGCTTCATAAGCTGGCCAAGAACCAAATTCAAGTCCCATGCCACTGGAGGTGGTCTAACGGGAGGTTTGGTTAAAAGAAGGCCTCTCATGAATCTTGCAATAAGAGGATGAGAGGAAATAGGCTGTCCATTGAGAGGTTTAAGAGATGCTGCAATAGCACTCAAATGGACCCTTACTGAATTTGTTTTAAGGCCTGCATGGGATAAATGCAGCAAATACTCTAGTAAAGAATTCAGAGGTATTGCAAGAGGGTTAAGACCCTTCTCTGCACACCAAATGGTAAACCTTTTCCATTTAAAAACATAGGAACGTCTAGTGGAAAGCTTTCTGGAAGCATGAAGGATATCCTTCACCTGCTGAGAAAGTTGCAAATCTTGAAGGTCTAGGCCTTCAGCAACCAGGCCCTGAGATGAAGAGACTGGGGATTTGGGTGCCACAGCGTTCCCTCCTCCTGGGACAGGAGGTCTGGAGCAGATCCCAAGTCCAGGGAGGGAGCCTGAGAGAGATGCAGAAGTAGAGGGTACCACACTTGGCGTGGCCAACGTGGTGCTATGAGGATCATAGACCCCTTGTCTCTCTGCAGCTTGAACAGTGTCTTGGGAATTAGGGGAATGGGTGGAAAGGCATAGAGGAAGTCTTGCCCCCATTGAAGGAGGAAGGCATCCCTGGCCTGAACTCCCTGACACGGAATCCTGGAACAGAACCGGGGAAGTTTGGCATTCCACGGACTTGCAAACAGGTCTATGTCCGGGGTTCCCCAAATTCAGAAGATCCTGGCTATCTGGTCCCCATGGAGGGACCATTCGTGTGGAAGCAGAACTCGACTGAGTCTGTCTGCCCAAGAGTTTTGAACCCCTGGAAGATACACTGCTACAAGATGAATTTTATGCTCTCTGGCGAAGGCCCACAATCTCAAAGCTTTGTTGCAAAGCGACAGAGAGCCAGTCCTGCCCTGCTTGTTCACGTAGAACATGGCTACTTGGTTGTCCGTGTGGATGAGGACTGTCTTGTAGCTGAGCAGGGTGTGGAAGACTCTGAGAGCTAGAAGAATTGCGCTGAGTAAGAGGTTGATATGTAGAGATGTCTCCTGTGGAGACCAGATGCCCTGGGTGGAGAGATCTTGTAGATGAGCTCCCCAACCCTTTGGAGAGGCATCTGTTGTAAGGGTTGCTTGGGGTAGCAACTGTTGAAAGGGGGACCCCAGCAACAGATTTTGAGTGGACTTCCACAACTGGAGGGACCAAAAGAGGCGACTGGAGGTTGCTATTTTGTCTGACAGGCATCCTGATGCCTGGGTCCATTGGGTGGCCTGGGTCCATTGGGTGGACAGAGTCCACTGAGCTGCCCTCATGTGAAGGCGAGCGTAAGGAACCACATGCACGGTGGATGCCATGTTGCCTAACAGTTGTAACATCTCTCGAGCAGTTAAATGGGACTTTAACTGAATTTGAGAGGCTAACTGCACCAAGCGTAGGCAATGGGCCTGGGGAAGATAGTCCCTTGCAGTTATGGTATCCAGCAAGGCCCCTATGAACTCCAATGACTGAGTAGGGGTGAGTTGTGATTTTGAGATGTTTATTACAAGTCCCAGATACTGAAGAACACGCCTTGTGCAGGCTAGGGAAGCCTGGGCCTCTGACTGGGATGGAGCTCGGATGAGCCAGTCGTCCAGATATGTGAATACAAATATTCCTAGAGTGTGTAGAAATGTAGCTACTACTGCCATGCATTTTGTGAACACTCTTGGAGCAGAGGCCAGGCCGAAAGGAAGCACTCTGTATTGGTAGTGCTTTTCTTGATTAAGGAACCGAAGGAACCTTCTGTGTGTTGGATGGATGAGGACATGAGTGTACGCATCCTTGAGATCTAGAGAACAAAGCCAATCCTGACTCTGAAGGAATGGAAGGAGAGCACCGAGAGAAATCATCTTGAATTTCTCCCTGCATAGAAACTTGTTCAATTCTCTGAGATCTAATATGGGTCTGTAGCCCCCTGTTTTCTTTGGGATAAGAAAATAGGGGGAGTAGAACCCTGAGCCCTGTTGAAGAAGGGGTACTTCTACTATTGCCCCTTGGGCAAGAAGGGTAGCAATCTCCTGACCCAGAAGGACGAGGAGAGATGTTGGAGAATTGAACTGTCTCACCATGGTGTGGGGAGGAAGGTTTAAGAAATGAAGCTTGTACCCCTCCCTTATGATGGAGAGGGTCCATTGCTCTGTTGTGATTTGTTCCCATCTGGGAGCAAAGTGAGCTAACCTTCCTGGAATGGTGAGAGGCTCTTGTTCTTTTAGAGCCAGAAAGGCTAAGTTCTCTAGTTGTAAGTCAAAGGCCCTGAGGAGGCTGAGGCTGTTTGGCCGTAGCAGTCCTTGCAGCCTTAGGCTTGGCCTGTTTAGGTTGTTGCTGTCGCTTTGCAGCAAAATGACCTGCAGAAGATACCTGCTGACCATAAGCAGGATAATATTTCCCCTTTTTGGGAAAGAAAGCCTTTTTGAATAACCTTTTTCTAACAGGAGCAGAAGTAGACTTGGAAAGTCTATCTAAAGCCGAATTCTCAGCATCCATCTGAGTGGCCTTTGCTTGCCAATCCTTGCCAAAAAGGTTTTCACCTGTACAAGGAAGATTTCCTAATCCATCCTGGACCCAAGGTTCTAAATCAGAAGCTTGTAACCAAGCCACTCTGCGTGCACCTATGGCAATAGCCGAGGTTCTGCTGGCACACTCAAAAGAGTCAAAGGCTGCACGGTTGGAAAATTTGGAAACATCCTGGGCATACTTAAGCCAAGTGAGAAACTCCTCCCTTTTATCTTCTGAGATAAAAGGAGATAAAGTTTGCAGATGATCTGTAACTTATTTTAGAAACATCCCCATATAGAGACTATAGGAGTTGATTCTAGCAGCAAGCATATTGGCCTGGAAAATTCTCCTGCCAAAAGCATCTAAGGTTCTGCATTCTCTTCCTGGCGGATTGGATGAGTGTCTTTTTGCACTCTTTATCTTCTTCATAGCAGACTCCACCACAATAGAGTGGTGAGGAAGCTGAGTCTTATGAAAGCCAGGACAAGGAGGAAGAAGTAATTAGATCTTACCTGCTAATTATTGTTCCTGAAGGAACGACAGTCCAGTCCCTTTACTTCTGGGTTACGCAACCCTTCCAGCAGCTTGGAGGCTGAGCCCAACCTTTTTTGGAGGTGGAGCGGTATAAGTACCCCTGGGACCACCCACTCACTCCAGTATTCGAATGACAAAGCCAACTGTAGCAATATCTATGAATAAACCTCAAACTAAAAGTCTTACTCCCCTAGGGGATGACCAGCACACAGCCCGGTAGAGGGACTGCCTTTTTTTTTTTTTTTTTTTAAACTGGGAGATAGGAACAAGGAACACGGAGGAGGGAGGGCAACGGGAGGAGGCGGCTGCCCGACACTGTCAGAGGAGACTTTCTTCGCTCTCTTTTGCTCCGACCTGGATCTCCGCTTGGTCCGCCCTCCGCCGTCGTCTGATAGGTCTTCAAGTCCGGCCGAGCCGGGAGGGATCAGGAACTGGACTGTCGTTCCTTCAGGAACAATAATTAGCAGGTAAGATCTAATTACTTCTTCCTTATCGTCACTCCAGTCCAGTCCCTTTACTTCTGGGATGTATCAGAGCAGTTCAACTCCGGGAGGGGTCCGGCACACCGGACTGAAGAACCGCCAGACCAAACCGCGCATCCGCTGCGCTCTGTACGTCTAGCCTATAATGTTTTGTGAAGGTATGCAGCGAGGACCAAGTCGCCGCTCTGCAAATATCCAAAGGGGGAACTAGACTGTACTCTGCCCACGAGGTGGCCTGAGCTCGGGTAGAGTGCGCCCGTAGGCCCACTGGGACCTGCTTCCCTTTTAGGATGTAGGCGGAGGCAATCGCTTCCCTAATCCACCTGGAGATGGAGGCCTTGGCTGCCGCCTCCCCTTTGTGCGGGCCTCCGAACTGGACGAACAGACGTTCGGATTTCCGGAAAGGGGCTGTGCGGGAGAGGTATCGCTTCAAGATCCTCTGGACGTCTAGGAATCTTCGCTTACTATCCCTGCCTTCCGGGACTTCGGCCGGCCAGGCCGGGAGGGTTACTGTCTGGTTCAAATGGAATGGGGAAATGACCTTGGGTAGGAAGGAAGGCACTGTCCGAAGGACCACCTTGTCCCTGAAAAAGGAAAGGAAAGGGGGTTGGGAGGACAGCGCTTGCAACTCAGAGACTCGTCTGGCCGAGCAGATCGCGACCAGGAAAGCTGTCTTGAGGGTTAAATCCTTCAGGGAGGCCCTCTTTACTGGCTCAAAGGGTTCCCTGACCATTGCATTTAGTACCAGATTGAGATCCCACGGGGGGATCACAGATCTCCATTGCGGGCGCAGGCGTCTGACTGCCCTCAGGAACCTGGATACATCCGCATGGGCCCCTAGGGGCTTACCGCGGACCTTCCCTCTATAGCAAGCGATGGCTGCTAGTTGGACTCTTAAGGAGCTGTGAGCCAGACCCTTGTCGAACCCGGCTTGCAAGAATTCCAGAACCTCAGGGACTGAGGCCGAAAGGGGATTCCTTCAAAAATGCGCCAGACCCTAACATAGGACAAGCAGGTCGAGCGTTTCTTCGCATTTAATAGCGTTGATATTACTGCTCCCGAATAACCTCGCTTTAAGAGCCGCACCCTTTGAATAGCCAGGCCGTAAGCGAGAATCGATCCACTTGAGGCATCAGAACTGGGCCCTGCCTGAGCAGGCCCCTTTTGCAGGGGAGCCGCCAAGGCCGGTCGGCTAGCAGTCTCACCAGATCTGCATACCAAGGGCGCCTCGGCCAATCCGGGGCAATGAGGATCACCAGGCCCTGGTGAGACTCCACTCGTTGAAGGACCTTTCCGATGAGGACCCAAGGGGGGAACACGTAGAGGAGGCCCTCCGCCGGCCACTTCTGAGACAGGGCATCGAGGCCTTCGGACATTCTTTCCTTCCGCCGACTGAAGAACCTGTCCACCTTGGCTGACGCGAAGCTTGCCATGAGATCCATTACTGGGAGTCCCCAGTGGTTCACAATCTTGTCGAAGGTCTCCTTCTCCAGCTCCCACTCTCCGTGGTCTATCCTGTGCCTGCTGAGGTAATCGGCCGTGAGATTGTCCGTGCCTGCCACGTGTTGCGCCGAAAGAGCTTCCAGGCGGGGTTCCGCCCACTGGAACAGGATGTCCGCCTCCTTCTCCAGGGAGGGGCTGCTGGTGCCGCCCTGGTGGTTGATGTAAGCTACCGTGGTGACGTTGTCGGAGAGAATGCGAATTGCCCTTCTTAGTACTAGAGGTTCGAGCGCTCTGAGAGCTAGAGAGACGGCCCGCAACTCCATGTTGATGGGCCATTGAGATTCCAGCGGAGACCAGCGGCCCTGGACAAACTGGTCCTCGCAGTGAGCCCCCCAGCCTGACAAACTGGCATCCGTTGTCAACAGTACCCAGAGATGAGGCTCGAGTGGCATTCCCCGCTCCAGATTCTTTGTGCACTGCCACCAGAGAAGTGAGCGTTTGGTCCTTGGCGCGCATGGTAACTGTGTAGTGAGGGGATGGATTTGTGGGGACCACCGACGCAACAGAGCGCGCTGTAATGGTCTCATGTGGGCCCTGGCCCAAGGCACAACCTCTATTGCTGCCGCAATCGTGCCCAACACCTGAAGATAATGCCATGCTGAGGGGTTTCGTCTGCTCTGGAACTGCGCGATTAGCAGTCTTAAGTCCCTTGACCGCGTTCGTGAGAGGAACACTCTGCCCCTTCCGGTGTCGAATCTTGCTCCAAGGTATTCGAGGTCCCGGGAGGGGGCCATCCTGCTTTTTGCTCGGTTGATGACCCACCCCAATTCCTCTAGGACCTGAATAACTCTGTCCGTTGCCGAGCGGCTTTCCGCTAGCGATTTTGCCCGGATCAGCCAATCGTCTAGGTACGGGTGTACTAGAATCCCTTCCTTGCGGAGGAAGGCCGCTACTACTACCATCACCTTGGTGAATGTCCGTGGGGCGGTCGCTAGGCCGAAGGGAAGTGCCTGGAATTGAAAGTGGCCCCCCGGCACAGCGAACCTTAGGAACTGTTGATGGGACTTCCTGACTGGAATATGCAGGTAGGCTTCCGTCAAGTCGAGGGACGTCAGGAACTCTCCGGCCCTTACTGCTGCGATCACTGAGCGTAGGGTCTCCATGCGGAAATGTGGTACCCTGAGACAGCGGTTGACCTGTTTCAGGTCCAGGATTGGCCGTAATAACCCTTCCTTCTTTGGGACTACGAAGTAAATCGGGTATCGACCCGATCCTAACTGGTCTGATGGTACCGGTACCACTGCTCCTAGTGCAATTAGCCATGCGAGGGTTGTCTCTATCGCCGACCTCTTTGCCGGGGATCCGCTGGGAGATTGAACGAATGCTGGAGGTAATTGCTTTGCGAATTCGAGAGCGTAGCCCTCTCTGATCACCTCCAGTACCCATTGATCCGAAGTGACCCGGGACCAGGCGGGGAAGAACTGCCTTAGGCGGCCTCCCACTGGCCGCTCTTCCCCCTGGTCCCCCGTCGCTTCATTGTGGTTTTCTAGGTGCCGAGGAGAAGGAGGAGGAGGCCACAAAGCCGCGGCCTGCCCCTCGAAACCCCCTGAAACCTTGGCTCCTGGAGGGGAAGCGTCCCCTGGATGGGGGGTTGGATCTGGCAGGGCGAAACCTCTGAGAATCCCTGGACTGGGGGCGATTCGAAGGCAGAGGGCGACTTTGTTTCGGCCTGTCTTCTGGTAGCCTGCCTCCCTTGGACTCGCCAAGGTCCTTTACTAGCTTCTCCAAATCCTCCCCAAAGAGCAGCTTGCCCTTAAAGGGGAGTCGACTCAGGCGTGCCTTTGAAGAGGCATCCGCCGCCCAATTTCGTAACCACAAATAACGCCTGGCTGCCACTACCGAGGCCATGTTCTTGGCCAGGCTTCTGATGAGGTCATACTGACTATCCGCTAAGTAGGCAGCTCCGGATTCCAAACTAGCGGCGTTGGGCCGGGCGTCCCCCACGGTGGCCTCCGCCGCTTGCAGTTGCTGCGACCACCTTAAGCAGGCCCGAGCAACCCAAGCTCCCGAGATGGAGGCCTGTAGGGCGAGAGCGCTTACGTCAAATGCTTGTTTCAGGAGCGTGTCCAACTTTCTGTCCTGAGAATCCCTTAAGGCCGTGCTGCCTTCAACTGGGATAGTAGTCTTCTTAGTGACTGCTGATACCGCTGCATCCACTCTGGGGGACTTCAGGAGCTCCTTATCTGCCTCTGGGAGAGGGTATAGGCGCAGCATGGGGCGGGTCCCCCTCAGGCTAGATTCCGACTGGTCCCATTCTTCCTGGATCATCTGACGAACCACTCTGTGGACCGGAAAGACCTTCTGGGATCTCCTAATGGCCTGGATCAATGGGTCCTCCAGCGCCTCCTCCTCAGCCGGCGTATCTGAGGCCACATTGAGCACCTTTAGGGAATCATTAATTAGTGCCGGGAGCTCCTCCCGACGAAAGACTCTGATGATCCTGGGTTGGTCTTCCTCCGGGATCTCTCCCTCTTCCAGCTCCTCTTCCTCCTCGTCCAAGTCCTTGTCCGAGTACGTCTCCTCCGGAGTAACCTGAGAGAGGGTCGCCAGGGGCTCCTCCTCACACAGCCGGGGGCGCTTCGTTGGCACGCTGGCATCTGAGGCTGCATTGTCCTTCTTTGACGGCCCGGCCTCAGCTGCACCTAAGCCCTGCTTCCGTAAGCAATAGGCCTTGTGCAGCAAGAGTATGAAGTCCGGGGAGAAAAAATCCCCGGACCCTCCTTCCCCCGCAGGGAGGGGGGAAGGGGGTAGGGAAGGAGAAGGTATGTCCGAGGACATAGGAGGGGGTACCTGTGACCCTCCCTCCCCACCTAGGAGGTCTCCTGCCCCCTGAGGAGGGAGAGCTACAGCGAGATTAATCTCCTGCTCAACTGAGGCCGCCACTGCGGCGCAGCTCCTGCAGATTCCTGACTCTGCGGAGGTGCCTCTGCGTGTTCCGCAGGAGGGACAGCGTGGCTTGGTTGCCATGTTCCTAGGATTTGGCCTTGCTTCTGAAATATATAAATTCAATAAACATGCAGTCTTTTAACTTCCGTACTTCTCCCCTTTCTGCTCCTCTTGGAGGGGAGACAGACAAAATGCTTGCCCAAAGGAAATTAAAACCAGTTCCAACCACAACAAAATTAAGATAAAAGATTAAAATTTGGATAAAAAAATAAATAAAGCATTAACAAAAAATTTAGCTGTTCTTTCCCCCACCGGAGGTACTTGTGTTTCAGATGCTGGTACTGGATCCTGCCCCCGGCGCGGCTATCCTGGCCCGCAGGCTCTACACGTGGTGGGCCTCACCACGTGGAGCCAGATCGGGACCGCGCGAGGGTAGCCGTCGGGTTTGCCGTGCTCCGAGAGAAGGCCTGAAGTGAAATTGAGCCCCCTTACAGCTGCAATCACTTTCGCTGCTTCCGCGATGTCGGGGAGTCCGTTATCGCTGCCGCGTCTCTCCGTCCGCCTTGGAAGGGATTGGCGGTAGGCCCCGAATAGCGGTCTTGCCTCCAGCGCTCAGCCACCCTGGGGGCTTCGGCGCGAGGCAGAGAATGGCGGCGGTTGTCTTCTGGCCCGACTGTCCTTGCCCGGAGCAGGAGAGAGGGAAGTCTCCCCTGACGCTGCAGGACACCGCTTACCTCCGTTCCCCGGCCCGAAGAGGAGGGGGGGGGGGGGAGAAGGAGCCGGCAGAAATTTAAAGCCGCAGGAGCTTTATCAGCTAAAGAAATGTAGGTAAGTTAGACAAATAAAATTAAATAAAATTAAATAATTAATTAAATAAGATTAACCAAAAAGTATTATCTAAAAGAAGGACTCCAGTAAGCCCAGGCTTACGGAACCCTCCAGCTGCTTGGAGGCTGAGAATACTGGAGTGAGTGGGTGGTCCCAGGGGTACTTATACCGCTCCACCTCCAAAAAAGGTTGGGCTCAGCCTCCAAGCTGCTGGAAGGGTTGCGTAACCCAGAAGTAAAGGGACTGGACTGGAGTGACGATAAGGAACACGGTACATGGTGTCCAACCTACGAGAATGAGGGGAGGTGGTGAGAGGAGTCTCCCAGATGCCCAACATGTGATCATAAAGGATCTCATGAATTGGTAAAGTAGCTGCCTCTTTAGGAGCCTTAGGATATTGTAAAATATCAAATTTCTTGGCTCTAGGCTCTGGTTCAGGGGCCACTGAAATAGAGAGGCCCCTGGCCACTTCCCTAATGAAGTCTTGAAAAGACAAGTCTTCTGGAGGAGACATTCTTCTTTTTGGAGAAGAGGGCTCCTGAGGAAGGAGTACCGATGCTTGGACAGAAGCCTCTGATTCATCAGAGTCTTCGGAGGAATCGAAGTATTGCCTGTCTGGATGCTCCTGCAGAACCCGATACGCGTACTGAGTGGTATCGACATCGGGAGTGATTGGTACCGATTCGGTACCGATGGGCATCACAGAACAGGGTACCGCTGCAGTTGACACCGAAGCCGATGTCGATGCAATCGGTACCGGCACCGGAACCGATATCGGCGCCAGTGCCGGAACCGGTACCGACAACGGAGTTTGTTGCGGTACCGGAGGCGTCGCAGCTTGTATGAATGCCGTGATGGCACGCTGCATGGTCAGAATATTCGGATCCATCAACGCCACCAATGTCTGGATGTCGGTACCAGTGGAAACCACCGGTACCCCAGAACATGGCAACAGGTGATCGGTCAAGGCCATGCCATCGATGTCAACCTGTGACCCCATAGATGAAGCTTTGGAAGCCGGAGCGTCCCGCCGGGGTAATTTTGCCGGTGCGGAATCCTCGAGAGGAAGCCCGGAGGCATCTCGATACTTAGAGGGAGATCTACCCTTCGAGGATCGGCTGGACTTATGTTTGGTTACCTGAGATCCATGGGAGGAAGAAGAAGCCCTGGAAGACGTCGATGCCACGGAAGCTGCATCAGAGGGAAACAGGGTACTGAGCTTGGCCGCTCGATTCTGTCGACCTCTTTTAGACATCATGGCACAGGACTCACAGTCCATGATGGAGTGGTCAGGACCCAAACATTTTAGACACCAGTCATGGGTGTCGGTGACAGAAATAGTGCCGCTGCACTTCATGCACTTTTTTTAAACCCAGAAGTGGGCTTTTCCATGAGAAAACTTTTTCCTAGGCCTAAGGCCCAAAACGCACAGAAGTGGGAAACGGTAGTTTTTTTTTTTTTTTTTTTAAAGAAAGAAAGAAAGAAAGACCGGCGGTACCAGTCCGACGTCGAAGAAGGCAGACGCGCGACCAAAGAAATAAAAGAAAATAAAGAAGGGGGGGCGGAGCCCGATGTCCAGCAGGATGGTCGCATAACGCTGAGGCTCCCGAGAGGCCTACTCAGAATCCTGAATTAACACCGGACACACTTGAATTTCTGCTCTGATCTTACCGGGGCACACTGGTGAGATGGCGGGGACCAAACCTACGCGCCTGGAATTTGGATCTCCAGCGGCTTCTCACGGTAAACGCTCCAAAACTGAACCCCCGTCCCCGCAGAAGGGGCTGGCTCTACGAGAGGGCCCCGAAATGCAGCAGGAAATCCTCGCAGAGATCAGAGGGGTTAAAGACCTCATGCAGTCAAACGGGGAAGCACTCCGAGCGCTGCGGGAAGACCTTGGTGTATTGCAAGGCAGGCTAGAGGGGCTCTCCTCGCGTCAGGACAAAATGGAGAGCATATTAGACTCCCATGTGGTCCGGCTGTCCAAACTTGACAAAGTTGAACGTCAGGTGCGGGCCTTGCAGAAAGAAGTGGAAGATGGCAATAATAGAGCGCGCCGCAACAACCTACGACTAGTGGGCATACCGGAGGGAGCGGAATCGGGAGACATGAAGGAGTTTTTATATAAAATCCTCCCTTCTCTGCTCCAAATCACCTTTACCAAAGAACTGGAGATCGATCGCGCTCATCTTGTACCCACAAACATAACGCTCAACAGGAAGACCCCGCGGCCTATCATCTTTCGACTTTTGAGATATAAACATAAGAACATAAGAACATAAGATATGCCATACTGGGTCAGACCAAGGTCCATCAAGCCCAGTATTCTGTTTCCAACAGTGGCCAATCTAGGTCATACGAACCTAGCAGTTTCCCCAAGGGACACAGGTTCCACAATGCTTGTATTGGTTCAAGCATTGATATCCTGGGTCCCTTCTTAATAATGGTTTAACATGTGGAGCAAATTCTCAGCGCCTCTCGGGCAAAGGGCCATATGGAGTTTGAGAGCCACAAGATCTCCTTCTATCCTGACTTGGCTAAACCCACGGTTGATCGCCGAAAGCGCTTTCTGGAATTCCGGCCGAGGCTTCAACAATTACAAGCACGCTATGGCCTGATGTACCCGGCCAAGCTCCGAGTCACGCTTCACAATCAGACAAGAACATTTGAGGACCCTGATCTACTAGCGGAGTTTTTGGATGCTAAAGAAGCCGACTTGATGCGCTGACTTCCAGAGTTTTCCTACCAGTGTTCTCATATCCGCTGTACCTGCCATCTTGGATTTGCCACGGTTCAGCAAAGAGTCTGTCGAGGGCGGTTTGTTGCCTTATTTTGATGATATTTGTGACCCGACTCCATCTACCCAGAGTAGCCTCGATGAATATCAGAGACAGTGTTAAGTATGGACTCTGGTGTTTCTTTTCCTTTTTTTTCATGTTTCTATCCTCCTCTCTAGGGCCTCCTCCCGCAGACATATGGTCGCCATATTCATTGGGGGTTTTGCTTCTTCTCTAAGTTACTTTGGTACATGCTTTTCAATATGGGGTGTATTAGCCAGCATACTCGGTGATTATGTCATTGTTGTACAGATTCTGCTTATGTTGTATGTTTTCAAGCGCCTTTACCTAAAATGTCTATTACCGATTGATGGCACCATGTAAGATTTTATCATTGAACGTAAAAGGCATCAATAATCCGATAAAACGGAAGAAAATCCTGAGCTATCTAAGTCATGAAGCTGCGGACCTGATTTTCCTCCAAGAAACGCATTTAAATTCGAAGGAAACTCTTAAACTCAATATTAAACCTTACATGGTGGCCGCCTATTCCCCAGCTGTTTCTAAGAAATGTGGGGTTGCCATACTGGTTAGGAAATCTCTGCATGCTACTATTATTGCGACTAGCTCAGATACAGCAGGCAGATGGTCTAGGGCTCACCTCAAGATAGGTAACCTTGAAGTTACATGTATATGCCTTTATGCTCCTAATGTAGATGACCCTGCCTTTTTTGCTACCATTGCTCAGGTTGCGCAGGCCTCTGCTAATACTTCATTGATAATTGGGGGGGATTTCAATTTAGTTCTTGATCCCCTGATTGACAAACAGCCGCCTAGGACGAGTGGTCCCCCCAAGAGTCACACCACGCTTACCTCTATGATCAAAGATCTTGCTTTAGTCGATCTATGGAGGTTACTACACCCCAATGAGCTTGACTTTACCTTCTTCTCTTCCCCTCATAAATCCCAGTCTCGCATAGATTTCTTTCTAATATCAAAACTGTTAGTTCCTCAGGTGGACACTGCAAAGATTCACTCCCAACATATCTCAGATCACGCTGCTATTTCTTTTCAATTACACACCACTGCGCTCCAAGGGAATTCGGGGGCCTGGTTCTTTGATAGAGCCCTATTAACTCAACCAGAATTCCAGTTAGAAATTCGAGCAGCCATACAAGATTACTTTCACTTTAATTTACCCCAGGACACTGCAAATTGGGCTTGGTGGGAGGTTTTTAAAGCGGCCATTCGTGCAACGATCACTAGTTATCAAATTCGCCTGCGGAAACAACGCAAACAGCAGCTCCTTATACTAGACCAACAAATCAAAGCAGGCGAACGAGTTCTAACTTCACGTACTGATCCATGCGTCTTAGTTCGCTTACAGCGTCTCCGTTTCAATATAATGCAATCCTTTCAACTGCAGCTTCTCAGAGTATTGCACTTCAACAAGGGACATACTACCGTGAAAGCAACCGAGCCGGTCGACTTTTAGCCAACGCCTTGAAAGGTCAAAAAGAAGCCAAACGCGTAGCGGCCCTTCGCGCCCCACAGGGAGGGGGCATACTGACCACAGACTCCGATATCGTAGAACTCTTTCGGGATTTCTATACCTGTCTATATCAATCTGAATGTGAGTTCTCATCCGAGACCTTCGAGCGCTTGTTTTCTGGTATTCAGCGGCCGACCCTTTCTGAAGCTGATAGGGATGCGCTGGATGAACCCTTCTCTACTTCAGAGATCCATTCTGCCCTAAAACGAACAGCCTCGGGTCGAGCCGCCGGGCCTGATGGTCTCCCGACAGAATTCTACAGAACGTTCAGTGCAGATTTAGTTCCCTACTTAAAACTTTACTTTACTGCCCTTGCGGTAGATACATCCTCTTTGGGATCCTTTTCTGCAGCTAATGTGGTAGTTTTTGAGAAAGAAGGCAGGGACCCGCTGCTAACTGCCAACTACCGTCCAATCTCCCTACTTAATGCTGATTATAAGATCTTCGCAACGATCTTGGCCACCCGGCTATCTGACAGGATGGCCACCTTAGTCCATCCCGACCAATGCGGTTTTATACCCGGCCGCTCCACCGCTGACAATGCTCGGACCTTGTGCCATGTGCTATCCAGTGCTGCCAATTTAGACCACCCATGGGTGGGTCTTTCCCTAGATGCTGAAAAAGCCTTTGATCGCCTAGAATGGCCCTTCTTATTTGCAGTTCTCCGATGGTATGGCTTTGGGGAGGGCTTCCTCCGATACCTCCAAGTCATGTATTCTCAACCCGTTGCCAGTATTTGTGTAAATGCCATTAAGTCTCGGCCTTTTAATCTCCAAAGAGGCACGCGTCAAGGTTGCCCCCTATCACCAATGCTCTTTGATCTAGCTCTTGAACCCCTCGCCCTCCTTATTAGACAGTCCGCACGTATTCGAGGTGTCCCCTTCAGTCACAGAGAGATTAAACTCTCTGCATATGCAGATGACCTTATGCTCTTCGTATCCCTTGATTCGGTCCCAGCTGTCTTGGACCTGATTGATGGATACTCGCAATTATCGGGCTATAAAATAAACTGGACCAAATCTGTAGCATTCCCACTGAACCGCTGGGTACATGAGGCTGACATGCAGGCCTTTCCTTTCCTTTGGCAATCCCGCATGGTGAAATATCTTGGCGTCCACTACTGTTCTCCTTTAGAAGACACTATTAGTTTTAATGCCAAGGAGGTAGTCTCCAAAGTCCGTGAGCTCACAAATCGTTGGTCTCCCTTATCCCTTACATGGTGGGGCCGCCTAGAAACCGTGAAAATGATGATAGTCCCCAAAGTGAACTATATATTAGAAATGCTGCCCTGCTTCCTCCCGCTACACACCTACAAAGACATTGAGGGCCTTCTCGTCCGTTATCTCTGGCAGGGAAAACCACCAAGGGTAGCTAAACAAAAACTACAGTCTGCGAAGGAACTAGGGGGTACCTGCTTTCCTGATTTTCTTAGATATCATCAAGCCTTCCTACTTAAACAAGGTGCCTGATGGCTAGCTGCCTCAACAGACAACAGACCAGTTTGGCTTGACATTGAAGAGGAGCTAAGTAGCCCAATTCCGTTGATCCATCTCCCCGGTATGTCCCATCAAGTAGACACCCGCCATCCCCCAATGATTGTCGATACTCTTGCGGCCTTTAGCACTCTCATTCTGTCACTGGGCCCAAACGTATGTCCTCAGGACGGACTCCCGCTGTGGAATAACCCCAGAATTCAAGTCCTAAATAAAACGATCGCATGGAAACCCTGGTACTCTAGGGGGATCTGGACACCCCAACAACTCTTTTCTGCAGCTCGTTGGAAGACCTTTTCTGATTTACAAAAGGAATTTGCGTTACCAGCGAAACATTACTTTCAATTGATGCAGCTTCAACACTGCCTCAAAAGTGCTCAAATCCTGCCGCCCTCTGCCCCTACTGAGGACGGGCTATTAGAACTAATTCACTCTATTAGTAGTACACATGGGGTAGCCTCTAACTTTTATAAATTATTATGTCAGGGTACCGATACTGCTACTTGTAGAGCTCAACAAGCCTGGGAACGCGAACTGCAAACCACTTTAACCCCTGTGCAATGGAGCGTTTTCTGGAGCAAAGTAGTGCGGGTTTCCCGATCTGCCTCTGTTACCCAAACTCTCTTCTTTTTTGCACATAGATGCTTTTATACTCCAGAAAGAATAGCCAAATGGAACACAACTGCTAGGGACCAGTGTTGGTCTTGCCATACTGCTGTGGGAACCCTCGCTCATGTTCTTTATGAATGTCCTCAACTGCAGGTTTATTGGGGGCGGGTCTGGGGTCGTATTCAATCCATCTTACACCTCCACGAGCCTCTTTCTTGGAAGATTGTGGGACTCCGCTCAGTGGCGGAGGTCCCCTCTCTTCCTAAGAAGGGTCGCATTCTCCTTGATTTCATGCTGGGTATAGCCATATGTTTAATCACGAGGAATTGGAAGGATAGCTCTCGAATTACTGCCAATGAATGGTGGAACCTCGTCTGCTTATATAGTAAATATGAGCAGATATCTCGGAGAGCTATTCCCCATATCCAAACTCACTCTCGCTTGTCTAAATGGCAGATGCTCAATGATTATGTACAATCTGCTCATTGCTCCGACATGTCTGTTTAATGTATACTCATCATGTTTCAGATCACCGTTAGGTTTTGTACCACAATAATGTCAGTACACGCCCGTTTTCGGGGATGATTAGTTTCTAGAGAAGAAGCAGGGGGGAGGGGGGTGGCAGGGGTTTACTTTGGTGTATGTATCACATTCTATGTATGTATTTGTCTTTTAGCTGTATGTCTTCCTTTCCTTTGTTGTTATAAAACGAAAATAAAGTATTAAAAAAAAAAAAAGAAAATAAAGAACTTCTTCAGCGATGACAGGAACACGACCTGTCCGGAGTCTCAATGCGTGGATGAGACAATGGTGCAGAGATGAGGGTTTTGGATTTGTTAGGAACTGGGGAACATTCTGGAGAAAGGAGGGGCTCTTCCGAAGGGATGGGCTTCACCTTAACCGGGATGGAACCAGGCTGCTGGCATTAATCTTTAAAAAGGAGATAGAGCAGCTTTTAAACTAGATATTAGGGGAAAGCCGACAGTCGCCCAAGAGCGGATGGTTCGGAAGAATGTATCTTTGAAGGATACTACCAAAAGCAGAGAGGTTCCACAAAAGAGTAAAGTAGCCCAAATGCCCTCAAGAATGGAGCAGGCAGAGCTTAAAGATCCCAATTTACCTATGTCTAACAATAGCCAAATTAACATGAATAAAATACATTCTCTAAAATGCTTGTATGCAAATGCTAGAAGTCTAAAGAATAAGATGGGAGAGTTAGAATATATAGCACTAAATGAAAGGTTAGATATGATTGGAATATCAGAGACATGGTGGAAGGAGGACAACCAGTGGGACACTGTGATACCTGGGTACAAACTATATTGTAATGATAGAGCTGATCAAATTGGTGGAGGGGTTGCGCTCTATGTTAGAGAGGGCATTGACTCAAAAAGGATTAAAGTTTTGCAGGAAACAAAATCTGCTGTAGAATCTATATGGATTGAAATTCCCTATAAAAGGGGGAAGGCAATGGCAGTGGGGGTGTACTATCGATCACCTGGCCAGAATGACCAAATGGATGATGAAATGCTCAAAGAAATCAAGGAAGCTAACAAACGTTACAGCGCAGTAATAATAATGGGTGATTTCAATTACCCCAGTATCGACTGGGTCAGTGTCACGTCAGGACATGCTAGGGAGATAAAGTTCCTAGATGAAATAAATGACTGCTTCTTGGAGCACCTGGTTCATGAACCGACCAGAGGGGAAGCCATATTAGACCTAGTCCTTAGTGGAACACCAGATCTAGTGCAAGAGATAAGGTTGTTGGGGCCACTTGGCAATAGTGATCATAGCATGATCGCCTTTGATTTAATTAGTGGAGGAGGGATAGTAAGGAAATCCACAGAACTACCTTTTAACTTTCGAAAGGGAGACTATGATAAAATGAGGAAAACAGTTAAAAAAAAACTAAAAGGAGCAGTTGCAAAGGTTAAAGACGTACATCAAGCTTGGGTGTGGTTGAAAAATACTATCTTGGAAGCCCAGACCAGCTGTATTCCACGCTTTAAGAAAAGTGGAAGGAAGTCCAAAAAACTGCCAGCATGGTTTAAAGGTGAGGTCAGAGAGGCTGTTGTTGCCAAAAAAGCATCTTTCAGGAAATGGAAAAAAGAGCCAAACGACGAAACCTGGAAACAGCACAAGCACTGGCAAATCAAATGGAAGGCATTGATAAGGCAGGCAAAGAGAGAATTTGAGAAGAAGCTTGCTGCGGAAGCAAAAACGCGAAATAAAGACCTTTTCAAGTACATTCGTAGCAAAAAACCTGTGAGAGAGTCAGTTGGTCCATTAGATGATAAAGGGGTTAAAGGAGCACTAAGAGGCGACAAGGCGGTAGTGGAGAGACTGAATGAATTCTTTGCTTCGGTCTTTACTGAGGAAGATGTAGGGATGTTACCCATGACTGAAGTGGTATTTAAAGGTGCGGAAGAATTGAAGGAAATATCGATACATCGGGAAGATGTCTTACAACTATTAGATAAACTGAAGAGTAGCTAATTACCTGGGCCGGATAGTATACATCCAAGGGTGTTGAAAGAACTGAAATATGAGATTGCAGACCTGCTATCAGTAATCTGTGAACTATCATTAAAATCATCTCTAATACCTGAAGATTGGAGGATCGCCAATGTAACACCAATTTTTAAAAAGGGTTCCAGGGGTGATCCGGGAAACTACAGACCGGTGAGCTTGACGTCAGTACCAGGAAAAATGGTAGAAACCATCATAAAGAATAAAATTACTCAGCATGTAGATAGTCACAACCTAATGGGAGACAGCCTCCATCGCTTTAGACAAGGAAGATCTTGTCTTACTAATCTGTTATGTTTTTTTGAAGGAGTGAATAAACAGGTGGACAAAGGTGAGTCGGTTCATATTGTGTATCTGGACTTTCAGAAAGCCTTTGACAAGGTCCCTCATCGGAGACTTTTGGCAAAACTAAAGAGTCATGGGATAGGAGGCAGTTTACTATTGTGGATCAGGAACTGGTTAAAAGATAGAAAGCAGAGGGTAGGGCTAAATGGCCAATTTTCCCAATGGAGAAAGGTGAATAGTGGTGTACCCCAGGGATCTGTGCTAGGTCCGCTGCTTTTTGACATATTCATAAATGACCTGGAAAGTTGGATAACGAGTGAGGTTATCAGATTTGCAGATGACACAAAACTATTTAAAGTTGTTAAAACCCAAGAGGATTGTGAAAAATTGCAAGAGGATCTTGATAAATTGGAAGACTGGGCATCAAAATGGCAGATGAAATTTAATGTGGACAAGTACAAGGTTATGCACCTAGGGAAGAACAATCCAAACTATGGTTACACGATGCAAGGTTCCACATTAGG
Organism: Ichthyophis bannanicus; assembly: GCA_033557465.1. NCBI lineage: Eukaryota > Metazoa > Chordata > Amphibia > Gymnophiona > Ichthyophiidae > Ichthyophis > Ichthyophis bannanicus. The sequence continues at coordinate 10,781,479 of CM066046.1, read as the reverse complement.
AACCACCACCCAGGAAAAAGATTTAGGCGTCATTGTGGATACCATGTTAAAACCCTCGGCCCAGTGTGCAGCGGCGGCCAAGAGAGCAAATAGAATGCTAGGTATGATAAGGAAAGGAATGAAAATAAAACAAAAGATATTATAATGCCTCTATATCGTTCCATGGTGAGACCGCACCTTGAATATTATGTGCAATTCAGGTCGCCGTATCTTAAAAAGGATATAGCGATTTTAGAAAAGGTTCAGAGAAGAGCCACCAAAATGGTAAAGGGGATGGAAGGATACTCCTATGAAGAAAGGCTAAAAAGGTTAGGGCTCTTTAACCTGGAAAAGAGACGGCTGAGGGGAGATATGATAGAAGTCTATAAATTAATGAACGGAGTGGAACGGGTAAACGTAGATCGATTGTTTACCTTATCAGAATATAGAAAGACTAGGGGACATGCAATGAAGCTACAGGGTAAACTATTTAAGACTAATAAAAGAAAATATTTTTTCACTCAACGTGTAATCAAACTCTGGAATTTGTTACCGGAGGATGTAGCAAAGGCTGTTAGTGTAGCTGCGTTTAAAAAAGGTTTGGACAAGTTCCTGGAGGAAAGGTCCATAAACCATTATTAAGAAGTGACCGAAGATATCAATGCTTGACCCAGTACAAGCATTGTGGAACTTGTGTCTCTTGGGGAAACTGCTAGGTACATATGACCTAGATTGGCCACTGTTGGAAACAGAATACTGTGCTTGATGGACCCTGATCTGACCCAGTATGGCATATCTTATGTTCTTATGTTCTTTCTTTCTGGACGCTGGGGAGCGTTCCCGCGCAGGCTCCGTCGGTACCGACGATACCCATATGTGAAGACTCATTCCTGCTTGTTCCTGGAGATACTGCTTTGCTGTTTTAATCTAAAGATGGTATAGTAAGAAACCAAATAAAGTCCTAAATGTTGATATTTCAGATTACTTTTATTTGATGTATACTGCCACAATGTCTTTGTTTTGTTAAATGGCAGCATAACAAATGTTACCTGCGCTTGTCTCTAGTTTTATATTTATGTATTTTTGGTTAGTGTTGTTATATCTCTGTTTTCCTATTTCCTTCCTCTTGCCACCTTTGACCTTCTGATGTAAGACATCATGGTGCCTGTGCTGTGCCCTAGCTGTGTTTAGTGTGTCTTCAGTGCTAGCTCTGAAACAAATGTTCTCACACCCACTCTGTAACATCTTCTTGCATGCAATTAGAAGAAAGGCTCTGTTGGGGATATTGTTCTTCAGAACTGTTCTTAAGACTATAATGCAGTGATGCTGATTTCACAGTGACAGAGGCTTTTCCAATGATAACATCCTTAAAGAGCTGTGTCCCACTTTGTATGCCTTCATTTGTTATCCAGCAAAAGCTCCTGGCTGTCGCTGATGTTTACCTTATCCGCTGTTCTGTTTTGCAATTGGTTTGGAATAGTTTTCATGCCTGTTCTTCCATGAAATGACAAGGGAGTGTGAAACAGGAGGGAGAAAGGTTACTGATTCTCTCCATCTGACTCTTGCACTGGAACAGTTTAGAAAAACCAGTAAATTGCAGAAACTGATAAGAACAACCTTGAAACTATTTATTCATCATAGGCTTTGGGGAAGGGGACAGAGGGACACAAGGTAAGCCTCCCTTTTCACCCTGCCTAAGCTGGACGGGGTCCAAAAGCAGATAAGTTCCCATGTTCAGTTTCAAGTTTATATTATCTGTCTGATTTGATCTGTTTCAGGGAGTGTCAGACTGCTCTCTGCCAAATCACTGGTTGACTCTCTCCGTTAACTGCATTTTTCTGTCCAGACACCACTGGTTTCTCCTACCAGCATAGCTGGTTTGATTGTGTACGGCATAGGTTGTGCTCACAGGGCCTGAGGTTGCTTAGCTGTGCACTTGGGAGGGATCACTGAAACGTCCTTATCTCACAATCAGCAAAAGGCAGCACTGCTCGTAAAATGCACAAGTGAAAAGTCCAACTCAGAGATGCCAAGTCTCACTCATTAGGAGTGTGTCACATTCATTCTCGCTCTTGCACTTTTGGGCCCTTCCCTCAGGCATTAGAGCCTCAGAGCCAGAGCACTGATCCTGGTCACTGCTTTCATGCTAGAGACGAGTCTCCCAGTAGGAAGAAGTCTGAGCTCTCCTCCCTATGTGCGTACCGCCTCCTCCTGCTCCATCCCCTTTCCCTGGACCTACAAGCTCAGGTGCTGTGAAACCTTGGCACATGCATTTAGCCTCTGAGTGGAGAGCATTTACCCATCTTGCCTCCACTCTGTCAGAATCCTTTCAGAGGCTCCAAAGAAAAGCAAATATAATGTAATACTGTTTTTTTACATTTGCAAAGCAATGCTACATTTAAATCTTTCTAGATGTATACTCTGGATGCACTCCCTGAAAAATCCTCACTCTCTGGGACGGTTCACCCCTGGCATTTCTGACAACTAGAGCCCTGTAATTTCAGAGCTGATGTAATTCTCATTAGAAGGTAACCTTCAGAAAGTGGGGCCTGTCATTTACCAGCATGTAGATCATCTGATTTTTGGTTAGAATCTGAAAACCCTGATGGGGAAATTGGGGTTTTTGCTTATAACCAAAACTTGCTGTACCTTGAGCAATCTGGTGACATCATTCAGCTGCTGATATCGTAGTTGGATGACATTACTTGAGGGTGGGGGGTGGGGGTTCAGCCTCTCCCCCTTCCCTGCCAGCCCCACTGTTCTTCTTTGCACTCAGCATGCTCTTGCTCAGTTCATGAAACAACTGATGACTTAGTCATGTCAGTTATGCCAAAGAACATAAGATATGCCATACTGGGTCAGACCAAGGTCCATCAAGCCCAGTATTCTGTTTCCAACAGTGGCCAATCTAGGTCATATGTACCTAGCAGTTTCCCCAAGAGACACAGGTTCCACAATGCTTCTATTGGTTCAAGCATTGATATCCTGGCTCCCTTCTTAATAATGGTTTATGGACCTTTCCTCCAGGAACTTGTCCAAACCTTCCTGATCCACAATAGTACACTGCCTCCTATCCCATGACTCTTTAGTTTTGCCAAAAGTCTCTCATGAGGGACCTTGTCAAAGGCTTTCTGAAAGTCCAGATACACAATATGAACCGACTCACCTTTGTCCACCTGATTATTCACTCCTTCAAAAAAACATAACAGATTAGTAAGACAAGATCTTCCTTGTCTAAAGCCATGTTGGCTGTCTCCCATTAGGTCATGACTATCTACATGCTGAGTAATTTTATTCTTTATGATGGTTTCTACCATTTTTCCCGGTACTGATGTCAGGCTCACCGATCTGTAGTTTCCCGTATCACCCCTGGAACCCTTTTTAAAAATTGGTGTTACATTGGCGATCCTCCAATCTTCAGGTATTAGAGATGATTTTAATGATAGTTCACAGATTACTAATAGCACGTCTGCAATCTCGTATTTCAGTTCTTTCAACACCCTTGGATGTATACCATCCGGCCCAGGTGATTTGCTATTCCAATCATATCTAACCTTTCATTTAGTGCTATATATTCTCCCATCTTATTCTTTAGACTTCTAGCATTTGCATACAAGCATTTTAGAGAATGTATTTTATTCATATTAATTTGGCTGTTGTTAGACATGGGTAATTTGGGATCTTTAAGCTCTGTCTGCTCCATACTTGAGGGCATTTGGGCTACTTTACTCTTTTGTGGAACCTCTCTGCTTTTGGTAGTATCCTTCAAAGATACATTCTTCCGAACCATCCGCTCTTGGGCGACTGTCGGCTTTCCCCTAATATCTAGTTTAAAAGCTGCTCTATCTCCTTTTTAAAGGTTAATGCGAACAGCCTGGTTCCATCCCGGTTAAGGTGAAGCCCATCCCTTCGGAAGAGCCCCTCCTTTCCCCAGAATGTTCCCCAGTTCCTAACAAATCCAAAACCCTCATCTCTGCACCATTGTCTCATCCACGCATTGAGACTCCGGAGCTCTGCCTGCCTTTTGGGTCCTGCGCGTGGAACAGGAAGCATTTCAGAGAATGCTACCCTGGAAGTTCTGGATTTCAACTTCTTACCTAAAAGCCTAAATTTAGCCTCCAGAACCTCCCTACCACATTTTCCTATGTCATTGGTACCGACATGTACCAAGACAGCAGACTCCTCCCCAGCACTATCTAAGACCTTATCTAGGTGGCGCGTGAGGTCTGCTACCTTCGCACCAGGCAGGCATGTTACCAGGCGATCCTCACGGCCACCAGCCACCCAGCTATCTACATGCCTAATGATCGAATCACCAACTATAACGGCTGTCCTAACCCTTCCCTCATGGGCACATGGCCCTGGAGAAACTTCCTCGGTGTGAGAGGGTTTTACATCACCTGACCTACTCATCACCTGACCTACTCAAAGACCTACTCATATGTCCAACATCTATCTGCTATAGCTTCTCCTCCTGTTCTGTGCTATACAGATTTTACTAACCCACTTTTATCCTTTCAAGATGGTTTTCCTGTAGCTGAGCTTGATCCTCATGTCCCACTGACTGTCTCCTGACCTTTTTCTGTCCATCACATAGCCCTCTGGGAAAAACTGTTTGCCTGTACTGCATTAGCCGCTCCTTTAGAATAGGGGAATCATGGGCCCATATTTAGAGGTGGTGGCTAGCCGGCATTGCTGAACCTTTGACCTGAATATTCAATGCCATATCCGGTCACCAGCATTGACGATCTGGGGCAGCCAGATAGCACAGAAGCTAACCAGGCAGTGCTAATATTCAGCCATTGCTCAATTAGCCTCGTTGGCAAAAGCTAGTAGAGCCTTTACCGGGCCTAACCTTCATCACCAAGGGATAACCGGGCAGCAGCTGAATATTGCTGCTTCCCTGTTATCCTTGCGTGTCACCCTTGAAATGCCTTGATGCTAGCCACTTAGCACTGGGGTGCCCAGTGGCAGCATCCGCAAATATTCAGTGCACTACCAGTCTGATAACTGTGTTAATCGCTTTAAATATTAGTCCCTTGCGTTTAAAACTAAATCATCTTCAAAATATGCCTAGCATTTGATTTTGCAATGCAAGAACACCCAAAATCACTGGGGGAGGGGATACGCAAAGTGTTTAACGCGGTTAGCAGACCTGAAAACATGTTAATGGTGGTCACTAGGATATTCAGTGGGTGCCACCACTGCTAACTGGCTAGCGTCGGGGTGTTCAGGGGTAGAACGGAGGCAGCAGCTGGCAAGAACCAGGCAGTGACGATATTGAGCCGCTACCCAGTAATCACTAAGCAGTGCATGTTAAGTACATGAAAGGCTGAATGTTGCCGCTTCCTGCTGACCTGTATATTCAATGCCAGTGGCCGGATATGGCTCCGGCATTGAATATCTGGGTCTTTCGTTCAGTGGCTAGCCATTTTAGCAGTGCTAGCTGTCACCGCTGACTATCGGGCCACCTAACTGACTGAAAAACATCCATCTTGGATCAGAAGTCCAATATATGTCTGTAAAGCACTGCGCTCATCTGCTCAAGTGCTACTAATAATGACCATAATAAAGTTTTGCAACCTGAATGACTCTAAGAAGGTAATTTTATAAAGCAGTTTTTTCACATATATGCCAGTATCCATAGATACAGTAAGGGCCACATTCCATTATGGATGCCCCGGCCTTCTGTGCACCCAGTCTGAACCAGACGCACAAAAGTAGATGGGATTCTGATCCTGCGGAGCACGTCTAACCCCATGAGATCTGAATCGCGTCTAGACCTGTACATGCAGTCCGGGGCCTGATTCTGGTCAGACTGCACATGCAGGCCTCTGCCTGGCTAACTCAGTCAAGGTTCTTGAATGGATCCGCAGTGCCATGGTGTCCGGTTGCCATGGCACCGCAGCTCCATTCAGGAGCCGCAATCCCTAGCCGCCAACCTGTTCTTTCATTCCCCGCAGCCCGACCTCCAATCTGGCCTTTCAAGGCCAGGGTCGGGCTGCAGAGTATCTCCTGCACCCCTCCTATCTTTCCCACCACTCAGGCCTGCCGTCCCCCGCCGACTAGAGGAACTTATTCCATCTCACAGGGAGAATAAGTTTATTTTTATTTATTTGGTATACATTTGTAAGCCGCCACTTCCAGCGATCAGCAGCGGACCAATGGTGGAATAACAAGGGAGTATGTATAGAATCACTTGATAAATACAGACTGATTTGAGGGGGGGGGGGTGCACCACAAACATATGGAATTACAAATATGCACATGGAGATTACAAATAAACAAATGGCATTAAAAATTAGATTTTGATCAAAAAAACATTATAGTGATAAGAAAAATAACAGTTTGATCACCCAGGTTTGAGCAACCATGAAAATATAAAATATACATTTGATTGACAAGATAAGTTACAGTTTGATCACTCATTGAGCAACCAGATACATTACAGGTTTATCAAGAACAGTTGTATAATACATCACCAGATATGCAATCTTATTATCATTGACATTGGATCTATTTTTATGTCTCTTGTGCTTCGAGGGAGGTAGGCAACTTGGGTAAGGATGAAAGGTTGAATCTGCCTAGGTCAGCGATGGCGAACCTATGGCACGCGTGCCAGCTGTGGCACGCGAAGGCCTTGCAGCTGGCACGCAGCGCCGCCGCCAAGAAAAACCGGAAAAGAAAAAAAAAAAGCGCCGGGGGAGGGAGGGCGGGACGTAGTGAGCGAGCGACGCGAGCGAGGAGTAGCGAATTGTCTCCTCTGGCCCAGATTATGGTCTTGTGTGATTGAGACCTTTGAACTCAACGTTTGCTTGAAGCTTGGGTGCACCCATCATTTTCTCGAGCTGACAGCTGCCCTGTTGTCTAGCACTGTTACCCACAGGTTCCAACACTACTGATCCAGAGAGTAGACAGGAGGATCCCCACAGGGTCCCTGTGTGAGGTTGGTAAGTTGGACCCAGGCTTCCCTTCCCTCTCGCTGTCCTATTTCTGCTTGCTATGTCTTTTATCCTATGTTTTCTATTGGTTTAATTGGTTCTCTGTTCTTGCTGCTTGCATAAAGTAGCTTCGATTTAAAATAAAAATCCTTTCAGGCAAACTGGACTTTCCAGGCCTGTGTGGGTGGCTGGGGAAGCCTTCTCACATTTCCTTGACCAGCCCTGACAGGTAAATGATTCCCTTGCTGATCGGGGGTTCATTTTCGCTACTGTTTCTTTTGTTAGTTGGGGTTTTTTCTTTGCAGTTTTCGTTTCTTTCTTTTACCATGTTTGAACTCTGCAAGGCATGCCTGGTGCACAGTGGTGTGCTGCTTGCAGTTCTATTAGGTGAACTACATGGTTGTTCTTTTTTGCCCTGAGTATGATAGAAAAACCATGGGGGCACATTTTTTTGGCAATATTGGGACTTCCCCATGGGGGGCCCTGGGCCCATTGCTGATTTTGGTACCTCTGCTACATCTCCCTTTATTTTCTGCCAGCAGGAACAGTGGCCATCTTGGATGACCGCATAGTTCTAGTAAAGAGGAAGTGTAATGAGGTGGCTACAGCCTCAAACTGGTAGGCCCTGAAGTTTTTTTGGGGCCCCATGGCCACTTTTGGCTGGCTTTGAGAAGCAGCTCATGAAACAAATCACATGATATTTTCAGTCTTTGATAGCTGCCTGGCAGCCCCCTTGTGGGGGTCTGAGGCTCTGACCTTCCTATGGGAAACTCAGGGGCCTTCTGAGGTCCCCCCACCCTCTGGTGGTAAGGGGATTAGGCACTCATTTTTCTTTTTCACCTGTCCATTCCTCCAGCTTTCGTGCCCCCGTTGGCCCTCCTTCCCCGGGGGCACCCTGTACCTGTCTACCTGCCGCCGTCTCGCTTTCTCTCCGAGCTGAGGGAGGGAGGAAGGAGGGAAGATGTCACCCATTAGTTTAAAAAAAAAATTACATCAAATGTTAACAACTAAACAGGGTATATTTTTTGACCAAAACAGATGTCTACAATTAATAAAATTAATAAAATTCCCCAATCACATATTTTTTTATATGGGAACGGATTTGTATACAGCACTTCATTAGTTTTTTTTTTATTTTAACAAATTTATGTTTTTGTAGACTTGAAGTCTTGAACAAAGAAAATGAGTACAGCAAAAAAGCAAAAAACAGATAGTGGAAGATCATTCCAAGAGGCCTGGACAGAGACATATGGAGTGATTGAACGCAGTGGGAAAGCATTGTGTATTATGTGTAATGAAGTGTTGTGTCTCGCACATCAAGTGTCACACGTCACTTTGAGCCCAACCATAACAGTGTTGCAGAACTTGGTTTAGCTCAAAGAAAAGAGTTCTTGTAGGAAAATTAAAGAAATATCACTCCCAGTCTCTTAGTTTTAGCAACTATCTTTCAAAAACTAATCATCTTACAGTTGCCAGCTTTCAAATTTCACTGTGCATGGCAAAACATGGTAAGCCCCTCTCTGATGGAGATTTTATCAAAGAGGCAATTTTGGCTGGGAGTAATTCACTCTTCCATGATTTCCAAAACAAGGATCAAATTGTGCAGCGCATCTCTGAGATGCCGCTAAGCAGAAATACTGCAAAAGATAGGGTTCTGCGAATGGCTGCTGATGTTAGTCACCAGCTTACTTGCGACTTACAAAAGCACCTTCTACTCCATGTGCTTGGATGAAAGTACAGATATTACTAACCATGCAAGACTAGCGCTCATTTTGCGTTATGCTACTGGTGACATCATGAGAGAAGAGCTGGTAAAACTGCTGTCTTTGCTGGAAGAACACAAGGGATAGATATCCACAATGCTGTGATGGAGGCTTTTTCATCACTAGACATAAGTCCAGAAAAAGTGGTTTCAGTTACTAGCGATGGAGCACCTAGCATGGTGGGGACAACATCAGGATTCATTCATTTCTTTGCTAAGGAAGCAAAACATCCACTGATTCAATTTCACTGCATAATACATCAAGAGGCTCTCTGTGCCAAAGAAAGCAGCAAAAAACTTGACGATGTCCTCAAAGATGTAACAAAAAATGGTGAACTCATCATGGCGCGTGGCTCTTAATTTTCGACAATTTCAAGCCCTTCTTGATGAGGTTCAGGCACAATATAACACTTTACTGATGTACAATAATGTTCCGGTGGCTGAGCCGAGGACGAGTGTTAGAGAGATTTGTGGCCTGCTTGGAAGAAGTTAGGCTATTTATGAACGAAAAGGGGGAAGACTATCCTCAAACTCACCAACATGGCCTGGCTTACCAACCTCATGTTTCTTTACAGATTTTACTAACCACTTTAATGTACTAAACAAAAAATTACAAGGCATGGGAAAAACAACAGAAAAGCCATGTTTAGTGACATCAAAGCTTTTGAGAGAAAATTGCATGTTTTTGAAAAGACCTTGACAGTGGACAGCTGAAATATTTTCCCAACCTAAAAATACATTTGGATAATTCTACAACATTTTGGACAGTCATAAAAAAACACCAGGAAATCCACAAAGGCATATTCCACCATTGTAGCCGAAGCAAAGGAGAATTTTAGTAAAAGATTTTCTCAGTTCCGTAAGATGGAGACAAACCCTTTCATTATTACTTCCCCAGAAAAGTCCACATTTGAAGATCTTGATCTTTCCTGCTTACAGTGGTTGGATATTCAAAACTTGGAAATGGAGCTACTGGAATTTCAAGAAAGCTCTATCTGGAAAAAGTAAATTCAATGACCTGCGTGCGGCTCTTGAACCGTATTGAGTGTGAAAGGGTGACAAAATGAAATCACTCCTAGCAGTTCTGGAAAATGAAATCCTAAAAGCGTGGAATTCTCTGACAGACAATTTTAAGTCCATGAAAGCCCTTGGGATTGCTCTTCTTACTTTGTTTGGGTCATCCTAGCTTGTGAGCAGCTGTTTTCGGCTTTGAATCATATAAAATCTGATGCTAGAAACAGATTAACGGATGACATGAGTGCTGCATGTGTTGCTCTGAAATTAACGCATTATGAGCCAAGGATTGACAAGTTATCAGCATGCATGCAACAAACAAACATCACATTAATTTTTTTCAGAGCATGCCCAATGCCTATGTTTACATGAAGCAGTGTTTTCAGTTTGCAGTTAAGACACTTTCTAAGTTATTTTAAATATTATTTAAAGATGTTATTTAAAAAAGGGACTTTACATGGTCCTGTTGTATTCCAATCTGGAATTCCCAATAAAAACGGTTGGTTTAATTGAAAGCTCTTTTGTTTTCTTTACATCATATTATTAGAAATGTAATGATTTAAACTATTTTCAAATTTGATAGTAAATTTTACAAAAAAAATGTATAGATTCTTTGGGAATACACACCGAGTCCTGACACAGTTAACAGTTTTAAGAAGTTTTATCTTTTTTTTACTCAGGATACATTTGACATGTTATGTGAATAATACATTTAAAATATATTGTGTAACTGAATCAAATTCTTCCTAAATTCATTAAATTGAATGAAATCATTAAAACATTATAAATTGCCAATAAATTGAAATGAAAAACAAAGGCTGATGGGGGGGGTTAGGACTGTCAATGGGCTATGGGGGGCTGACTGGAAAATGGGCTGATGGGGGGGGGGTTAGGACTGGTAATGGGTTATAGGGGGGGCTTAAACTGAAATGGGGTGATGGGGGTTAGGCCTGGACGTTGAGTGACGGGGGCCTAGGACTGGTAATGGGTTGGGGTGTTGCTAGGACTGGAAATGGGCTGAGTGGAAGGGGAGGCTTGAACTGCAAATAGCTGATGGGGAGGGGGCTTGGAATGGAAATGGGCTGTGAGGGAAGGGAGCTAGGACTGAAAGGGCTGATGGAACAGCTAGGATAGGACTGGAAAATGGGCTGTTGGGGGAGCTAAGATTGGAAATGGGCTGTGTGGGGGCTCGAATTGATATGGACTCAGGGAGGGCTAGAACTGGCAGTCGGCTCATGGGGGGGCTTGGACTGGAATTGGGCTGAGTGGAGGGGAGCTATGATTTGACATGGGCTGATGGTGGGGCTAGGAAATGACTAGAAATGGGCTGATGTGGGTGCTAGGATGGAAAATGAGCTGAGGAAGGGACTTGGACTGGCAAGGGATCGGGGCGCTCGGACTGGAAATGGGCTGCTGGGGGGCTAGGACTGGAAATGGGCTGATGCAGGGACTAGAAGGGAATGGATGCTGGGTGAGACTGGACCTAGAAGGGAGGCTGATGTTGGGGGAGGATTAGAATGGGATGGGGGCTGGGAGAGTAAAATGGAGAGGGGAAAATATTTTGTGTAGGAGGGATGAAAAAATCTACAATTGGCCAGGTATTGGGAGAGTAATTGGGGATTGAGGATGGAGGGGTAAAATTTGTGTGGATGAAATAGGAATGAGGAAAGAGCAAAAGGAGAAAGATTAGTATGTTAAAGCAGATGTAGAGAGAGAGAGAATGGAAAAAAAACTAGAAGAGAGAAGAAAGGACAAATGGACAGCAGACGATGGAGAGTTAGCAGAAAACATGAAGAAACCAGAAGAAAGTGGCTGGACCAATTGCAACTGAAAAAGAAAAAGCACAAAAGTAGAAAGATATCTCTTTATTTGAAATTTATTAACTGGAATATGTCAGCTCTGGGAAATGTGCCTCATTAACATCTGCGCTTTGGTACAAGAGGAAATTCCTATTTGACGTTGCCACTTGTTCTCGTTCCCCAGTATTCTCTGAAATGTATTGGTTTAATATTTGCAGTGTTGCCTTTTGATAGGTAGGGTATGGTGCTTTGTGAGTCTGGTAATGCTGTCAGGATACGGCGGGTTTGCTATGGGTTCTAAATGGGCAGCGTTTGTAGTAGTTCCTAATGTGCCTGGCGGTTGGCACTGGATTATAGTAATGTAGAAATCTTTTAGTCTTTCTTTATCCATACACTCATTAAGAGACATGTTTACTAAAAGTTAGTGTATGGTAACATTATGCAAATATTTATGCAAATAAGACCACTTATGCAAATGACGTGCTGGCACTTTGAGGAAATTCTTTGGTTTTGTGCGGCAGTTTGGGCACTCGGGCTCAAAAAGGTTAGCCATCACTGGCCTAGGTGATGCCATAATGTGATTGGAACAGGTGGGTTTTAAGCTTTTTTCTGAAATCCTGTAGATTGTTGATCAGGCGTATCTCATGAGGTAGTTTGTTCCAAAGCATGGGTGCAGCGTATGTGTATGCCCGGTTGCTCGTTCCCTCCTTGACATCTCTTATACTGCTGGGAACGCAGAGTGTGTTGAGGTTAGTAGTCCTCTGGCATCTGTTGGGGGGCTGTGTGGTGATGAGGTTATCAAGGAATGAGGGGGATATTTTGTGAAAGATTTTGAATGTTGTTACCAGTATTTTGTATACTGTTCGTGCAGGGATGGGGAGCCAGTGGAGCTCAATCAGTACTGGTGTAATGTGATCCCTCAGCTTCTTATTCAAGATGATCCTGGCTGATACATTTTGTGCCAATTGTAAGATGTTTAAGGTTTTTTTTGGTAGTCCTTGCAAGATGGCATTACAGTAGTCAAAGTGAGGAATGATGAGCGCTTGCGCTACTGTTCTGAAGTCCGTGTGTTCGATTATGTTGCGTAGAGGTTGAAGGACTCTCAGCTTGTGAAATATTGCTCTGTTGGTTAACCGGAGATGTTTGTCCATTTTTAGGTTAGCATCAATGAGTACTCCTAGATATTTGATCTCATTTTTAGATTGATAAGTGTTGTTGTTAAGGGTGATTGAAGCAGGAGGTTTGAAGTCTTGTTTTCCTGATATGAACATCACTTCCGTTTTTTTATGGTTTATCGACATGTTGTTATCTTGGAGCCAATTTTGCATTTCGTCTAGGCATTCTTCTATTTGACTGAAATTAGGATTGTCTATATCAAGTTGAGTGTATAACATGATATCATCTGCGTATAAGTGGTAACTGATGTTATGCTTTTGGAAAATCGTACAGACTGGCTGGATGTAAATGTTGAATAGCAGGGAGGAAATAGCTGAGCCCTGAGGTATTCCTTGGATTTGGGGGAAAGGCTTTGCCTGCTCGTTATTGAAGCGTACCTGTTGCATTCTATTTGTTAGGTATGACTCGAACCACTTTAACGGTGTTCCTGCTATACCTATGGTCGCAAGTCTTCGCAAAAGTGTTTGGTGATGTACTATGTCGAATGCTGCGGATATATCAATGAATATGAGTACGAACATCTTACTTTTGTTTTCAAGACCCTTGATATGGTTGTCTAGAAGTGCTATGAGAAGGGTTTCAACTCCATGGGGCGGTCTGAAACCATATTGATGTTGGTCAAGGATTTTGTTTTCGTCTAGGTGGTCCTGCAATCGCTGTTGGGTTACCGTCTCGATAATCTTTGCAAGGAAGGAAGTTCCCCATTCAGTTTGCCAGCCCCGGATGTATAGGGCCGACATCAGAATCAGCCCTGTACGTCCGGGGCCGCGGATCGTCCACAGCCTTCCCTAACCCCACCTCCGCACTACCCCTTTCTTGCCATTATCTAGCCTCCCCATACAAACGCCTTGTTCATATGGAGAGGTTAGTCAGGGACGGCAGAGGGAGCTGAATATTCGCAGCTCAAAATGACCCTGTAAGTGTTTGCATGGTGCATTTAGGTATGTACTGTATGCAACTTTAGAGTAGGTGAGTTCAGGAGAGAAGTTTTGGTAGAGCACAGGTTGAGGCTGATATTAAGCAGTGGCGGTGGCTAGGCTATTTAAAGCACTTAGCAGCCGCCGGTTTAATTAAACGCTGAATATCTGGGTTCACTGGACAGCGGCATTACTACCAGGTGCAAAAACACACAGATTGTGAGCCCTTCAGGGACAAAGGAAAAATATATATACAATACCTGAATGTACACAGCTTTGACTGGTAGAAAAGCGGTATATAAGCCTAGTTTAAATAAAAAATAAATAAAATCAAATCAGGTTAGCAGCGATACTCATCCGTTAACCAGATAGTGAAAATCAGTTAAAGCTGAGATAGCTATTGAGATGACTTAACTTTAACTGGTTAAGCTATCTGGTTAGGGACTGAATATCATTTCTAATGAGATAACGACCAGCACTGCTCTCGATCCACCCACAGACTGGGCATTTTTTATGCGGTCTGTGGCGATATTCAGTGCCACTAGCTGGATGGGGCCACAGAGTAGTGGGCTTGGTGTGTTTTAGCCAGTTATCAAGTCTGCTTTGAATATTGGCCCCATGGAGTCATAATTTAGATGTGTATTTTATAAAATATGAATATACAGTGGTATTCTATGCACTAACATTTAGCTTCCCCCCGAACAGCCATAAATGTATGCTGCTGTGAAGACACATTTTCCAAAGGACTTCCAAGTGCAATCAGGGATGTCAAAGGCTGAACATCTGAAAAAGAAGCAGGCACGTGCAAGTTCAGACATGATTTCAGAAATGTTGGCGTACCCGATATAAATGTCTATGGAGATGTCTACATAGACATCCCCAGGATGGCATTTCAGAACAGGGACATCTAATAGCCTAATGGTTAAACTAATGGGTTAGGAGTAGAGTGGCCAGGGTGTGGGCCTTTGTGATCTTGGGCTAGTCACTTAATTCTCCATCTTCTATACACTCTGGATGTTTTAAGGCCACAACAAGCACTTTCTGATGCCTGTCCATGCCTAGAGTAGATCTAAATGGGGACATTCCTGCAGATGTCCCCAATGTTTCTGGAATCGACCGGGATTGTCTAAGTTCATTGCACCTTCCCAGACACCACCACACTCCCTGCTTACTTGGATACTTCCATCACGCCCCCTGCCTACTTGGACATCCCCTGCACTGGCAACGTCTCTAAATGTCATTTGTAAAATGGCTCTGGAGACATCTCCATGATTTTGTCTTTGGACGTCCAAATCATGACTAAGATTTTTAAAATGACTCCCTTAGTCTCATTGCTATTTCTGACAAATTTTATAAAGACATATAGGTGCTTATCTGTCTTCAAAAAGAGCTAAAAAATAGCTGCCTACATGTTATTTATGTATTTGTTAGTTTAAAGCTTGATATACTGCCTAACCTTACCATATCAAGGCAGGTTACAACATTTAAAAATGGCAAACAAAACGTAGTAAGTAACTGACAAACAAGTCAAGTGGAGCAAAAGGAACGAGAGGAGGGAATAAGTAGCCAGCAATTTCTGCTCCAGTGGTGATTTTATGAAAAGCATTCCTCATCCAGTCCTTCCTCAAAGGCGAGGCTAAAAAGCCAGGTTTTATGACTAGCTTTAAAGCGCAGGTAGGATTATTCAAGCCGTAGGGAGATAGGAATTGAGTTCCAGAGTGTGGGGCCATGAAATAAAAAAAATGGTTTGTGGGTGGATTTATAGCGAGCCCTAGATAGTGGTGGGATAGACCGAAGACTAGCCTGAGAGGATCTAAGGAACCACGTGGGTGTATAAGGTGTGAGTAGGTCAGCAATAAAGGTAGGCACAGATTGACAGACAGCCCGATGACTAAGGATCAGAATGTTAAAGCGTGCATGGTAAATTATTGCCAACCACGTGGAATAAAATGATTGTGTTTCTTAAGACTGTAGATTACTTTAACAACAGTATTTTGAACTGATTGAACATACTGTTATCTGTAATAGCAAAGACTTGTCCTCTCTCCTTGCTTCAATCTGTTCAATACTCAGCTGCACTGCTAATCTTCCGCAAATGTCACTATGCCCATGTAACTCCTCTTCTCAAGATGCTTCATTGGCTCCCTATCCATTTCTACATTTTATTTATTTAATATTGTTTATTTTGCCAGGTCAAAGCGATTTACATAGAACAGTAAAATACTAACCGGTTTACATAGAACATGTTAACTATATACAGTAAACATTGGATACAATTTTGAAAACAGTTAACTATGTACAATAGGAATCAAAGCTTAGTTATATATAGTGCTTACATTTTTTATTTATTTATTTATTTTAGTTTCTTATATACCGCACTATTTAGTATCAGCGCGGTTTACATAGAACAATGAACCATAATGAACAAATGTTAGGTTTTACAGAGAACAGGGAAATACAACTTGGATAACTTAGGGAAACATGCACATCAACTATTTACATATGTAACAGTAAACTTTGAATAATGGATTAAGAATGGCCTACAGATAGATATTAAGAATAAGGACTATGATACAAAGGTTTATAGAGGAAAAGGTGTGGCTATGGTGGAGTATTGTTGATCTGGTAATGTTGTATAAATAAGTAGTGTTTGAGTGCTTTCCTGAATTGTGTGAGATCGGTAATGGTTCGGATTCCTGGTGGTAATGTGTTCCAGCACTTGGGAGCATAAAGACTGAAAGCCCTGTTTGACGTTGTTAGTGTGTATTTTGTTGATGCACTTGGGATAATTAGAGTGTTTGCTGATGTGGATCTTCTGGATCTGTTAGGCGGAGTGGGCTGAACTAGATTAACTAGTGATGAAGCAGTTATGCCGTTGATGACTTTAAAAGGTAAGTATCAGAGTCTTGAATAGTATTCTTCCGTGTGTTGGGAGCCAGTGGAGCTGAATTAAGATGGGCGTGATGTGGTCAAATCTCGATGCTCCAGATAGAACTCTAGCAGCGGCGTTCATGGCAAGTTGTAGAGGATTCAATGTAGACTGTGGGAGGCCTTGGAGAATAGCATTGGCAAAATCAAAGTAGGGAAGGATAAGAGCTTGGTATACAGTCCGGAAATCACTTGGGTCCAATAAGCATCGGAGGTGTTTGAGTGTCCGGATCTTGAAATATACGGCTCTGACAATGTGGGATATGTGTAGTTTCATATCCAAACGTTGATCCAATGTGACTCCTAAGTATCGAATTGTAGATTTTGTTTGGAGTTCAGCTTCTCTCACTTTTATATGAGTTGGTGGGGTAAAATTCGGATTTTTTGTGATGAAGAGTACCTCCGTTTTCTTATGTTGAATACGGAGATTTTGAGATAGAAACCATTCTGACACTGCATCAAAACATTCAATGAGAGGTGAGAGGTCCATTTGCTTTGTGGAGAATGGCATGTAGAGAAGGATGTCATCGGCGTATATCTGACATTGAACATTGAAAGATTTGATGATGTTACAGACAGGTTGTACGTAAATGTTAAACATGAGAGATGATAATGATGAGCCTTGTGGAACGCCCTGGTCTTGGTGGAAGGGCTCTGATTTTGTTGATCTTGATCTTACCTGCTGCCATCTTCCTTCAAGGTATGATCTGCACCAATCAAGGGCGAGGCCGTTAATGCCTTTTTCTTTTAGGCGTTCTATGAGCAGGCCGTGGTGTACCGAGTCGAAGGCTGCAGCTATATCTATGAAGATAAGCACACAACCTTGGTGGATGTTGTCAACACATGTGATGATATTGAGAAGGGAGATAAGAAGGGTTTCCATGCCATGGAACTCCCTGAAGCCATGTTGATGGGGGTCTAGTGGGGATGCAGTGTCAATGTGGTCTTGTATTTGTCGTTGTGCTTCCTTTTCAAATATCTTAGCTAGAAATGGTATGCTAGCTATGGGTCTGTATGATTCCACTTTACTAGGGTCAAGCTTGTCTTCAGTGAGTCCGGTGGATGGGGAAGAGGTGGGGTTATGTCGTAGGGCTATAATGTTCTGTGAATAGGTGTGTTTTTAGTTGTTTTCGGAAGGTGCTGAGATCAGTAGTGTTTCTTATTGAGACTGGAAGGGTATTCCATAAGAAGGAGTCATATAGTTGAAAAGCTTGTTTGCGGGTTTGTTGATTATATTTAGTTCTGTAATGGGGATGGTAAGTGTGTTCATTGTGGATGTGCTGGACTGGTTGGATTGTTGAGTTTGAAGCAGGGTGTGAAGGTATGTAATGGAGAGTGAGTGAATGGTTTTATGTGTTACTGGGAGTGTCTTGCATTTTATCTGGCTGGTTATTGGCAGCCAATGGAGTTGTTTAAGGATGGGTGTGATGTGTTCGTATTTTGAGACTCCTTGCAGGATGCATGCTATTGTATGTAGAGCAGCAGTTAATGGAAGCAGGGTGGTTTGTGGGAGGCCCTGGAAGATGGAATTACAGTAGTCTATAGGAGGATTATGGATTGGAGAGCTGTGCATAAGTTTGAGGGATCTAGGAGAGGTCTGAGGCATTGTAAGGTTTTGGCCTTGAAGTATACTGTTTTGTTAGTTTTTCTTTATTTGCTCTTTAAAGGAGAGATGTTGATCTATCATGATTCCAAGGTATTTCACTTCTGGTTGAACTTGTAATTGTGTTTGGTTGGGGGGCAGAGTGTGTTGTCCTTTGTTATGAATATAGCTTCTGGGGGTTTTTTTTTTAGTTTATTGTAATGTTGTTGACGCTTAGCCCTTCAAAGACTTCAGAGAAGCACTTTTGGTGATTAGTGAGGGATGGTTGTTTTGTGCTGAATGGTCCATTATATCATGATATCATCAGCGTAGATATGAAATGAGGGTGTGTGATTTGATGATGGAGCAGAGGAGTTGGAGATACAGTAGATGTTGAATAGGAGTGCAGATAAGGTGGATCCTTGTGGTAACCCTTGCGTTTGTTTGAAAAGGATGGACGCATTTGTTACAATTCTGATCTGTTGGTAAGGTATGATTTGAACCACAGTAGGACTGTGTCATGGATACCAGTGGATTGGAGGCATTGCAGGAGGATGTTGTGATTGACAGTGTCAAAAGCGGCTGATATGTCAAGGAAGATCAATAGGAAACCTTGGGATGTGTTCTGTATGCCTTTTATTAGAGTGTCGATGAGGGAGATTATCAGTGTTTCGAATCCATAGTGGGGGCAGAATCCATGTTGCTGTGAGTTGAGGAGGGAGTTTCTGTCAATATGGTTCTGGAGTTGTTGTTGAATGGCTTTTTTGAAGATTTTTGTAAGGAACAAAAGACTGGTGATTGGTCTGTAGGAGGCTGGGTCTATTGGGTCAATATTAGGTTTCTTCAGGGTGGGACATATGGATGATATTTTCAGGGGTTGTAGCATATGTCCTTATTGTACGGTTGATTGTGCTATTCTGGTGAGAATAGAGCTGAGTTTCATTTTTGTTGTTTGATCCAACTGACTGGACAGAGATAAAGAGGGGAGGTTCTGGTATTGAGGGTAGAGATGATGGATTCAACATTTTCTTTGCTGATGTGGAGTGGTGTGGGATTATGGTGATGGGATGGTTGGGATTGGGTTCAGTTGGGGGTGAAGTTGTTTGTATTGTGTTGCTAGCTGTTGGGAGGTGAGGGAGATATTTGTGGTCAGTGTCCTTGTCAGCTGCTTGATGAGGTTGAAGAGTTCTCTAGGGCGGTTGATTGAGCTGTAGATCAGTTTCATGTGGTATGTGTGTTGTGCATTGTCAGTTTCAGTATGGTAGATTTGCAGGAGTTTTGAGTACATAAGAACATAAATGCTATACTGTATCAGACCAAGGTTCATCAAGCCCAGTATCGTGTTTCCAACAGTGGCCAATCCAGGTCACAAGTACCTAGTGGTTTCCCAAAAAGACACAAAGGTTCCACAATGCTTTGATTGGGTCAAGCAGTGGATTACTTGGGTCCTCTTTAATAATGGTTTATGGACTGTTCCTCCAGGAACATTTACAAACCATTTTTAAACCCAACTACACTAACAGCTTCTACTACAACCTCCAGTAACAAATTCCAGAGTTTGAGTACAAGTTGAGTGAAAAAATATCTCTCTTATTAGTCTTAAACAGGTTAGTTCTGTCTTCTTGCTTGGTCATTTTTTGCCATTTTCGCTCAGCTTTTCGAAGTTGGGTTTTGAGTTTGCGGAGGGTAGATGTGTACCACAGGGTCTTGTGGAGTTTCCTGTTTGTGTGAAATGTAGCAAGCATTATAGAAGCTGTTTTTTTCTATGATTTGATTCTAGTTATCAGTGAGAGTGGTGGGGGCAGTTGCAATGGCTTCCAGTTGTGGGAGGAAGTCTTGTAGGAACGTATCCTTGTTGAATTGTTTAAAGCATCATCTTGATTGTTGTTGGGTATTGAGTATTATTGTGTTCTTTATGGGTATGGAGAAGCTGATTAGTCTGGTCAGACCAGGGTTATTGGTTGGGTATGTATTGAGTGTTGGGGATCTGTATGTGCTGTGTGACTTGACAAAAACTAGGTCAAGCGTGTTGCCTTTTTCATGTGTTGGAGTTAGCATGATTTGTTGGAGGTCTATGGCTGACATTGCTTCCAGGAATGTGTTAGTGTTTTTGGGGGAAATTGTGGGGAGGTTCCCATGGCTTTCACTATCATCTCTATGCTGACGACTCTCAAATCTACCTCTCTACGCCTGTTATCTCTCCTGAAATTCAAGCTCTCGGCCTGCCTCTCTGACATTGCTTCCTGGATGTCCTACCACCGCTTGAAGCTGAACATGGCCAAAACTGAACTCCTTGTCTTTCCCCCTAATGCTTCCCCTCCTCCTTCCCCTTTCTCAATCTCTGTGGATAACTCTGTTATCCTTCCTGTCTCTTCGGCACGGAACCTTGGTGTTATCTTTGACTCATCTCTCTCCTTCTCTTTACATATCCAAAACATTGCTAAAACATGCCATTTCTTTCTTTACAATATCTCCAAGATTCACCCTTTTCTCTCTGATAACACTACTAAACTGATTGTCCACTCTTTAATCACCTCCTGCCTTGATTACTGTAACCTTCTCCTTGCTGGCCTCCCTGCTGACCACCTCTTTCCTCTCCAGTCTATTCAACATTCTGCAGCTCGTCTGATTTTCCGTCAGTCTCATTTTTCACACATTACTCCTCTTCTCATGTCACTTCACTGGCTCCCCATCCACTTCCGTATCCAGTTCAAACTCCTCCTCCTAACCTATAAATGTATTCATTCTTCTGCCCCTCATTAGCTTTCATCCCTCATCTCTACCTACACTCCCTCTCGCCTACTCCGCTCATCTAATTGTCTTTGTTTATCTATGCCTTTTACTCGTACTGCTAATTCTAGTCTTCGCTCCTTTCAACTGGCTGCACCCTTTTCCTGGAATTCTCTACCTGTCTCTGTCCGCCAAGCCTCCTCCCTGGCCATCTTCAAATCCAAATTGAAATCCCATTTCTTCACTATTGCTTTTTGTTCCTAACTCGTCCTTTCTTGTTCTCTCCATAAAACATTTATTCTTGTCTTGTTAATTGTTATTTGTATTATCTAATTTATTTCATATTTTGTCTTGACTAGACTGTGAGCTCTAACGGGCAGGGACTGTCTCTTTTTATGTTTGTACAGCGCTTCGTATGTTGCAGCGCTTTATAAATGCTTAGTAATGCAATGCAATGCATGCCTTCGAGTCAGTCCTGACTCCTAGAGACCCAGAAGCTCCTGGGTTTTCTTGGCAGTGTCACCGGAAGTAGATTGCCAGGCCTTTCTTCTGAGGCAACGGAGGGTTAAGTGACTTACCCAAGGCCACAAGGAGCGCTAGTGGGAATTGAACCCTGGTTGCTTGGTTACCAAACCAGTGTTCTAACCACTAGGCTACTCCTCCACTCAAATGCTTAGGAATAATAATAATAATAATGCTTAGTTAAAGTCTCCTAGGATGATGAGGTCCTTGTTAGACTTGGTATTTGCGATTACTATTTCTAGCAGGCTGGATAAGTCAACGGTGAATGTGGTCGGTGTTCTATAGATGAGGAGGATAGTCAATTGTTTGTTCATTACTTTGAGAAAATCTGTTTCTGCCAAGCTTTCCGTTGAGAGGTACTGGAAATTGAGATGCTATTTGGCTAAGATAATTACTCCTCTAGCTCTTCTGGCTCTTCTTAGCTCTTGAGAATGTGGGCAGTGAAAATAAGTGTAGCCATCAGGAGAGAGTTGGTTCAGAAGAACAGTGTCCGTTAGCCACATTTTGGTTATGCCTAGAATGTCAAGGTGGTAAGCAGATCTCTATGATGGGGATTTTATTTCTTACTGAACATGCTTTTACAAGTGTGCAATTGAGTGTATGTGTGAGTGTCTTGAGCTTTGGGGATGATGTTGTGTTTGAGGTGCTGGGGGTTCTGTTGCCTTGTGCATTGATATTGTAAACCACCTCACTGGAGAACTTGGTGTCCATATGATACTGGGTGGGTTGTGTAGTGTAAGATTGGGGGGTGGTTTAGGTTTTGGGAAGGGATGTGGTCTGAAGCTATGAGAAAGAGTGTGAGCAGGGTATAGAGGGTTAGGTATATGTGCCACATTTTGTGAGTTAGCGGTTTGGATGTGTTGGAGTTGTGATGTTGTAGTTACTCTGTTGCAGGGGCGGCCCAAGGGGGGTGCGGGGCCATGTTCGGAAATTAATTGCGGGGCCTTTAACCTCTCCCAGCATTTGCGGCTTCACAGATACAGCTGCCAGCATGAGGGAAAAGACTCCTCACGCTGGCGGCTGTGCAGAGGGAGCAGGGGCCTTACGCGGGCTTCCCTGGCTCCCTCTGCAGCCGTCCACATTGGGCAATAACAGAGTTTGTGTGGGGCCCCCTGAAGCGCGGGGCCCTGTGTGAACAACATTATTGAACAATGGATGGGCTGGCCCTGCTCTGTTGAATGGTTGTGCTGTAGCAGGCTTCACTTTGTCCAGTGTCCAGGGGCCTCTTGGGTTGGACCCTAGGCATAGGGGCTGTTCGACGGGGGCATGCTGGGGAGTTCTGATGGGTAAACTTCCCTTCTGCAGCTTGGGTTGGTGAATCACTGGAGTGGAGAGGGTCAACCTATCCTGGATCGCTGCTGAATTAGAGCGCAGGTCTTAAGCTGGTTTCTGGGTGCACCGGGGAGCTTTGATGTTGGGTTGCTGTTGTGGCCATTGGAGCACTTGAAATGGTTTCAGGATATCATCTGAGGTATTCCAATGAAGTTGGGTTAAGGAGTGGATAATGTAGATGGGGATTTACTATTTTGCATAGGGCGTAGGTTGGATCATTACAGTCCATGCCAAAGGGTCCTCTGGCAAGGCCCTCAGGTGCAGTGAAGAGAACGGGAAGGAACACAGGGAGAAATAAGGGTGACCAAGTATGGGGGGGGGGAGGCAAACAGAGCACAGTGGACCAAGATAAGAAGTTTGAAGCAGATATGGAAAGGAACAGGGAGCCAGTGAAGAGTAAGGAAAAGTGGGGAAACATGATCAAAATGGTGAGCATGACAGATTAATCTAGCAGCAGTGGACAGAATCAATTGTAGACAGAAGATATAGAGTACTGAGGTAAACCCGAGAAAGAGGAAATTGCAATAATCAAGGTTTGGGATAACAAGGACCAAGAGAAGCTGAGTAAATTCAGAAAACAGAGCGGAACAAGTGTAAGTGGTGAAGAGCAAAAAAATCCAATTTGGATAGAGAATCAAGGTTGGGTTTAAAGGAGCGAGATGAATCAAGTCTGGCACCTAGATTCTTTACAGAGTTGCAAAAAAGGAAGGGGAGAGGAGGAAATGCTAAGAGACAGAAGCATTGAGGCTGCTGGGAAGTGAAGGCAGTAGACTCACATGTGGAGATGTTTAAAAGAAAATGATTGCATTGGTCTGAAGGGAGGAAACTTCAGACGAACACGAAGGAACAGTGTGAAGAACCTGAATGTCATCAGTGTATAGGAAAGGTGTACAGCCAAGGGATTGGATTAACAGAGGAAGAGGCGACAAGAAGATATTGAAAGATTGGATTCCAGCAGGGAACCTTGTGGGACCCCTGAGAGAAGGAGAAAGGAGGCAGAGAATCTAGAATTGGAGAACATGGAAGGTGTGATCCGAAAGATAAGAAGAAAATCAATTGACCTATAAATGCATTTATTCTGTTCCTCATTACCTTTTCTCTCTTATCTTTTCTTACACCCCTCCTCGGAGAGAATTCCACACTTCTGCCAGATCCCGTCTACCTGTGCCCTTTTCTCCTGCTACCAACTCCAGACTTCGATCTTTCCACCTTGCTGCTCCTTATGCCTGGAACAAACAACCCAAGTTGTTACATCAGGCTCTATCTCTGGCCCTAGTCAAATCCAGGCTAAAAGCTCACCTGCTGCTTTTGGATCCTGATCCACTTAGTCTTCTGTTCACCGCCTATGTGTTTCCCCTAGACATATCCTAGTCCCCAGTTGCTGTGTTGTCTGTCTTGACTAGACTGTAAGCTCTGATGAGCAGAGACTGTCTTTTACATGTCTCTGTACAGTCTGCATATGTCTTGTAGTAGCAGCGAAGTACAATAGTCAACTGGGTTCAAAATTAGTGCATGAACTAGAGTAAAGTCTTAAAATTAGTATTGACAAAGGGACAAATGGAGCGAATCATAGGATGGGCATAAAAGGAAGATTTATTCAAAGCAGAAATATTAAAATGAAAAGTAAATTGATTACCAATAAATATTCCTAGGACCTTTATGATGGGTCCGATTTTCAGTTGGATGGGGCTAAACACCATAGCTATGTAAACCTGCTCGTGACCTCTTAAACCCAGATTTTCAATACCACAGTGACATCCAAAATTGCTGCTACCCCGTTAGCGCCATTCCCTACCTCCGCTCCGCACTGAACGCCCCCAAAATGCCCCAGTTCTAACCGGATAGCATTGGCATGCACAGGGGACTTAATCTGGGATTTTCAAAGGCACTAGCTGTATAGGTGTCTTTGAAAATCCCCGATTAAAGCATTTACATGGTTAACCGTGCTGTTAACATGAGCTGTTGTTAACCGCGTAAATGCCTTTGAAAATTGGACCTGATAATTTTAAGTTCAACAGGAATATCTTGGATGGAAGGAAGGTAGAATAGAGAGGGCGAAGTCTTCCTGCAGAAAATAGTATTTTCCAAGGGATTAAGCTTTAATCTATGTTCCTGCAGCCAAATGGCTACAGCATCAAGACAGTGATTTAGTGATGTAAAGGAATAAGAAACTGTGCAAATAGAAGATGAATGTTGCCATCATATGTGAGCATACAAAGACTGAAAAATGTGGCCAAAGGAGTGAGAAATAAGTAGAATATACCCTGAGGAACCCCCACAGGGCAGCGGCATTTATGCAGTTCGCAGGCAGACCCATAACATCGATGCCAGTGCTCCCCTCCTACCTGCCCTCCACGCTTACTTCCCACCAGGGGCACTCAGCAGGCTGAAACCAGTATCTATTATCATCCTACCCCCTTCCCCCTTGCCACCCCACCCCTCCAGCCGCCCCCCTCCCCTTTCTCTCTCAGTCTTATTCCCCTACCCTGCTATACCAGACATACATCATGCAAATGTACCTCACAAAGAGCAATTGCTTTGGCCGCCCCTTTAATTTGGAACTCTCTCCCTCCTGATTTACGCTCACTGGATGATTTAAAAGACTTTCGTAAACAATTGAAAACTACACTTTTCATTGAACAATATGATCAACAATTGACTAATATATTATATTTATTTTAATTATTTTAACTAATTTGCCTTATTGTTAACCCTTGTTATTTTTCCTATATTACCATTGTACTGTTATGTTTATACTGTGTTTGTTTCCCTTGCCTATAACCTTTGTATTTCTTGTGACCGCTTTGATTGAAGGAAAAGGCGGTATAGAAAACTTGTTAAATAAAATAAATACATCCATCACTCTAACATCCTTCAATATCAGTTCTCCCCCCTACGCCTCTCCAAGACATTCGATATTGCACCTCTTCCCCCTCTACCGCTTGGGAGGTGTATTTTATTACTGGCTCCCATATTGCCCTAAATTCTTCCAGTTTTCCTTCCCCCAACATCTGGGCTGTTCTCCGTTCCATCTGCATCATTTCGTTCATTAGCTGCTCCCATTCCCTCAACTGCGGGACCATACCTGACATCCATTGTCTCAATATGCATTGCTTTGCTACAGTGAAACTTTTCTCATAGAGTTTCAGCTGCTTACCTCTCCCTCCCTTTTCTCTTTGAGGTGTATTGAATAGACACCATTCCGGTATGAGTCCCATATTCACCCCTGTCCAGACCATTCCCTCCCAAAACTCCCTCCCAAAACTCTTGCACTCTTGCACAGGACCAGAAACGGTGCATAATCATTGCTTTGTCCCTCTCACAGAATCTACACACCTCAGTCACCGACAGTCCCATCCTAGCTGCCCACACATCGTGCACATAGGCTCGCCAAAGAAATTTGTACTGCATTTCTTGCACCCATACCGCTTCAGAGAGGTCCTTTATCCTCGCAAACGCCTGCTAGATATTAGGGGAAAGCCGACAGTCGCCCAAGAGCGGATGGTTCGGAAGAATGTATCCTTGAAGGATACTACCAAAAGCAGAGAGGTTCCACAAAAGAGTAAAGTAGCCCAAATGCCCTCAAGTATGGAGCAGACAGAGCTTAAAGATCCCAATTACCCATGTCTAACAATAGCCAATTAACATGAATAAAATACATTCTCTAAAATGCTTGTATGCAAATGCTAGAAGTCTAAAGAATAAGATGGGAGAGTTAGAATATATAGCACTAAATGAAAGGTTAGATATGATTGGAATATCAGAGACATGGTGGAAGGAGGACAACCAGTGGGACACTGTGATACCTGGGTACAAACTATATCGTAATGATACAGCTGATCAAATTGGTGGAGGGGTTGCGCTCTATGTTAGAGAGGGCATTGACTCAGAAAGGATTAAAGTTTTGCAGGAAACAAAATCTGCTGTAGAATCTATATGGATTGAAATTCCATATAAAAGGGGGAAGGCAATGACAGTGGGGGTGTACTATCGAGCACCTGGCCAGAATGACCAAATGGATGATGAAATGCTCAAAGAAATCAAGGAAGCTAACAAAAGGTACAGCGCAGTAATGATAATGGGTGATTTCAATTACCCCGGTATCGACTGGGTCAGTGTCACGTCAGGACATGCTAGGGAGATAAAGTTCCTAGATGAAATAAATGACTGCTTCTTGGAGCAGCTGGTTCATGAACCAACCAGAGGGGAAGCCATATTAGACCTAGTCCTTAGTGGAACACCAGATCTAGTGCAAGAGATAAGGCTGTTGGGACCACTTGGCAATAGTGATCATAGCATGATCGCCTTTGATTTAATTAGTGGAGGAGGGATAGTAAGGAAATCCACAGTACTACCTTTTAACTTTCGAAAGGGAGACTATGATAAAATGAGGAAAACAGTTAAGAAAAAACTAAAAGGAGCAGTTGCAAAGGTTAAAGACGTACATAAAGCTTGGGTGTTGTTGAAAAATACTATCTTGGAAGCCCAGACCAGCTGTATTCCACGCTTTAAGAAAAGTGGAAGGAAGTCCAAAAAACTGCCAGCATGGTTTAAAGGTGAGGTCAGAGAGGCTGTTGTTGCCAAAAAAGCATCTTTCAGAAAATGGAAAAAAGAGCCAAACGACGAAACCTGGAAACAGCACAAGCACTGGCAAGTCAAATGTAAGGCATTGATAAGGCAGGCAAAGAGAGAATTTGAGAAGAAGCTTGCTGCGGAAGCAAAAACGCGAAATAAAGACCTTTTCAAGTATATTCGTAGCAAAAAACCTGTGAGAGAGTCAGTTGGTCCATTAGATGATAAAGGGGTTAAAGGAGCACTAAGAGGCGACAAGGCGATAGCGGAGAGACTGAATGAATTCTTTGCTTCGGTCTTTACTGAGAAAGATGTAGGGATGTTACCCATGACTGAAGTGGTATTTAAAGGTGCGGAAGAATTGAAGGAAATATCGATACATCGGGAAGATGTCTTACAACTATTAGATAAACTGAAGAGTAGCAAATCACCTGGGCCGGATGGTATACATCCAAGGGTGTTGAAAGAACTGAAATATGATTGCAGACCTGCTATCAGTAATCTGTGAACTATCATTAAAATCATCTCTAATACCTGAAGATTGGAGGATCACCAATGTAACACCAATTTTTAAAAAGGGTTCCGGGGTGATCCGGGAAACTACAGACCGGTGAGCCTGACGTCAGTACCAGAAAAAATGGTAGAAACCATCATAAAGAATAAAATTACTCAGCATGTAGATAGTCACAACCTAATGGGAGACAGCCAACATGGCTTTAGACAAGGAAGATCTTGTCTTACTAATCTGTTATGTTTTTTTGAAGGAGTGAATAAACAGGTGGACAAAAGTGAGTCGGTTGATATTGTGTATCTGGACTTTCAGAAAGCCTTTGACAAGGTCCCTCATGAGAGACTTTTGGCAAAACTAAAGAGTCATGGGATAGGAGGCAGTGTACTATTGTGGATCAGGAACTGGTTAAAAGATAGAAAGCAGAGGGTAGGGCTAAATGGCCAATTTTCCCAATGGACAAGGTGAATAGTGGTGTACCCCAGGGATCTGTGCTGGGTCCGCTGCTTTTTGACATATTCGTAAATGACCTGGAAAGTGGAATAACGAGTGAGGTGATCAAATTTGCAGATGACACAAAACTTTTTAAAGTTGTTAAAACCCAAGAGGATTGTGAAAAATTGCAAGAGGATCTTGATAAATTGGAAGACTGGGCATCAAAATGGCAGATGAAATTTAATGTGGACAAGTGCAAGGTTATGCACCTAGGGAAGAACAACCCAAATTATGGTTACACGATGCAAGGTTCCACATTAGGAACCACCACCCAGGAAAAAGATTTAGGCGTCATTGTGGATACCATGTTAAAACCCTCTGCCCAGTGTGCAGCAGCGGCCAAGAGAGCAAATAGAATGCTAGGTATGATAAGGAAAGGAATGGAAAATAAAACAAAAGATATTATAATGCCTCTATATCGTTCTATATGCAATGAAGCTACAGGGTAAACTATTTAAGACTAATAAAAGAAAATATTTTTTCACTCAACGTGTAATCAAACTCTGGAATTTGTTACCGGAGGATGTAGTAAAGGCTGTTAGTGTAGCTGGGTTTAAAAAAGGTTTGGATAAGTTCCTGGAGGAAAGGTCTATAAACCATTATTAAGAAGTGACCGAAGATATCAATGCTTGACCCAGTACAAGCATTGTGGAACTTGTGTCTCTTGGGGAAACTGCTATGTACATATGACCTAGATTGGCCAGTGTTGGAAACATAATACTGGGCTTGATGGACCTTTGTCTGACCCAGTATGGCATATCTTATGTTCTTATGTTCTTATGTGCTGCATCAGTTCTACCATAGCGCCGGGCATTCCATCTCTCTGCCATCTCTGTGCCAAGGGTGCTAATGCCGCCAAATCTCCTCCCAGGTAGATCTCTTTTCTAAGAGTGCACATTGATCCGTTCTCTTGCACCCTCTCCATCAACTCCAACATACCGTGCAGTCTCATCACCTCCTCGCCCCCCTTATGTAGACTGCTCACATAGTGCCAAACTTGCAAATAAAAATAAAAGGTGTTTGTTGCCAAGTTATACCTCCTACACAGCGCTTGAAAAGAATCCACTTTCAGCTCTCTCTCCATCCTTACCTGTCCCACGTTTACTAACCCACCTTTGATCCATTCCATTGGGGGCCCCTTTTTGCATCCCTGGTTCAGTTCCCCATTCCCTACCACCGGGAGACAATCCGTGACCTTCCAGTTCCACTTTCTCTGCTGACACAGGGCTTTCCAGGCTTTCCGGATAGCCCACAGATACTGTGATTCTTTCCACCCTAGCGGCAGATCTCTCCCAGTTTTATGTAGTAAATATACCCTATGCCAGACTCCCGACATCTGATCTATCAAATCCAGAGGAGTTCTTTCCCCATTGCCAGCAATCATATCACTCAAAGGTCTTAGTAGGGAGACTAAGTTGTACATTCTCAGGGAGGGAAGCCCCGTCCCCCCCTCCTCTTTCGTCTTCATGAGTGCTGAGAGCGCGATGCGCGCTCTCCTTCCTCTCCATAAAAATTTACCTATCTGCTGTTGCAACACCAACAAGTCTTTCCACCATAACCATAGCGGAATCTGCCTCAGGAGATTATATCCATCGCGGCAGTTCTATCATTTTTATAAGCACTATACGACCCATAAGGAAAACGGGGAGTTCCCTCCACCTTTTCAACCGTTCCACTGTCTTGTCTATCATTGGCCCCACATTGACCTCATATAACCGCTTTATGTTATGTGGTATTTGAATGCCCAAATAGTGAATTTGCCCTTGCGCCCAAATTAACGGGAAATCCCCCTGCCAGTGCCCATGCGCTCTACCAACCCACGTCTAGTACTACCGATTTATTCCTATTCACACCCGTAGCCCTGAAAACCTCCCAAATCGTTCAATGTGCTGCAAAGCTACACTCAGTGATCTTTGGGGGTCCCGAAGACATAATAACATGTCATCTGCAAAGGCACTAACCTTGATCCCGCCTCTACCCCACTCTATGCCCTTTATCTCTTTGGAGGTGATAAGTGATAGCAATAGCGGCTCCAGTTGGAGCACGAACAATAGTGGGGACAAGGGGCATCCCTGCCTCGTGCCCCTTTTCAGCGAAAAGGACTGCGATCTTTCTCCCCTGCTGATCACGACTGCCAATGGGTCCATGTATAGCGCTTTTATCCATTGCAAGTAATACCCCTTGAAACCAAAACGTTGCAGCACCGCAAACATATAACTCCAGGAGACCCTATCAAAAGCCTTCTCTGCGTCCAGGCTTACCAGCAGCAGTGGGTCTTGCGCCAGAAGGCACTTTTCCATTCCCAGCAGCACCCTGCTGATATTCGCAAATGCCTCTCGGCCTTTCACAAAACCTGACTGGTGGAGCCCCACCAGCCCAGGAAGGATCTGCTGCAGCCGATTCACCAGTATGGAGGCTAAAACTTTCATATCGTAGTTAATTAATGAGATCGGCCTATATGAGGCGGGATCTTCCTGATCCTTCCCAGCCTTTGGGATAAGAGTTATAGTCGCGGTCCTCATTTCCCTTGAAAAACAACCCGTCTCCAGGGCCTCCCCATATATGGCCTCCAGCGTAGGAGTAACCTGTGCCATCAGCATTTTATAAAACTCCGTCCCATACCCATCTGGCACTGGAGCTTTATGCGGCATGCCCTGCTTAACTCTTGTATGCTTTTAAGTATGATCCCCTCTATGTCAAAGACAACATCTTCTTCACTTCTCTTGCAATATTTCTGGAGTTAAGAAAATTACTTCCTGCTATTATATTCTTGGACTAAGAAAAGTAGTCTCTCCTCCTTCTAGTTATACGCCTTATCTCTGAGTGGGAGATGTCAATATCCAGTCATATTAGGCAACCATATTAATTAACTACTCAGGTACACCTCGGGTACACTTCTGATCTTGGTAGTGGGAAACCTAGTGGAGGTGGCACTCTACATACATTTACCTCTATTTAACAGGATGTGATAAATTGTGTTAAGGGCTGCCACCCCTTAATGAATATTACTTTCGTAATTCATAATGGAGTGCCCTTTAGAATACCAACTCACAATAACTATCATCTCTTATTCTCTTATATCCTGTGGCTTTAACTGTGTTGGATATGTGTAGCTTCATGTCCAGACGTTGATCCAAGGTGACCCCTAAATATCGAATGTGGATTTAGTTTGGAGTTTGGCTTCTTTCACTTTTATATGGAGT